>OX596243.1:12051827-12365620 GCA_951394255.1 Polyploca ridens
TGTGACCCCGAGGGTGGCGGAGGTGCTGGCGCGCACTTGGCGATCTGCTTGGTGCGCTTCTAATATACATATATTACCTGCATGCCGCAGAGCCTGACCCCGAGGGTGGCGGAGGTGCTGGCGGCGCACTTGGCGATCTGCTTGGTGCGCTTCTAATATACATATATTACCTGCATGCCGCAGAGCCTGACCCCGAGGGTGGCGGAGGTGCTGGCGGCGCACTTGGCGATCTGCTTGGTGCGCTTCTAATATACATATATTACCTGCATGCCGCAGAGCCTGACCCCGAGGGTGGCGGAGGTGCTGGCGGCGCACTTGGCGATCTGCTTGGTGCGCTTCTAATATACATATATTACCTGCATGCCGCAGAGCCTGACCCCGAGGGTGGCGGAGGTGCTGGCGGCGCACTTGGCGATCTGCTTGGTGCGCTTCTAATATACATATATTACCTGCATGCCGCAGAGCCTGACCCCGAGGGTGGCGGAGGTGCTGGCGGCGCACTTGGCGATCTGCTTGGTGCGCTTCTAATATACATACATATATTACCTGCATGCCGCAGAGCCTGACCCCGAGGGTGGCGGAGGTGCTGGCGGCGCACTTGGCGATCTGCTTGGTGCGCTTCTAATGTACATATATTACCTGCATGCCGCAGAGCCTGACCCCGAGGGTGGCGGAGGTGCTGGCGGCGCACTTGGCGATCTGCTTGGTGCGCTTCTAATATACATATATTACCTGCATGCCGCAGAGCCTGACCCCGAGGGTGGCGGAGGTGCTGGCGGCGCACTTGGCGATCTGCTTGGTGCGCTTCTAATATACATATATTACCTGCATGCCGCAGAGCCTGACCCCGAGGGTGGCGGAGGTGCTGGCGGCGCACTTGGCGATCTGCTTGGTGCGCTTCTCAGCGCTTGCGTCGTCGCCGTGCTGCCGCGTGCCCATCTTCAGGTCCAGTACGCACGGTCGCCGGTACGACGACGTTATGTTCTCCATCATCAGGAAATCTGGTAACAAACATTAGGTTTCTGCTAAAAAAGAATCGTGACATTTCCTTTCTAGGCTTTGTGTCCTGTGAGATTGATGTCAAACATGCCTAATCTCTGTGGAAGTTCAAATTGAATCAGCCGGAAGGAAATCGTAAAAGCAATTTCTGTGCCAGTTCACATCGTCCTTGTCATATTACTATAATAACCTACCTACATTAACATGAGATTAGAAGCAAGCGTCCAAACTTATACCACCTTATACTTACATTGTTTATTTGAATTGTCCATGTGTGCAATGCTCTTGAGCACTTCGCTCGCATTGCCATTTCGGTGAACTTTAAATCTGCAAAAGGAAAATTGCACTCTATAGAATAATCCACCAGGGGGCGCAACAGACTACGACCGACAATTTATAGAGGAGCTAATTGAAACACAGAGTTGTTGTTATCTGTTATATTGTTACATTGCAATCAAATTATATCATTACCACGACTCCACGACGCAAGTCATCGGAGGCTCGCAGAGTGAATGGGTCGTGCATCGCTCACGCGTTAGTGGGATAGTCATGTAAGTATTGCGATGGTATGAATTAATGGCGACGTCGGGTGCCGGTCCGGCGTACGTCAAAGCTTCTGAAATATGATAAAGGACACATGACAAGTGTCGAGGAGTGTCATGTCAGAGCCGCGGCCTTGCCGGGAGATGCCGCCCGGCGCGGATACGCACTTGAACACGTCGTCGCGCTTGCGCTTGCCGCCCAGCGACTGCTTGCGTCCGTTCTCCTCGCGGAAACATGGCGAGTACCGCTTGTCCAATTTCGTGCTTCCCGTGTTTGAAGCCTGCATCACGCCTGAAACAAACAGCCTCACCATCACTCATTGTATCCTCACATACACTATTAAAGTTCCAACACTATTTATTTATTATATTGTATCACATCTATATCTTTAATCAATCTTTACTTTGTTTCAGAAAAACTATTGAGAAACAAATTGAATTAATTAAAAATTAAGAATGTCAATTTATTCACTTTTATAGATGAATGAGAAATGTAAAACGATAAACTATAGAGAACACAGACAGACCATATCCATGTCTCGCGACATGGGATTCTGGCGAGAGATCTGATGAATTTATGTCGTTCAATATTTACGTTGTAAAATCAATCAATAGTAACTAGTACTATAGTGCAAGTTGGCAGCGTTATTTTGATGAGGAAGTGAAATTATAATAAGGATATATATTTTTTAAAGGGTTTGTATATCTTTTGTGTCGTGTCTCGTGTGTACGTGTAGCTGTAATTGTAAGATGTTTAGCGAATCAAACAGATTATGTAAATGGGTTTTAATCAAATGCATGTTTGCTTCACAATAATGAATTATATGTATTATATGTAGGTCTCGTGGGTGTGTGTCGTATGATGTGAATGTAGTTTTTAAGTAAAGGTTTACAAACCCAAAATGTAAAATTACCGCTAGGGCGCTATTAGTGGCGGTTGTGTGGTGCGCCGCCGGCGTCGCTCCGCCCGCCGCAGCGCCGGAGCCCTTGCGACAACAAGGAAACTAATATTGTGTTCCTCACCCCAGCCCGCTCCCGCTCCCGCTCCCGCACCCGCTCGCGCTCTCGCACTCAAACCCGCCCTCCGCGTTGTGCCCTCCCACCCTAGTACGGTACGAGGCACGCCATCAACCTCTACTACAGGTAGGTAGTACATTCTAGGCGTTTCCTGCCCTGTTACTGAACTTTTACTTGTGTTAGACCGTCACATTCGTTAAACATTCAAAACTCACAAAATTGTATATTTAATTATACCTCAAAAATATATATGTAATTATAGGGTAGAGGCACCAATAAATGAACGTTTAAGCGTTTTTTCCATCTTTAAATAGCTATAACTCGGTCATTTCATGACATAGGCGCTTGTTGTTTTTTTCAATAATACCTTAAATCCTTATTAATTGAAGGATTAAAGTAATTATATCCTACATCTTCATATTTTTTTAAAAAAATTGATAATGTAAGAAAATTTAGGTTTTATCCCTATAGTTGAACACTGAGCCCTAATTGTGAACGTTTTGTACCCAATAGTTGAACTAACATTTGAGTAGGGGTTGGTTCCATAGTAGTTCGTTCATTTAATGGATTAATGAACCATAAAATGAACGAATAATATTCTAAGTGAATATTATTCGTTCAGCTTGAGGCAAATATACCCAAAGGTTGAACTAATAAAATGTGAACCGTTCAAATTTCGACCACCGATCTTAATGGTGATTCTATAGAAAAGTTAGGTTTAAAATAATCAAAAACTCTAAAATAATTTGTTCAACTTTTGGTAACTAAGTTCATAAATTTTTTAAAATTCATTTGAGTATTTTTGTTTTGGTGTTTAATCGTTAACTTATAGGTTTTAATGGGTATAAAAATTAGACCTTTTTCCATTAGTTGAACGCCGTTCATCTATTGGATCAAGTGAACAAAATTTAATCCATTACTTGAACAGTAAATTTCTCTAAAAAACGGTAAATAATGTTATAATATATATTAAGTTATTGAAAGCAGAATATGTCAAGATTTTATTCCAACCAAAACTGCTCTAATATGACATTAATTCTTTCTATACGCTGACAATGTTCTTAAATTTGGAGGGACTTACCGTTATAAGGTTTCCATATAAAACCGATTTTTGGCGGGTAACGTAGCACATAAAAATTCACCGCAAGCGCGTCTGGGCTGTCATTGTCAATGTTGTTAAGGAATAAGGAAGAAAAAATATTGCCTTATAGGGAAAAAAATATTGCATACATGTAAATTTAGGGATTATATTATATTTTTTTAATTTTCGGTCGATTGTTCATCTATTGGGGGTCGGTCATCTTTTGGTACCACTACCCTATTACTTACTTGAGATATTTATGACTTCTAAAAAGGCGGAAGGAACAAGCTTCATTAAAGTATATACTTAGGGTCTCACCACATACATCGACATGGAATCGGCGTAAGCCGTAGAAAAAAGCTTTATATAAACGGCTTGAGGTTGTTAACGACATGCCGAAGTGGCGTCGTCAGAGCAGAGTCGAATGACATCGTTTACACCCTTATGCTGGTGGCATGCTCGGCGTAATCCGAATCCGCGTTGATTGATGTGGTGACACCCTTAGACTGTGTTAGACTAGCAAACTAATTGCAGATGTACATGTTTACCTTACAAAAGGACTTGCTCAAGTTCAAACACGGTAATAAAACTATAGCAACTAAAGTGGTCAGGAAATGCTAATTTTGTCAGGCGCATAAGAAGTCCGTCGATACATTTTATCCTTCCTCGATTGTGTTCCGACTTTTAATGTCCAGATTTTATAGTACATCCGGCGTTCTCAACAAAAGTAAAAGTTCATCTTTTGTGCACAACATACGCAATACTGATTAAAGTACTCTTCAATAATTTGTATTTTTGCATTGTGAGTAAACTAATGTAAGTAAAAGGCATCTATAAAATGGCAAGTTATATTGCAATATTGTGCACTTAGGTATTTGTCTGGTATACCTACTTGTCGTTCAAAATCTTTCCCCTTAAATCTCACCGCGATATTTTTATCACACATATATGTGTAATTTTATTTTATTCCTAAATTTCCGTAAATTAACCTCCAACTCTTTTAAGTTTTATCTATCTACATATTAGTGCGTAAAATTCAACAAAAATATACATTTAAAAATATATTGTGTACTTACCACGTTTATAGAAAGTACATTTTATAATATCCTATACCTTATAATTACGAAGAAATTATTTTTATCACGGCAGTTCCTTTCAATATTCCATTTTGAATATATTGGATAATATATCAATGTTATTTCAAGAGTTTATAAAAATATATTGTATAACATAGCTACTCTTCACAGAGAAAATAATACGACAACATCAAGCTATAGTAAAATTAAATATAACTTAGATTTCTGGTTGCGGTCGGCGGGTTTGTTCAGAACAACATGCACACTTCTCTCTCACATTTATTTGAACGTAATTTCAAATTATAGCTTAGATCAAATGAGCAGTAAGGAATGCCGATTTTCACTATTAATATTTTTCATTATTCACGTTATTTTAAATCAATATTTATCGAATCACTGATTATATAACCGTCGCAGATGACGCAAGCGATAAAAATAACAAAATTCATCACAAATATAACACACAAAACGCGATAATTATACGAAATTTCGAAACAACAATTAGTTACATCAACACAGAATTGCGTATTATATTGTGACATATATTATTGCAAGGGTGAGGAAATAGACCCATAAGATAGTTTCATTTCGTAAAATCAATTTATCTTCAAAACCGATATCTCCTTAATGCTCCAAAATGCAATAACATCAAACAACATAATTCGGTACAATATGTAAAGAAAATCAACTCATTTGAATATCATATCAAAGAAAATAATGTAAGATGCAATGAATGATTATGACGCATTCAGCGAAATCGTAAAAGCGTACTGGACATGTTGATTCGATTCTAACAGGTGACAAAATTTGATGCTCACCTTTGTATCTAGGAACAAAGTTCTGGATGTCTTCAGGAATGTTCTGGTAGAAATGCAACTCCCGTATATTGAGAGGCTTGATAACGGTACTGTCGTTGAGCACCAATAGTCTAGTGTGCCCCCCCACCTGGCAACAGAAAGTAATAATTAGCGGACTCATCATTATACCAAGCAATTTTCTACACGCACAGCGTTCCCTCTACCTACACGGAACTCTCATAAATATTCTATTACTTTCGCCTGCTCAGCTTATTTTTAACTGCACCATACGAATTCGTACTACCTATGTTGTCCCCCTCAGTTCTGCATCAATTCACCTCTCTCTATCCCACCCGCACACCAGTTAACACGCGAAAACTTAGATCTAATCTAAAAAAATACAAAACATTTTGTAGGTCGGTTCTCCTGGCTTAATTAATGCTTCGATCGTGAAAATATTAATAAATTGTGTTTTCCGTATAAATGCTCCAGTATTGTTGTGTAACATAGGATAAGCAGTGTCAGCTTCAGGTATTACGTAGATTGTAAGAAAATGATTGATGATACACAACCTCACCTATATAACAAAAACAAACACACAACCTACAACGATATAACTATAATAAACCCTGTTGTTATTTGCGTTAATGAAGTTATTACCCATGTTATTCAAAGCTATCTTTAAACGGACACATTGAAATCATTCTTATCAGATAAATCAGAAAATAATATAATTTTTCCATTCACGAACAATTCTATTATTATTTTGTATCCAAGTACGCTCTTTGTTCTATTTGTTCGATACAAAAACTCGTACGTGCGTAAACAATGCGATCGCTTCGACATTGTCAGAGCGCTGCTCGTTCTTATAATGTACCTACATAGTCACACGCAAAGAACGCAGTCTGGCTGCAGTCCTACCTAACAAACGAATGAATTGCTTGAGAGTGAGAAACAGAATAAAAAAATAATGCGATGCCATTGACCCGGAGTCGAACGGCACACTCCACCTGAGTGCGACACAACGACCCTCCATGTCGTGCCACCACATCGCCAGGCTGAGGTACATACGAGTCACTATTCAACGGTGTAAACTTGTTGATCCATTCGTTTTCGGATCTAACACATACCTTCTGAAGCGGGATTCGCATGCAATAAACTTGCGCATGAAGACTAATATTTATGACTTAACGATTCCGTTCCGCTACGTACGTTGCGTTCCGGCAGATTGTCAAGCAGTCCGCTCTATACCAATCCTATTTTGATTGAGGGTGAATCGCATCGCATAGCACTGGTGTAATTTCATAGTTTTGGCATCAAACGATATATTAGATTGTAATGTAAATATATTTTTTCATGAATTGTGAATCATCCCGAGTATATTGTGTGTGATGTCACCCATTGGAAATACCTCTACTTATTCATTGTTAACGTTTTGTTCTAGTGACTATGCTGAAACCAAACCAGTTTCTAGATCAGGTTCAGATCGAGATATCGTAAAAGCTCTCTATTATCTACACTACATTGGACTCTCGCCTAGAATATACGTAATGACTTCAGAATTGCATGGTTATAAACAACATGTCAACCTTGGAACCGTAATTTTAAGACTGGCGAACGTACGCCATTCGTCTGGGCTGAGTTTGCACGTGCTCAGTACTGCAAAGCACAAGACCGAATGTAAGATATTCGGTCATCATCTAATTTAATGCTTTTAGACAACCATTTGAAACTAAGTGTACCCGTATGAACTGGCGCTAACCTACCAACCCCACTCAAACAATAGCTCTCCATTGATCATACGATTGGTAACATTCAGACGTTAGAAACGAATAGTAATGCGTGTTTTTGACGATGATCTGAGCCGTTTGTGCCATCGTCTAATCACAATAAATATGACATATTTATAGCAATAGCAAAATTGTTGTACTGTTAGTAGTTGGTTGTGATGTAGATACCTGATTGTGAAGTGGCAGTACATCAACCTCATGGCCTTCGTCAGGCGACAGCGGCGAGTGCACGATGGTAGGTGGCTGGGCGCGCTTGCGGTCCACTCCGCGCCGCTCCGGCTCGCCCATGCCCCAACCGAGAGAGTACACCATTACTTCGGTCGAGCCACCGCCACCGCTGTCCACCTGCAACAACGGCATACATGCATACACACAAAATTATAAGGACACCACTGCACAGAAATGGCACCAGCAGCTTTTCCGTGACGGGTCTTAAACACAGTGGTGTTAAATGTCACTGTGACATATAAAATTAAACTTCTATGTCAACGCAATCAAAAGATACGGCCGTATATGCCGCATATTTTCACGCTTGCAAGGGAATCAAAACCTATAGGGTACTTGCCGTTGACCTAGAATCATAAAATTTGGCAAGAAGCAATTCCATGTAGTACAAGTAAAGGAAGAAATCCAAAAAAGGATTTGTAGTTACAACGCGAAAAAAAATTTTTTTTTGCCATTATATTACAACATAATCGAAAAATCAAGGTGACATATCTTCGAGATTTTTTTAGTATGTCCCGCTTTCGGCGATCAAATCCCGCTTTTTTTTCTAAAGAGGTTACAAAATCCCGCTTTACCCGAAAAAAAATCTGGCAACGCTGACTACGTAGTAGAATATTAGAAAAAATGATGAAACTCTCTATCGTATTATTCAGGTGTGAAAGGGCTATGGCACTTATTATTATTAATAGAACGTTTTCTGTTTAGCAAAATAAAGATATATTATGTCATCACTTTTCGCGGTCAATCTATTAACTGTAGATAGTTAAGTCATTCTTATAGTCTTTGTATCAATTCCAGACACGTACCAATTAGGAGCACTTGCACTTGTCACAATCTCACAATACCTACCTCTACTGTGTTGACTTTATATTAACTGCGCATTTTAATTTAATCCATTATAGTTAGGTACTTACATAATTATTAATTAACCAAATTGCTTCATGACCAAGAGTACCTAATGAACTAGAAAGATTAGCTGAGTAGGTACCTATCTAACCACAAATTGGAACGATTAATACTGTCAAATTTGCTGTAAATTTTGAATAAATATTTGACAATTCCTAATTATTAGTGACAAACCTTTAGATCAGGTAGCGTGTGTAAAGTTGTAAACACGTGCACAGATTTCAGAGTAAAAAGCAGATGGAGCGCGAGGAACACGAAAGTGAAGCCAAAAAAGCAAATACAAAAGCAAAATCAGATACCTGGTTATTCACTTTCCAGTTTATATTTGCTTTGTTTAACCACAGTTTATTGATAAAGAAGTGATTTTGTTAAATAATGTTTGTTAAACAAAGCAAATACAAATTGAAAAACGAATACCTGTAGGGCTATTTTAAAACTTCGGATTCGATATCGGAAACGGATTCAAAAATTTCCGAGGCGAATTTAGGCAATTACTAATTTAATTTCCGAATACGAATATTTTTGATGTTTCTTTAGGTAAATAATAAATATCAATGCGATTCATCGAAATGTTTTCGGAAATTAAAATAGCAATTGCCTAAATTCGCCTCGGAAATTTTTGAATCCGTTTCCGATATCGATTCCGACGTTTTAAAATAGCCCTACAGATATTCGTTTTTCAATTTGTATTTGCTTTTTTGGCTTCACTTTCGTGTTGCGCGCGCTCCATCTGCCTATTATTCTGTATTCTGTGAACACATGTATCTGAAGTTCTGAACTAGGTAAGTGATCTATAATATTTTAGTAAAATTATAACAACGTGCATCGAACGGTCCGTGATAACCCAGTTGGGTATTTACCTTGCATCTGTGTTCTGTTCTATTTTGGACTGATTACGCATTTAATACATATTATTATTACTACTTATTTAGGTACTTACCAATCGAACAAGTCCAAACAGAATTTAGGAGATAAGTTCTAAGGCCAGTATGAAACTATCAAGAATCATATGCAATGTTTGATTATAATATCAATTTATTCAATAAATTACCAAGATTTCAAGACAAGGCTTTCCCGTGCAGCGACCGTGGCTAGCAAACAAAATTCATTTTGACCTTAATGAATTGATAAGTTTGTACGAAAAGTCACTGATGCAAGATTATCATACGTTTACATGAGTAATATTCTGTAGTGACCGATCACAACGATCAATTGACCGTTTAAAAGCCAGTAACCTTTACTTACTACTTACACTGGTGATAAATTTATCAGTCTCAAGCTGAGCGTTGAATGATGACTGACGAGAAGTTCAAGACCATTTTAGTTCAGTTTATTTAATCTCGCCATGACAATAATAAAGAAATCATTAGAGCGCTTTGAGTGAGTATGAAAAATCGCAAGATTGCCCTCAACTAGTTCCAGTCACCGGCAATGTCAGGTCAGGGAACTTAGCCGCATGAGAGGCTCGTGACTCGTGAACCAGCACTCTGTTGTCTGCCTGTCTGTAACCGAGACCGGGCAACATTGTTTTTTTTTAGCCTTTACTTTTAGCTCGCGGCTGACTGCAAGGTAATTTAACCAAAGACCAATCCAGAAAGTTGTTAAACAGCATTTTTTGTTGTTAGGTTAACTCCTATAAATATTTATCCTGTAATGATGCTAGTGACGATAACGTTGATAAACAGCTAATAAGTCAATGATAAGCATTATACACTTCGTAAACAAGTACAATTTAAAATTAGAACGTTGTGTAACTAAAATAAATACCGCCCTACATCCTCTGCTTGGTTCATGCCCATTGTAAATACGCACGTGGTCACCATTTTCTTTGTATATTTCAGCATTGAGTATGCTGCGAACTTGTGACGCAGGAGTAGCGCGACTCGATTTGTTCAAGGAACAGTGTCGTATCGGCATGATTGCGTCGCACAGCCGACGTATAACAGCGACTGCCAGAACACAGCGTCACCAAATTAGAAGCGAACACTCGCACGCCTCTGTTCTGGCAGTATTTGTTGTTTGTGTATATGACGCGCAAGCCCCGCCTCGAACATCGCCTGCAGACATGTCAGCGAACCACAACGCAACACGACTGCCACTCAACAGAAACAGGAACATAAATAGAGACCCAAAAAATAGCGCAATTACTATGAAGTTATAAATAAAATTGCATGACAAAGGGAATGGATTGAGAGTATTAATCGTAATTACACAATTCATTCAAACACACACACAATAATACTGCGTACAAAAAACTTTGTACTTGCAGTTCACTATCTTCTATGGTCTTTAGGTAACTACATAATATAAATTAACCTAATTGAATATTTATACCAAGCTGGATATTTATCGTAGAGGCCTTGAAACTCTTGATAGTACTAACTAATACACGTGTATGATTGTATCCATTGCTTTGCTTGTCAATAGACCGAATGATGGGTAGAATTTTAAGTGTGCTGAGAAGCAAATGTTTGAAAATGCTACATAATAAGGTCACATAGTAATGTCAAGATCCGGATGGTACCGGTTTTAAGAAGTTGAGAAGCCGCTGTTTCGACATTACGGGCTGTCAGTTAAATTTATCACAGACAAAACAACTGCGGCGCATCTGCTAATTTAACTATTATGAGCTGTTACGTAACCTAACACTGACTTAGGATGGTAATATAGGTACAACGATAACATCGTTTAACTTTACCAATTTGTCCGAAAATTTTCCGTAGATTTAGAGTAAATCTGTGCATTTTCCAATCCACTTCTTTTGGTCATATTATGGGTGTCTTTTGTGTAGATTAGCACACAACTAAGATTATCAATTTGTTTGCTCCTCCAAGGTCTTCCCCTTTTTCGTTTTTATTGCCAAACAACTTTCCATTATAGTGTCTGTTTTCATGAGATCCCTTTATCTTCAGATCAATCTTATTATTGTCACCGGTGTTAGAACTGCTCACTAATTTCGAAGATTCTACTAAAAGTGATGGGGATCTAGATTCTTTAGTGTGATCATTAGAAGACACACAAAAGGCGTATTACATAGTATATTATAAACATAAAATAAATGTATTTGTAAAAAGATTAAATTATTTATGGATTAAATTGTTGGTAATATAATATGTTTATTATCCGTATAATACAAAAGCCAAACAATAAAGAGCGATACAACATTTGTATGACGCAGAATTTCTTGGGATTCTGAAAAGAACTTGCCATTGCGTTATCAAAACAAACTAAAGAAAACAATAAATACTGTTACGCACGAACCGAATAAAATTGTTCTTAAATGTTCATTCCAAATATCAAATTAGATTTGATAACGAAGAACAGCGGAATAAATGAAGAACTACAAATACCTATCGTAGGTACGATACGTTCAACATTGATAACAACATCACAACACAAGGTCACATGGGAACTTGCTTGTTGTTTCTAGCCACAAAGAATTAAACTAAGAGAATAGAATACAATGATACACATTCCAACATCCGTGCTATTGTGACTATATCTAGTTCCATGATTGCTGCTCTGATTTAACAAGATATTTTCTGATGGATGAAACATTATATTTATAGCATTTGTTCAATAATACTTAATATAGACAGAATACATACATAATTAATTCGAACAAGAGGACAACGTACTGTAAGAATTCGTAGCATTCGAACTGGTATATTTTGGTGTACTGTATATCATTGACATTTGCGTGTTGACGATTCCCCACTGCCTGCGTTTGTTTACGTCTGTTTAAACATTATGTAGTTGTTTTTTTTAATTATTTTTGGTGTGTATAACATAACTTTGTTTGTGTCGACTTTGACCTACATAGCGAAACTCAACTAAAATCTAGATCAAAACTTTACCCGTAGGTTTAATGCTACCAAAATAAACTGAACAGTAATAAACATTACCGGTCTTACTACAAAAGATGCACTAAACACAGTTTCAACACTTGTTTAGCTAGACAGTGTTTTAAGGCTTAGACATTGGTTAAACCGTGTCTAAGTTTCTTTACTACAAAACTGTGTCTAGTTGATGTTTAGTTAAACATGATATAACGTTTACAATGTGAGCAAAATCCAAAGTCATTCAGTCATTCGTTCCTACGCGTTCCTTAACACGCAGAGATGCGTAAGTTTTTTGTAGTAAGACCGTACATATTTATATATGTTTTTTTACTGTGAGTAGGTTTGTGTTCGTTCACAATCTCACCATGGTGATGATGTGGTCAAAGCTGAAGTTAATTTTAGGATTCGAACCTTCAATGTCGCCAGGGCTATGGACGAACCTCCAATCAATATCACCATACTCAGCCCAAACATGTCCAGTGCTGAACATAGACGTCCCTGTAACTTTTGTTTTTCTATGAATGTTTTCCTAACAGACCCGGTCGCGTAAAGAAAGACTGTATAATAATATCTTCTGTTTACAAATTAAACAAGACCGGGATGAACCAGAAGGTGTGGAGCTGTAGAATTTGCAAATGTAGGTCACTAGGTTGCGTTAATGTGCAGCACCTAACCTCTAGCGAGTATATCATTACAACTTCGAAATAAAAATCAGTTTTTAAAATAAATCTGTTTTTACGTAGTTTTGGTCACGAGATGTAAGAATGCGACAACACGTTATACCGCAGTCTCTGCCAAAAATCGTACTTGATCGTAACCTGTTGCTACGTCCTAGGCGTTGCGAATAAAACTGTTGTCATGAGGAACCAACACAAAGAGTAATAACCATACTCTTTGACAGTAACAAATTACAAACAAACGCAGGTGATTCACGCCGAACTGGGCAATCACCGTGACCATCGGTATGTGGTGGCGCCTTGTTATTTATATCGCCGATGAGATATTTATAGCACCACCAAGAGATATTAACGTATTTGACACAACGATGGTAGACTTATCTCGTAAAATCCTACTGATTGTTAGTATAATCACTTTTTTACGCAATATTCACAAAATTGTACTAGAGAGAATCTGTCAGTCAGCCTTGGCGAGTATTGGATTTATCTATGTTGGTATTTGTAGTTGTAGTTGAATGAAAGCAAGTGCCAGCTGAGCCAAAGAACTGACTCATCATGTTCATTCATGGAATTTTCTTTGATTCGACAGATATTTATGGATCGGCCTTAAGGTTTATTGATGTCAATCAAAGATTTTGATGTCAATATCTTTCGGTCACTTACCCTAAAAGCTACTAAATATACGTACATTGATAAACAATTATTAAATTGGTAAGCTATACGAACAGTGTTTAATCTCACGATAATTCCTTATGATTGAGTAGGTGATACGATGTGGATGAAAGGAAACACTTCAACTTGAACTTGAACTGGTGACATTGGATATCACAAAAATTAATCATCAACAAATAATCGATTACATAATAGCAAGAGCTATCTGTTTTCTATGGGTACCTCTTGCTAGTAGTGTAATACATGATATTGATTAATGTAAGGCCTGCAGAGCTCTAAACGTAGTAAATATTTGGTAGTGTAGTAAATTGTTTTGAAAATTATTAGTACTAGTGTATGTGGTCTGCAGCAATAATTATCCCACCAAAAACATTTTTATGTAAAATGTTGCCGCCAAGACATATGGCTCGTACTGTCAAAAAGTTATAAGATCTCATGTAGAGCCAAGCTTATAACTCTACATGCACTTACTCTACAAGCCCTAACTTCACAAACTTTACACACCGTAGTCAAAATATGTGGCTTGGCCGTTTCGCTACCGTCACATGGGAGTAAGGTGAAAAATGTATTCATTCTTCATTACTTTTGTGTTATTCAATAGTTCTTATAGTATTGAAACGGCCAAGCCACATATTTTGACTACGGTGTGTAAAGTTTGTGAAGTTAGGGCTTGTAGAGTAAGTGCATGTAGAGTTATAAGCTTGGCTCTACATGAGATCTTATAACTTTTTGACAGTACGAGCCATATGTCTTGGCGGCAACATTTTACTAAAAATGTTTTTGGTGGGATTTCACTTCTTTTTGTAAGTTGCTTATGTTTTTTTTTTGTTTGAAATTTCCAAGTTTTATATTTTTTTTTGTTTGTGTACTAATACAAGCTTACATACCAAATTTCAGCTTTCTAAGACTTCAGGAAGTACCCTATGAGTTTTGATGATCATCAGTGAGTCAGTGACGAAATCGGGTTTTTTTAGATATCAATAAAATCTAAAGTATAAGAGCTATGTTATTGAAACTTACTATGTTTAATAAGTTTACTATTGTCATCATGTCCTGAGAATTTGTTTATCTGGTATCATCCAAACCCAAGTTATGAGGGTTCAAAAAAACGACCAAGCGCTTCGAGAAAAGGTAGGTAGTGCCCTTTCGCTTCGCTTGGCTGTCTTGGCGGGGCGCACTTCCGTGCCCCCAGATATTGAGCGGTCACGTGTATCTACACGCGCTCGATACGGAATCGCACGCCATCGCCAACTGCATTGAATGTGCCAGCTTTAATTAATTACAAGATATTACTGAACTGTGATTGATTGATCAAAGTAGGTACACCCATATCTCTCTTTTACACTAAACGACCACGCGCTGACAGCGATGGAACACACTATTCAGAAGGTGTGTATTTATTAAATACTGCTTTAAATGCTGCTTTTTCATATGGGGAGAAATATAATGACCACCAAAATGAATTTTGTGACCAATAACCTCTATTTTTGACAATATAAAGTAATTTTATAAGCCTTATTAATTATGCACCTACTCGTTTGAATTTGAGCTAAAGATAAATGTTATAGAGATGCTTATGCAGTTATATCGGTGGTCATAACTGCATAAGCATCTCCAGTTTTCTCAGTCACACCTCCCACACGTTCGGTTACAAAATGCTCGCAATGCGATGATAATCGCCCGATGAAATAATAACACAAATTACAGTCATGAAATATAAATATCGATCATAAATACAACATAAATGATAACTGTTACGAAAACATTCAAATCTACAGCTGGTATTTATTATGGAAAATTCCTAAGAGCTTTCTAGAATCCCACTGACGGACACTGGTTTGCGACATGCGACAACAACGGTGCGGTCGGTGGTCCTCCGGGGTCGCGCAACGCAGATCGCGGTCCGCATCCACCGATACTTTCACTGCGTACCTAGGCGCCCAACGATGCATAGCAAATAACAAGCTACGGTCGTTTACATAAACCACCCAAATCTTTGTGGCCTTACACTTTCAACAAACATCTTATCAAACAATAAACGATTTGACCTATTCCAAGAGCATATTATTATCCGGACAGAGCACAATACAAGAAAATAAAATTATCGATAGAAATTACGATAAAAATGATTGATCGTAACACGAACAACCAGTTCGGCACGTTTGACAACTTCATTTCTAAAACCAAGCTTATCTGCACATTACTTGCAGGAGAATTCTAATATCAAAGTCAAAGCCATTAAGAGGATATATGCTACCCGGCCGCGCTCGAATTTAGGTATTTGCCAGCGCCAAGCCGAGTCAACGCGGGGCCAACATTGGTGCGGCTCCTCCGCCAACTTACTTACTGCGCGCGTTATTATTTGATACTTTTCAGTATGGCTTCATGTCGATCGATGTAGACAAAACAAGATGTAGATGTAAACAAGGTATCTGGTAGGTTGAATTAGGTTATAAGTAGTTATATAGTACAATGTACTGAATATTGTTTTTTTACACTAGTAAACAAAGTAGTTCAGGTACCTATATAATTTGTTATCCAATTAAACTTTTATTTGGTTTTATTTTGTTAAAATAATTCTATATTATTATTAATATAATTATAATAGCAACCCGCCCCGGCTCCCCACGGGTGCAATGTCGTGAGGTGCCGAGCGATTTGCGCGCCCGCCCGCGCGCCCCTCTCGACCCCCCCGGTCACGGTATCGCGAATTGAGAGATTTGAGAGACTCTTGGACCATATAAGATGAATCTTTGCTCAACATTGAAAAAAAGTGTCCGCCATTTTGAACTATTTTATTACAGGTCCGATTGCTATCAAAATTGATATTTGAGAGACTCTTGTACCATATAACATGAATCTTTGCACAAAATTGAAAAAACAATCCGCCATTTTGAACTATTTTGTTACAGGTCCGATTGCTCCCAAAATTGATATTTGAGAGACTCTTGAACCATATAACAAGAACCTTTGCTCAAATTTGAAAAAAGTGTCCGCCATTTTGAACTATTTTGTTACTGGTCAGATTGCTATCAAAATTGATATTTGAGAGACTCTTGGACCATATAACATGAATCTTTGCTCAAAATTGAAAAAAAGTATCCGCCAATTTGAACTATTTTATTACAGGTCCAATTGCTATCAAAATTGATATTTGAGAGACTCTTGTACCATATAACATGAATCTTTGCACAAAATTGAAAAAAGTATCCGCCATTTTGACCTATTTTGTTACAGGTCCGATTGCTCTCAAAGTTGATATTTGAGAGACTCTTGTACCATATAACATGAATCTTTGCACAAAATTGAAAAAAGTGTCCGCCATTTTGAACAATTTTATAATACGTCCGATTGCTATCAAAATTGATATTTGAGAGACTCTTGTACCATATAACATGAATCTTTGCACAAAATTGAAAAAAGTATCCGCCATTTTGAACTATTTTGTTACAGGTCCGATTGCTCTCAAAATTGTTATTTGAGAGACTCTTGAACCATATAACAAGAATCTTTGCTCAAATTTGAAAAAAGTGTCCACCATTTTGAACTATTTTATTACAGGTCCGATTGCTATCAAAATTGATATTTGAGAGACTCTTGAACCATATAACATGAATTTCCATTTTGTACATGAAAAAATATCAATGTCTATAAAAGTAGAATTGTATGACTCAGCCATACGGCGCAAAGGGCAGCGTAGTCCAGAATTCGTACGACAGGTATTTACTGCAAAGAGAGTTCCTGCACGAGCACTACGTTTGTTGATAGTTCGAAGCACTACGTAGCATAGTTTACTCGTGAGGTCTATTGCGTCCATATTGTTCTGGACTGTTGCGAGGAAAATCAAACCGTAGTCTTCAAGGCCAAGAAGTTATATTTTTCCATTAAATCTATTACTTAGTCGATATGTCGTCGTCTGTCACAGTTTCAAAATCGTTCTTCCTATTATTCTTTGTCACAGTCTTGTCGGCCAGTCACTGTCTTCCGCAGAGGTTGGATCGCCGCAACATCCCCACCTCCAGTATTAGAAGACTAATACTCATGATGAGGAGCGGCAGACGTCCAACTTGCACAGCTTTGTCGCAGGTCGTCTGTAGAGTCGTCGTTGTCCAGTCACGTCAGGTCCTGTCATAACATCCGCAATCCGCACCTGACCATCACTGCCAGGGTACGTCTTGCATACAATACCACGCAGCCACATGTTACGTGGCATCTGATAATCGGCAATTATCACTAGATCCCCTTCAGCAAGGGGTTCTGTGACCTTAAACCACTTGTCACGTCGTGTCAGTGTCGGCAGGTATTCTTTAACCCATCTCCGCCACATTAAGTCAGCTAGCATCTGTGACTCTCGCCAACCTCGTCTCAGAAGGTCGTGCTCAGAGTACTGTCCAAACGTAGAGTCTACTTCGGTTGACTTAATCAGGAGAAAGTCATTTGGTGTAAGGGGTAAGTCGTCTATATGGTCAAGCGGTACGTAGGTCAGGGGCCTACTGTTAACCATGAACTCAACCTCAGCCATGATGGTCAGAAGAGACTGATCAGATGGGACTCTCTCTTTCAGAGTTATTTTCATAGCGGTCTTCACTGAACGAATTAATCGCTCCCAACAGCCACCCATGTGAGGAGCATTAGGTGCGATGAAATGCCACTCCATGTTTCGTCGGCTACCAAACCTAAGGAGCTCTTCATTGTCGATTGTTTGAACTGAATGACGGAGTTCTCGGTCCGCTCCTTTAAATGTCGTAGAATTGTCTGACCATAGCTGTTTCGGGCATCCACGTCTAGCTATAAAGCGTCGTAAAGCCATTATAGCGTTACTAGTTGTCAAGTCAGCGACTATTTCTATATGTATGGCTCTTACCGTCAGACACGTAAATAATGCACCATAGCGCTTCTCGTGACGTCGACCTACTTTGACGGTCATAGGTCCAAAGTAATCGAGTCCTGTGTTCGTGAAAGCTCGTCCACCTGGTCAGTGGTCAGTCTCATGCTCGGTAGTTGTCCCATCATAGGTGGTGAGGGTTCTGCGCGGCGAATTTTGCAGTCTTGACAGTTTGAGAACGCAAATTTGACGGCATTTCGGCCATGTATAATCCAAAATCTCGAGCGTAGATTGTTAAGAACTGTCTCCTTGCCAATATGTCCTGCGTCTATATGATATTGCTGTACAATAAGTCGTGTCAGTGGATCTTTAGGATGTAAGATAATAGGATTCTTCGCATCATAGTCGATGTCAGCGGTTAAAATTCTACCACCAACACGTAGAACTTGTTCTGAGTCCAAAAAGGGTGATAATTGTCGCAGCGAGCTACTCTTGTGAACCGATTGGGACTTCAAAGTGGTTTCTATTTCGTCCGCATAGAACCGTCTTTGGCTGTCTTTTAGTAAGAGAGTTTCGGCTGTATTAATCTCTCCGATGCGTAGTTCACCTGTACGTTTGTCTAATTTATTTTTGCAGTTATGGAGAAAACGTTGTAACCATGCAGTCGCACGTACCAAACGCCAATATGAAGAGAACCTCTTGACGTCCGGTAGGCTTTGACTTATGTCATTGACGAGGACGTGCAGTTGTTTTACCTCAATGTCATCATGGTCTAATAATTTAGGCTCCTCCTCGGTAGGCCACATGTGTTCAGGTCCATGTAAAAAGTCTGGGCCAGACATCCACTTGCCGGATTCAGCAAGTTCATCCCTTGTAGCGTCGTCAGCTGGGTTTAAGTGCGAGGGAACCCATCGCCAGTTCCCCACCTCCGTCAGCTCGCTGACTTCGCTAACGCGATGGGCAACGAAAGGTTTGAACCTTCCTGATTCTGATCTCAGCCAACTCAGGACAGTCTTCGAGTTCGACCAGTATATAACTTTTGAAATTGGCCAGTCAATGTGTTTAAATAAAAAATTACCTAAGCCCGCACCCATGAGACTGGCTTGGAGCTCAAGTCTTGGTATACTTAATGTCTTCAAGGGAGCAACCCTAGCTCTAGCCATTACAAGAGAAACGCTCCAGGTGTTTCCAGCAGTCATATATCGCACATATCCAACACTTGCAAAGGCTTTCGAGCTTGCGTCGCAAAATATGTGAAGCTCTACGGGTTCTTCTTTTCGGTTGGTGTCGGTAAATAACCAACGTGGTACTCTTACGTCACGAGCACTTAACAGCTGCTGAAGCCATCGCTTCCATCTTACATAGTGTATCGTCTCTATCTCGTCATCCCAGCCAATCAGCGTCTTCCAGATATCTTGCAATAGTATGCGAGCATTCACAGTCACATACAAAAGGAACCCCAGCGGATCGAAAACTGACATGATAACTTTTAATACTTCACGTTTCGTTGGTCTCTTTTCTCCAGTCTTAATCTCAGCATCTATCTTAAGAAGCTTCAATTGGAAAGTAAAGCAGTCAGCACACGGATCCCAGTTCACTCCCAACACACGATCAATGTACTCATTGTCAAAGAGGAATTTGACACCTCCAGTAGCGAGTTTGTCAATGGGAAGATGCTTAAGAACGTTCTTGGAGCTAGACGTAAAGTTTGTCATATTGAAACCACCAGCGGCGTGAATCATAATGACGTCATCAACTATCTGAATGCACTCTTCCTCAGTATCAATGGAATAGATAAAGTCATCGACATAATGGCGGTTGATTATAGCGTCTACAGCCTTTGAATGAGTTTGTTCAAACCTTTGTGCATTCTTGTTCTTCACATACTGCGCACATGACGGTGAACAGGCAGCTCCAAATGTCATAACGTTCATGACATACTCATCGGACTCCCACAGGAAACGCTGCGCTTGTCTGTCTTCTTCTCTTATCATTACCCTGTGAAACATCTCCTGAATATCCCCAATGACAGCAATCTTACGGCTTCTGAATCCTAAGAGAACACCCGGAAGTGAAGTCAACAAATCTGGACCTGTCAATAAAAAATCATTAAGTGATTTTCCTTCAGACCTTGCTGCTGAGTCAAACACAAGGCGTAACTTGTTTGGTTTATTCGGGTTAAATACGGCAAAGTGAGGTAAATACCAAGTTTTACTAGTCTTAATTTTGGCCTCACCTGTACTAAGTTTCGATACGTAACCTTTGTCTAAATTTTCCTGTAATTTATTTTTGTACTGCAATCCGAATTCAGGAATCTTGTGGATTTTACGCTGGATGCCCTTTAGCCTTGACTTTGCAATAGCAAAGCTGTCAGGCAGTCGTGGGTTATCCTGTCGCCATAGCAACCCGGTCTCCCACCGTCCGTTCGGAAGTTGTTTGGTGGTATTATGTAAGATGGCAAGAGCTATTTCATCCTCACGAGACCGAGGTGTGTCAACCGTCAACTTCGTGCCAAAGGCTTCGGTGGTATAGAACCGTTTAAAAGTATCATTGAGTTCGTCACATGCACATAAGTGAAAAGTCAAAGCGTCAGATGGAGTCAATCGGGACAACCGACCGTGTATAATGTTGCCTAGATACGTCTCTGACACGATGGGTCCGCGGACGGGTCCCTGAAAAACTTTACGGGTAACAATAAGGTCGATATTGTCAGATCCTATCAGAATTAGAGGTCGTTGATCATATGTCGTCGAAATGTCAAAGTTATTTACAAGTTCATTTAAGTAAGGAAACCTATTTACAAGTTTCTTAAAACTAAAATTATGTACAGGCAAATTCAAACTTTTTACAGAACGAACATTATTAAGTCTATATACATTTTTACAAAAACGCCCTCGTATATTGAATGATACGGACTTCGATGAGCACTCCGTAGCTGTCATTCCATTAGCGCCGCGTAGCTGTAAGTCGGATGCGGCGCCTGTGATCCCGGCGCGCTCTAGCAGGGACTCGTCGATCAATGTCAGCGCTGCACCTTCATCCAAGAAAGCTAGGGCCTCAACGTCGCCTTTCGGACCCGCAATCACAACAGGCGTCACTTTGAAGAGAATCGTGTCATTTTCCTTAGTGCAGTGGCTTACGGTCGTCGCAGTTGTAGTGCTCGTAGTCGGCTGCACTCTCGCTCTGTCTAGTGGTAAGGCGTGCAGCAGTGTATGGTGACGTCTGAAGCAGTCTGGCTCAGAACATCGAGAACTCTCCTTGCAGTCCTTCAACTGGTGTCGTGCTGATAAACAAGCAAAGCAGAGCTTATTCTTCGTGACGTGCGCCCAACGGTCGTTCACATTCATCCTAACAAACGAGGCGCATTTCTGTAGGTCATGTGACTCACTACATAGGGAGCAGGCATTCGTTCTTGTCGTCGTAAGAACAGGCCGTCTCTCTCTATAGGTTTGTCTATACGTATCTTTCTTAGTCTCGTCAAAGTGCAACAATGGAGCGACGTGTACTGCCGCGTTGGCAACTGACATGAGCCATTCCGCGACGTCAGATAGGGATACAGTCTTTAGATCCTCATTCTGTACATATGATCCCCATTGAAGTTGTAGCGAGGATGGAAGCCTCCCGATGATTTCTTTTATCAGAGTAGGGTTTGTCAAGTGACCCACTGCGTCTGTGGCAGTCATGGTTGCAACGATATTCTGAACAGATGTCGCGTACTCAATGAGGCCGTTTAAGTCGTCATGACGTATATTTCGTCTATCTCGAATTTTGTTGAGCATCACCTCAATGATGTAGTCAGGTCGGCCAAATCTTAATTTAAGAGTATTTACAATTTTGTCGAGGTTTGTAGCGCTTATTAATAAGGCAGAAACGGCGTCACGCGCTTTCCCTCTTAAGCATTTAGTCAAACGTGCAATATTTTCGGCATCAGTATAGTCGCAAAGTTTTGACGTGCTCATAAATTGGCTAAAGAAAAGAGGCCACTCCTCTGGGCTCCCGGAAAACTCTGGCAGGTTTTTGATAGATAGTTGCCGTGCAAACAGTTTTGTCAGTTGGGTACTAACCTCATCAGATGGTTTTAATGTGGTGGCAGCGGAAGATTTTGGTTCAGGTTGAGTTAAAATTAAACTTCTTAACGAAGGTGCCCGAGAGGGGGCGCGGCTGTCATGATCTTCGTCAATTGCAGCGGTCTGCAGCTCTAACTCCTTAATCGCAAGGTCTTTTTCGATTTGCGCAAGTCGTCGTGCCGTTTCGATCTGGGCATCCAGCAGCCTTTGTCTTCTAATTGTGGATGCCACAGAATTTGATGGCGAGCTTGGCCTTGATGTGATCTCGTCGAAGTTGTCGGTGACGGCGGTGGCGGCCGTGGCGGCGGCTTCTGCCGTCGTTGTCGTATTTTGCATTTTTCGTTTTTGTCTTCGAGTCAACATGTATTACAACATAATGTGAACTATATTTACAGTGCTGTCCGTTTGAATCGAAGGACCACCTTGTTGCGAGGAAAATCAAACCGTAGTCTTGAAGGCAAAGAAATTATATTTTTCCATAAAATCTATTACTTAGTCGATATGTCGTCGTCTGTCTAATAATTTCAAAATCGTTCTTCCTATTATTCTTTGTCACAGTCTTGTCGGCCAGTCACTGTCTTCCGCAGAGGTTGGATCGCCGCAACAGGACAATGCCATGCAGAGTATTCGCTTGCAGATATTCACGTCTAGCTTCTAAGGAGAGAAGTTTGAACTTATCTAATAGTTGTGAGTATGATAACTGTGACCAAGCATCTATAGTACATAGATCGCAAGAACTTGCGATCTTGCTTACAAGAATCTCTCAAATATCAATTTTGATAGCAATTGGACCTGTAACAAAATAGTTCAAAATGGCGGACACTTTTTTTTTCAATTTTGTGCAAAGATTCATGTTATATGGTACAAGAGTCTCTCAAATATCAATTTTGTGAGCAATCAGACCAGTTAAAATAATTCAAAACGGCGGACACTTTTTTGGATTTTGAAAAAAGATTCGTGTTTTGTAATCCCAAGGCCTGTCAAATCTCAATTTTGAGAGCAATCGGACCAGTAACTAAATAGTTCAAAATGGCGGACACTTTTTTCAATTTTTAGCGAAGAGTAATGTTATATGGTCCAAGATTCTCTCAAATATCAATTTTGAGAGCAATCGGACCAGTAACAAAATAGTTCAAAATGGCGGACACTTTTCTTAAAATTTGTGCAAAGATTCATGTTATATGGTACAAGAGTCTCTTAAATATCAATTTTGTGAGCAATCAGACCAGTTAAAATAATTCAAAACGGCGGACACTTTTTGGATTTTGAAAAAAGATTCGTGTTTTGTAATCCCAAGGCCTGTCAAATCTCAATTTTGAGAGCAATCGGACCAGTAAGTAAATAGTTCAAAATGGCGGACACTTTTTTTTCAATTTTGAGCAAAGATTCATGTTATATGGTCCAAGCGTCCCTCAAATATCAATTTTGAGAGCAATCGGACCAGTTACAAAATAATTCAAAATGGCGGACACTTTTTTGGATTTTGAAAAAAGATTCGTGTTTTGTAATCCCAAGGCCTGTCAAATCTCAATTTTGAGAGCAATCGGACCAGTAACTAAATAGTTCAAAATGGCGGACACTTTTTTTCAATTTTGAGCAAAGATTCATGTTATATGGTCCAAGCGTCCCTCAAATATCAATTCTGAGAGAAATCGGACCAGTAACAAAATAGTTCAAAATGGCGGACACTTTTTTTCAAATTTGAGCAAAGATTCATGTTATATGGTACAAGAGTCTCTCAATTATCAATTTTGATAGCAATCGGACCTGTAACAAAATAGTTCAAAATGGCGGACATTTTTTTTTCAATTTTGAGCTATGATTCATGTTATATGGTTCAAGAGTCTCTCAAATATCAATTTTGAGAGCAATCGGACCAGTAACTAAATAGTTCAAATTGGCGGACACATTTTTTGGATTTTGAAAAAAGATTCGTGTTTTTTAATCCCAAGGCCTCTCAAATCTCAATTTTGAGAGCAATCGGACCAGTAACTAAATAGTTCAAAATGGCGGACGCTTTTTTAAATTATGAGCTAAGATTCATGTTATATGTTCCAAGAGTCTCTCAAATATCAATTTTGAGAGCAATCAGATCAGTTACAAAATAATTCAAAATGGCGGACACATTTTTGGATTTTGAAAAAAGATTCGTTTTTTGTAATCCCAAGGCCTCTCAAATCTCAATTTTGAGAGCAATCGGACCAGTAACTAAATAGTTCAAAATGGCGGACACTTTTTTATTTTTTTTTGCAAAGATTCTTGATATATGGTACAAGAGTCTCTCAATTATCAATTTTGATAGCAATCGGACCTGTAACAAAATAGTTCAAAATGGCGGACACTTTTTTAAATTATGAGCTAAGATTCATGTTATATGTTCAAATATCAATTTTGAGAGTAATCAGACCAGTAACTAAATAGTTCAAAATGGCGGACACTTTTTTAAATTATGTGCTAAGATTCATGTTATATGGTCCAAGAGTCTCTCAAATCTCAATTTTGAGAGCAATCGGACCAGTAACTAAATAGTTCAAAATGGCGGACTCTTTTTTAAATTATGAGCAAAGATGCATGTTTTGTGGTCCCAAGGTCTCACAAATATCTTTTTTTTTATACCATAAAGTCGGTAAACAAGCATACCGTCCGACTGATGGTAAGCGGTTACCGTAGCCAAAATATCACTACGTATAATATTGCCCTTAGTGATATGATAGGTAATAATCACAGACTACGGAGGACATATTCTCGCTCACAAAAAACTGTGTCTATGGAGTCGGCCACCTCTCACGCACACCTTAGTTGGCTATTCCGCGGGAAATTAGACTCTGTCGCCGTTTACACAGAGTCGATTACTCGCGCTCAACTAATGTGTGGATGTGTGCGTGCCGGCTTGTACGTACAGCGTGGTGGCCGACTCGAGTGACACATTTTTTTGTTAGCGAGAATATATCCGACTTTTTTTTATATCTGTGGTAATAATGCATTCTAGTGGTGAAAGATCGGTACAGTAGTTTTTGAGTTTATTGAAATTACAAACAAACAAAACATACAAAAATACATCTTTTCTTTTATCGTATTATTATTAGAGTATATAAACGGAGGAAAATTCAAACATAAGGCCGCCCTTATAATATGACAAATTTATCCATTACTTCTGATTGGCATTGATCGATCGTGCCTTTCTGGGGTCGATGATTTCCGGTAGAAGACATTTATTAACTATAACAAACAAAAATAATAATATTTGTCAGCTATAATTCAAAACAGTTACCATTTATCAATATAACTTAACTTACCCTAGTGGTATCAAAAGTGGTAAGAGCGCGCTATAATGCGGGCGATTGTACCAATACTCTCAATCGTAATAATATGTTGGCGAACTTAGCGCGCGGAAAACAGAGCGATACGTCCTCTCTCTGAGACGGCGGAGCCGGGTCTGCCGAGCCGTGGCCTCCGCAATCGATTTATATAGCAGTTTTAAAATATTCGGTATAAAATAATTATAATATTTTTACGGATTTTTTTAATTTACTAATTTTAAGCATGAACTGCTGCGTATTAATAAATAGTAATTATGAAGTTTGACAAACGATTTCCATATTAAAAACGGCGCTAAACATCGATAAAAATCTTAATTTTTACGCAGTTTTATTTTGTCATTTTCATAACAAAAATGTACTAAACGTTATGATGCTATCTTCAAGAAAAATAGAAGACAATATGTACTTTTCAACATGTATTTTTGTATTTTTTTGTTTCAAGTACTTTCAATACCTATTTGACTGCAAAGACAGCATGTTCCGTAAAATTCAAAAAAGGTCTCTCAAGGAACTGCTCTAAACTAAATAACAAATAGTCAATTTAATGTTATTTCTTCAAGAAAAGTAGAAAAATAAATGTCCTATTGGATTTACGACAACACAAATGAATAACTATCAATATAACTGAGTATTTTCACACCGAAAACCTGGAATATTGCGGCATTGTGCGTTATTACGTTATAAACGCTCTTAATTCAATTTAGGCCCCAGAAGGGCACTTATGAAGGTCACATTTACTGAAGTTACCACCGGTTCGGAACTCGGCCTTCAACTGAGAAGAATCCGGAAAGAAACTCGGGAAGGTTACGTTAAATATTTTTTGGACAATCTGACCGTTTGGCTTTTTTTCCAAATAATGAACATGAGTGTGTTGTACAGCGGGGCTAACCTACAACTTAAGTCAATCTTAATGAACTATATACGAAATCCTATTATCAGGAGTTTTATAACATTTAGACCTCAAGCGGGTCACCTTCGGACGAGTCAATAGATGGCTTTCTGCTGGGTTATCTTAAAACTATCGGATTCGATATCGGAAACGGATTCGGAAACCACGGAATTCGGAAGCGTTTACGAAGATTTTTTATCCTGGTAGGAAATGGAAATGATAAACTAAAATAAAAGCAAAATATAAATTATTACGCATTTTTATTGTTGACAGAAACTTGTTATTTTTTATATTTTAGATTTTAGGTTCTACCAGATTAAAAATCTTCGTAAACGCTTCCGAATTCCGTGAAGGTTTCCGAATCCGTTTCCGATATCGAATCCGATAGTTTTAAAATAACCTTGCAGAACTTGTTTGGTAAGTATTCACGTGTTCCATAAGTATAATAGAATAGTAGAAAATGGAAAAATAGGTTAATAAAGTTCACTAAGATTGACTTAAGGTGAACGCACACTTATCCGAGCCGAACGCATCGAACGAAACGAATTTTACAATTCTGTATATGATATCTTATGAAAGCACACTTGCCCGCGTCGAATCGTCTAAATCTGGATAAGATTTGATATTCAGAATTCTAATTCGTTTAGTTCGATCCGTTCGGCTCGGATAAGTGTGCGTTCACGCGGAAGCCCCGCAGCTTGGCGAAACTGTAAGATTACTTAGTTCGTTCGTTTGTTCGCCTTTGGTTCCGGTATAGAATAGGGCCTACCCTTCCAATCCTGAGGGTGTCGTAAAAGGCGATTAACCCGTTGGGTCTCGCGAGAGACGCGCGTCCTATTATAACAATTGATGTCATTGTTATATTTTTAACCGACGACCTGGTCAATATCACTTGGCGCCGCTGGATGCAAGCGGCCCAAAACCGTTCGATGTGGAAGTTAATGGGGGAGGCCTATGTTCAGCAGTGGACGTCCTTAGACTGATATGATATTGATGTAGGTATGTTTAGTATTTTAGTTGTTAGATGTAATAGATTAAACTTAAAAAAAAACATAAATTGTAATCAGGAAGAGGACTACCACTAATTGTGAAACGTTTCATTAGCTTTAAACGACAAGCTATTTACAAAAATAAAAGAATATAACTTAACCACCTACAATCCTATATTTTAAAGGTCAAGAACAACCGCAGACATTGGTTCCTAGTGAATATTCCAAACATTGAAAATACAACAAATGCAACGCATTAGTGTTAGTTAAATAACGAGTTATACATAAACTATAATAGGTACCTAATAGCATTTATATGAAAACAAACTTTTTATATAGTACACATAAAATAGGCACATTCTATTAGATCAGTGATTCCCAAAGTGGTCCAGGTGGCCCCCAGGGGTCCACAGGAGACTCTACAGGGGTAAAAGTTGGCGTGAGGATTCACATGTTGTAAATGGGGGAACTCGGTTAATTAAACATTTCTAATAAAATTACATTTTATGATTACTTTAACAGTTCTTGTACAAATAAAAAATTGTAGTGGTTCCTAACTTAATTTTATATACCTATATTACATAGAATTAATATTAAAATTGTAACATGTGTTAATAAATATGTATAAGTAAATTATTCAAGATGTTGAAGTGCGATGTTTATATTTCAACTACGAAACGAATTGATTAGGCGGGCAACACTGGCGAGATAAGAGCGCTCGGCACTCGTATTTACAGTCACTGGTGTAAGTGAGGTGTCTGTGCCTGACTGACGTAGTGGCAGCGGCCGCGGCCGCGGCCGCCACTGACATTACGGTACCGTCACAGAACGATCACGCCACCATTAACAAAATTTTAACAAAGCTCAATTTGAAAGCTTTATTTATTATTAATGTATTACTATATTAATGGTAGAAAGTAAGGCTCAAGAATTGATACAAAAAGTACATAAATGACTTCGTAAATTATATGAAAGTATCTAATCATAAATCACTTTCAATAATACGTATAATTTACTCACTTGACTATAAATTTCCTTGAGCCCGCTCGTGGTGAAATCCGAAATTGGAACACGTTCACGATGAAATCGTCTGATTCTATCACAAGCACAACCACTTCAACTGACACAGAATATTACCCAACACGGGAACGGAACTAGGTAGAGAGCCAAACGATGTAACACACTTCAAAACTGATAAGTCGCTCTTTCGAGTACAAGAAAGAATACATGGGCAAAAAAAAACAGGTTTTCTTTGTCAAAGCCTTAGTCTTGCACAAAAAATTTACGAAAAATAAAAGAAGCGCTACAAAGCGCGGAACACTTGTTTCTCTTGGCGTTGCGCACTAGTGACTGAGGAGACGATCGCGGGCGAACCACCAATCAATGTTGCGCGGCACGGTAGTGAGTGTGTGCCTCGCGTCGTCTGTAAACGGCACCCGCACACAACGCCAGCCGGGATACATGGCCTAGCCGGGACGGGACAGCGCATTGTCTCGCCACCGCCACGGGAGCCCCGTCTGGTGGTACCTGTTCGACCACTGTGTCGGTGTCGGTGAATGCGAACGAACCCTCCACGACCCTAGCAATTTTAAATACGATCACCATGCAATTACACGTATTCCCTTTTTAACGGGAAAACCGAATTCTATTGTGTTCCTGGGAAAATGTGAGATATTAATACTTCCTGACCGATTTCAAATCAATAAGAGTAACATCATACCATCTTCAAACATGTAGCTTGAATTTGAAAATGAGATTAAAACATGAAAAACACTACGAACATTGTAAAACCGGTTGAATCCAGACAACACGACATTTGAATGGACGCGTGCGAATTTTGCAAAGCAGCTGTGTAATGTAATGACTTTAAAATTTCAATAGACAAACAACAATTTAAGAAATCGCGATACTATTTTAACCAAGATTGAACTACACGGCTATTTTCCAAGCGTAGATTCCTTTTATCATTAACTGAATCGCAGTGAATGTATCTAGAAATTTCCTGATTATTATACATATTACCAGTTAAAGAGGACTAGCGTATGCCTATATTCTTAATTGAAAATAAGATAATGCTCTCACTAAAAGATATCTGCATAAAACATGAAGTTATTAAACTCGTCATGCACATAATAAGCCAATTCCTTAAATCTAACATCCCAATTTCGTAAAATAATCTGCAGAGACTGGCGGTAATAAAATAATAAGGAATAGCAACTTGCTCCCGAATTCCTAGTTATGTTTATTAAGCTGCATTTACATCGAAAACTGATCATGAGGTCTGTCTCGTACATAATAACCATGGTATTTTCCTTCCTACCACGTAAAACACAGCACATTCATACGAGTTCATCTAAATCCCTACTTGATTTGATAAACAAAATAATGTAGGAACTACAATCGTAGATGATTGACGTCAGCATTATTGATAAGGGACGCTTACGAACTGAAGAAAATCATACAAATATTACGGAAGAATCTAGAAATGTCATGTTATCTTTGTAAACCGATCTTCCGATCAGAAGTAGATTTATTTTGAATGCGAATCATGTACTTACCAAGTTGTTTTATTTTTTTATTATTTACATTGTAAAACGAATTCCTTATCTAGCATGCGTTTGTTGGTACATTGGCCTGTAGATAGATATATTCTTATCCTTTCACTAAACTCATTAAGTTGCGTAGGACAGGTTTCAGATAACAAGCTTTCTTTGGTGTTGGACAAAGGTCGAGATAGTTCGTAACCTGTCAGAAACTGAGTCAGCCTGTTAATCCCTTTGTGTAAAATGAATTAAGATTTAAGAATTATAATGTTGTTTAATAATACCTCGTTATTTCTACATCCAACAATACTAATAAAGTCTATTCAGTAGTCGAAGAAGAACTAATAACTGAGAAATTTAGCAATTTATTATAATTAGTAATGGCGAAATGATTAAACAAAACCAGTCACCAACCAAAACCTTCACATACACAGATCATTATCATAATTTAATTACTACAGAGATCAAATCAGTTTGATGCATTGAAACATAATATCGGTTCCGATCTCTACGATAAAATACTAAATTATTTATTGTGTCAATTTTTAAATAAGACCTAATATTGTTATCAGATCTTACCTCGTCAAAATGTCTGGAGATAGGTGTGAGGCCAAAGATAACGTCCGTGCTGGGAGCGCTCGGGAGGGACGTGCGCCGTGCACCTGAGAGCAACATGGTATAACATTAATAACAAGCATCGCTTCACTTAACACGCTTTATATGTATAGTGCACACTGTTGTACATTACTTAGGTAACAGATAAGATAACGCTTATGTACACTGCTTTGTGCCACATTGCAAATATAGTTTGCGACACATTATCCTCGTCAAACTTTAGTATCTATTGATTGATAACTTTTTGTTTCATAAACAATATGAACAGAATAATTGCAAATTAATTGCAGTGACGTTGTTTTATATCAAGGATTACAGTCGTGTTAAGTACTGATAACTGATGCTTTATAACATTTACCTGAGGTTGACTATAAAGATATAAGAACAAAGGTATTTCTTATTAAATAGCCAATAGATACTAATCCTAACAGGGCTCATGTTAGTCTTTTGCAGAATAAATAAATACGCATAGTTTTAATTCTAGTTATTCATACATAGCACAGCAAAACTGATAAACTCGTTACGCACTACAAATGTTTATGCGGCCTAATAATGAAAATTTTGGTGTAAACAAAACGCTTGCAACTAATTTAATATTGGTAGAGCAGTAAATCTACACAGGAATTATTTACGTTAGCTAATATTTCACAATGGACCATATTTACTTAGTCGAGATTACGCCTTATCATCACAACAGCTGTGTACCTACCTATAATAGCTTCAGACTCGGATTAAGTGGCTAAAATTTCCATTATAAATCAAAAGTATCATAAAAATAAGCAGTAGCGTGCGTTTCTTTGTAAAGATTACAGCAACAATGAAAATCATCTTTTACGTTCGGCATGTAGGTAAACGATCATTGTGTACATTTTGCACGATACTAAATCCGGTAAATTTAATCACACAAAAATATAAAATCACTCGACATCCCATTAACCTTCACCTTATCAATGAAACATCAACCAAATATAGAATCGCGTGCGAACTATTGCTAAGCTGCACCCTTATCACTGTGACATTACTAAACTTAGGTACAAAAATCAAATATAGTATTTATGTAAATAGGCAATAAAGTCTCAAACCATTTGATGTGACAAATGGGATAAACCAATAATATTGATAAAACATTTCGAGTTAAACTTCTCCAAGCCTTTAAAATCAAATGATGAATTGATTAATAAAATAAAATAAGTTTAATTCAAATGAGAGTTATAAACTGATAATAATTTGTCGTATTTAATTAAATTCCCTGGCAATTAATAAAGAGATACATAATATGAACTAGTAAGGCCAGTGACAAAAGTTATGTGGGAGAATTCTTCAGAACGATTTGGCAGCATGCCAAAGTTCTCCACGTCGTCCTAATTAAAGTATGTCCACACTACAAACGACCCATTCTTAGCCAGAACAGAGGTTACATACAATGCTTACAGTATGACGAAACTTTTCCTGGAAAATTAAGACTGTGTCACACACAAAACGTTCAAGGAAGCTACCTAAAAGTCATCTAAGTACGCAATACCCTTTTCTTTTCTACGAATGTATTATTTGAAAACAAAGAACTAGTTAACAAATTGGATGCGCGCGGTTTCCTTTTCTTGTTACTTGAGGCCATATTTTATAAATGGTGACAAGATGGATGCTTAGGATATCCTAGCAAAGACAGATACACTCTGCGATATTAATTTTCGGTATAAGTCATGCCAAGCTTATAACTCTACATGTCCTTACTCTACAAGCCCTAAGTTCACAAACTCTACACACCGTAGTCAAAATATGTGGCTTGGCCGTTTCACTACTACAAGAACTATTGTACAACAAAAAAATAATGAACAGTGAATAAATTTTTCACCTTGCTCCCATGTAGAGATGGGTAACCACCCGGGTTAAAACCCATGAGTGGGTTAAAACCCAGTTTCCACCCATTTTAATCCACCCACTGGGTGGTTTGGGCGGGTGGAAACTAATATTGGAGATTTCTGCCTTGTTTTTTCAATTCCGTGGGTAGGACCGTGCGGGAGGGGATGCTAGGCGCGCGCGCAGTGTTTTATGTTTTTTTTAACACGCTTTTATTAGCTTCACCTGTATGTATGTATGTAAAGGAATCTTCGAACGTAATTTTCATCGACTTCCAGACGTCAGATTAAACTGAAATTTTGCACACTTATCAAGTACCAATGATAATACAATAATTTGGTACCATCGAGCTGATCTGATAATGGATCAGGAAGGTAGGCACTGGAACTCCATAACGGAGCAACGTTTCCTAGCCGTGTTTGGGCTTGTTGGAATTGTCATGAAATGAACTTTGACCATGTATGGTTTTCAGGGTCTGATGATGGAGTAGGAGAGTAAGCACTGGAACTCCATAACGGAGCAACGTTTCCTAGCCGTGTTTGGGGTTGTTGGAATTGTCGTGAAATGAACGTTGACCATGTATGGTTTTCAGGGTCTGATGATGGAGTAGGAGAGTAAGCACTGGAACTCCATAGTGCAGCACCGTATACTAGCCGTGTTTGGGCTTGTTGGAATTATCTTGAGATGAACTTTGACCATGTATGGTTTTCAGGGTCTGATGATGGAGTAGGAGAGTAAGCACTGGAACTCCATAGTGGAGCATCGTATACTAGCTGTGTTTGGGTTTGTTGGAATTATCGTGAGATGAACTTGGACCATGTATAGTTTTCAGGGTCTGATGATGGAGTAGGAGGGTAGGCACTGGAACTCCATAACGGAGCAACGTTTCCTAGGCGTGTTTGGGCTTGTTGGAATTGTCGTAAGATGAACTTTGACCATATATGGTTTTCAGGGTCTGATGATAGAGTAGGAGAGTAAGCACCGGAACTCCATAGTGCAGCACCGTATACTAGCCGTGTTTGGGCTTGTTGGAATTATCTTGAGATGAACTTTGACCATGTATGGTTTTCAGGGTCTGATGATGGAGTAGGAGAGTAAGCACTGGAACTCCATAGTGGAGCATCGTATACTAGCTGTGTTTGGGTTTGTTGGAATTATCGTGAGATGAACTTGGACCATGTATAGTTTTCAGGGTCTGATGATGGAGTAGGAGGGTAGGCACTGGAACTCCATAACGGAGCAACGTTTCCTAGGCGTGTTTGGGCTTGTTGGAATTGTCGTAAGATGAACTTTGACCATATATGGTTTTCAGGGTCTGATGATGGAGTAGGAGGGTAAGCACTGGAACTCCATAGTGGAGCATCGTATCCTAGCCGTGTTTGGGGTTGTTGGAAATGTCGTGAGATTAATTTTGACCATGTATAGTTTTCAGGGTCTGATGATGAAGTCAGAGGGTTGGCACTGGAACCCCATAGCGGAGCATCATATTCTAGCCGTGTTTGGGCGTATTGGAATCGTATTATGCGCATTTTGGTCAAATATGGTTTTCTGAGTCTGTTGGTGGAGTCAAAGAGTAGGCACTGAAGCTAAATACTTATTATAAATGTGAAAGAAAGTGATATTGGGTGAAAATATGGTATAAGTAACATAATAAAATGGTATGAATAATTTATGTTGACTAAAAAATAAAAAATAAATTACAGTTTAAAAAAACTAAAAAAACACGCTTTAAAAAGCCCTGCACTAAAAAGGGTTAAATTAAACCAGGGATTTTAATACCTTCATTCTTTCTCGCAAATGCGAATCCACTAGCGTTTAATCCTTAACGATTTCAGATTCCGGTGAGAAAGAACGTTAGTGAATAGCCCGCTATTGTATAGTCAATTTATAAATCAGGTAGTAATATTTTAATGAAATGAATTACAATGTAAATTATGTTAATATGACGAGCCATGGTATGTTGCACTTAAGTACCTTTATTTTAGTTAATGTGTTTTCATCTTTGACAATAAATACTATTCTATTCTATTCTTATGAAAAATTACTTCACTGCCGATCCTTCGCGCTTCCTACACCAAAAAGGAAGTCCAGTCTTCGTGAAAGACTGCCCACGTGTGACCCAGTGTCCAAAAAGGGCGACATATCAAACCCGGCGAATTACAGGCCCATCGCCCTTCTCTCCAAAGTTATAGAGCGTGTGATCACCACGCTGCTTTTGAGATACCTGGAGGATCACGAGTTGTTGAGCGACCAACAATATGGTTTCCGTCACAGTCGCTCTGCTGGTGACCTCCTTGTATATCTCACGCACCCTTGTTGATGTGAGCCTAAATGTAGCGAATGCGTTCGATCGGGTCTGGTACAAGGGTCTTCTTACGAAGTTACCAGCATACGGGCTTCCCGAGGGATTATGCAAATGGGTTGCCAGCTTTCTGTCCAGCAGATGCATAAGAGCCGTCGCCGTCGTCGACGGTAGCTGCTCCGATAGTATGGATATAAATGCTGGCGTCCCGCAAGGCTCTGTGCTGTCCCCAACACTGTTCCTACGGCATATCAATGATATGCTGTCTATTGACAGCATTCATTGCTATGCGGACGACAGTACAGAGGACACCAATGGGTGTCCCACGGGCCGTGCAAATATCCCTCGTTCCGAGGTGGAGGAAAGCCGCGAACGGCTGGTGACTGAAATCGATAGTACACTAACTTATGTCTCCAATTGAGGTCGACTAAACCTAGTCCATTTGACCCCACCAAGACTCAACTGCGCGATCACTGCTAAAAAAACCCCATGGTCTATGGCTCCACAATTCCAGAACACTTTCTGGAACATCAGTCAAAGCATCAGGATCCTTGGCGTCGACATTTCTAGCGACGTTTTTTTCCGAAGTCACTTAGAAGACAAGGTTAAGTTGGCATCCGAAAAGCTTAGAGTGCTCAACAGAGCGAGGCAGTACTTCACATTGCATCGGGGCAAAGGCCGCAACTTTATAAGTCGCAGGTCCGGCCTCATATGGAGTACTGCTGTCATCTATAGGTGGTAGCACCTGGATACCAGCTTGGGCCTTTAGACTCGGTGCAGTGACGTGCCATTAGAATTGTTGACGATCCCGAGTCCACAAGCGGTTTAGAGCCCCTTAGTCTGAGGTGAGACTTTGCGTCCTTATGTGTTTTCTACCGCTTGTACAACGGAGTGTTCTAAAAAATTGTTCGACTTGATGCCCATGGCTACCTTCCACCATCGCAAGTCTCGCCATCGACGGGGAGTCCATCCTCACACAATGAAACCAGAATTGTTTCAAACTTTGCGGGCTCAAAGGAGTTTTTTTCCGCGGACGCTCAGATTGTGGAATGAGCTGCCTACCGTGGTTTTCCCAATAGAGTAATAGAAAAACTTTTTGAAAAACTGAGGAGTGAAGAGATTTCTTCAGGGTCGACAACACGCGATTGATAACCCTGGTGTTGCAAGTGTCCAAAGGCTACGGTAACTGCTTACCATCAGGCGGGCCGTATGCTTGTTTGCCACCTTAGTGGTATACATTTTTTTTTTACGTATAATTTGAATTTGTTACACAAACACGCGGATGTAAGTGATAACACTGACGATTGAATGCCTGTACCACCAATACATCCCGAAGATTCATAGAAACCACACCTCCACATACTAACAGCCCTGAACCATCCACGTCCGGCTGGAACTATATATTTTTTATTATTTATTGTGTATCTTAAAATTACCTTTTTTATAACATTAATGTATGAAATCAAAAAAATATTATAAAAAACCTAATCCTATACATATATATGATATTTTTTTTTACAATATTTCTATAAAATCAACTAAAAATGTTATAAAAAAAACCTAATTCTAGTGTGCCGCCGGCAGCAGGGTAGGGCCCAGGCTACCAGTGGTTAGGGCTGCAGAGAGAGGAATCTCCTGACGATGCGCGCCGTGTCCAGGAGTACTGCCTTCTGTATCTGACTTATTATTATTATTATTATATAGAATTTTTAAATTGTGAGCGTATTTCCGATGCAAGTGAAGATGATTAGACTGCCTACTCCTTTTAAATGTTGTATTTTCATAAATACATCATTAGTAAATGTACCTGATTTCAGTAAAAGCTTTTATTTTTTATTAGCTTTAGTGAACACTACCTTCCACTATTAAATAATTTACAATAACCGTTTTCACCCAGTAAAATGGGCAAAAATGGGTTAAAATCGGGTTTTAACCCAAATCACCCGGTTTTAACCCAAATGGTAAGAATGGGTTTTTACCCATTACCCATCTCTACTCCCATGTGACGGTAGCGAAACGGTCAAGCCACATATTTTGACTACGGTGTGTAGAGTTTGTGAAGTTAGGGCTTGTAAAGTGAGGGCATGTAGAGTTATATATAAGCTTGGCTCAACATGAGATCTGATAACTTTTTGACATTGCGAGCCATATGTCTTGGCAACATTTTACACAAAAATGTTTTTCGTGGGATTCATGTTTACTCATAGAACTAAAAAAAAATACATTTGTTCTGAAACTAGTTTACGGTCACAACACAAATGATAACAGCTACGTTTTGGTTAGCCAAAATATCTATCAATCCATCTCTAGATAATATTTTCAAAATCAAATACCGCGATGAGATTGTGGTCACACAGCGTGAAAGTAAATCATTTAGAAACCTAAAGCAAGTCTATACAAAGTTGATAAACAATTAAATAATAGGATTTAGCCTTGGACTGCTACAAATAGAACGGTTATTCCAATATATTTTGCCAAAATAATCGAAGGCTTCGGTGTTGATATTCAAATCGAACTAAGCAATGTAGTTAGATGATTGAAATATAGATAGCTTTGATATTATTAGTCGCAGACTGAACAAATAAACCCGGAAGCTCACAAATTCTCAATATAGATTTTTTATATTATTTTAATTTATATCTGTCCTTTATATTTCTCTTTCGGAATTTCTTGCATAGATGAGGATAAAGATACACACATTAACAACACTTGACCGTTTTGTGAGGAAATAAATTACATTATTATTAATGAGTTATAATTTGTACAAATACCTATTGAAGAGACACAGCCAAAGTTAGCATCCGCTAAGTGCAACGTCTAAAGCAGTAAAAAAGGAAACTACTATACATACATTAGGATCTATGAGATGGATCAAGCTGGACTGGTTGAAACGATGGAATGATTGAAACAACGGGTCACCTACCTACCATAATCACCGAATAGTGAAAAGGAAATTACATTTATGTCACCGGATACGTTAATATGTTGAGAGGTATGCAAAGGTTTCACGGCAAGTAATATTGGAGCGGGTTTCTCAATTATTATGCACATTTAGCACTTCCACCCTTTCGAACAGACAACCAAGAGACAGAGGCATATTGTGCCGTCACATAGTAATCGTTTGTGGTGCTACTCACCAAAACGTCCATTTCTAGAAAATTATTCCAAATACCTTAGTTTATTTATAAGATGCTATCTTGGAGATAACATATGTATATGATATTTATAGAAGAAATTAACTAGAACTTTTCAACTAAAGATATGGATAGCTAAAATCGAAATACGTTCGTTACAATTGGATAATATTTGGACGAATTTATGTCGATTCTACGTACATACCTATTTCTATCTAATAAACAATTAGAAAAATATAGGTAGCTATACGAGATTATATACGAACTGGTATTTACGATGTAATGTCATAAAAAAATTACCAGAAATTAATGAAGAAGACGAAGGGCAAATAATTTAAGTGGAAAGGGGGACTTTCCACTTAAATTTTAAAGTGAAAATTGTATTCAATATTCATTACTTTTCTGATATACAATAGTTAGGCGTGTAGAATAATAAGCTTGGCTCTACATGAGATCTGATAACTTTTTGAGAGTGCGAGCCATATGGTCTCGTCTTGGCAACATTTTACATGAAAATGTTTTTGGTGGGATTCATTTATACATATCCTTACACAATTTAATCATACTTTTGGATCATCTTCTATCTATAGTTATATTTATTGAATTTTTACTTCGACCTAAAAAATGGTATAGCAAACTAGCATGAAATGAAAGAGTCCCTAAAATAGCGTGGGCCTCTAATTTTCCAACACTTCAGCTGAATGAAGTAATTATGTAATGAGAGGGATGGGCAAATTTATGAAAGTCATTCAATGCGGGCGGACTAGAGGCCCTGACGGTGTCGCCCACACACCGCCTACGCTCGACGATCGACCCTTTTTAACCGCCTACAAAATTTTATTCTCATACATACCAACGATGCCTAAGGCTTAGGAGTTTGTATGTATAAGTACTTAGGCCTTTTGCACATTATATATTTGCATATATATTATTTATTATATTATATAAGTAATATAATAAATGTATGGTCGTGTCTGATCCTACATTTCTTGTAATATGTATGGTCTCATATATATAACAAACAATCAATCAATGCCTCTGAATTTCTTATATGACGTTTCATATAAGACACAAGAATGTTTCTTATACTTACCTAACTAGCTGCCCGGCGCAACTTCGTTCGCGTGGTGCTTTAGATTCACAAATCAGCCCGGCAGATAGCGCTGCAGTCGGTATCTAGGTTATATTATCGACTGCAGCGCCATCTGCCGGGCTGATTTATGAATCTAAACCATCTAGGGCGCCACCCAAACGCATACAAAAAAAAATCAAATCGGTCCAGCCGTTTAGGAGGAGTTCAGTAACATACAATTACACACGTGCAGTAGAATTTTATATAGAAGTCCTATTGTAATTTCAGCCAGCCAACGTTATATTCACTCAATACCGTAAACAGGAATAAAAATATAAGAAACTCCGCTTTGTGAATGAAACGAAAGAAACAGAGTTGTGCGACGATAAAACCACAAGGTTGTTATCCCGAAGTGGCGCAGTGCGTTCCTCGTCTCCCGATAAATCAACTCCAAGGTCAAGTTAACCAGATATCCCGAGGGCGCACCCTTCAACTGCAAAACCGAATTGGAAGGCTATAAATATGTGAAAAGATGTTAAATCTAAACCTGTTAAGTTGTGCGATTCTAGATGAAACAAAACAACTATAATGTAGGTATATAAACAAATCGTTAATAAACTCAAAAATAGGTACTTAATAAGAATGACAATCGCAATAATAAATAACTTAGTAGGTATTATATCAATATAATTTATTGAATTATCTTTAATGATTCATATTCGAAAATAATGTAATCTAATAAAAAAAATTACAGCTAGGTAATTGTATGACTCACAAATTCAACGAAACCAAGAATTTTCCTGGTAAGTAACCAAATATACTTACTTACTGTGAGTGTTCAATATTTATAGTCTTCATTGCTAGAATTTAATACAATTAATTAATATATTATTATATTTATTATAAATTGTAAATAAACCATTTAATCAATAAGATCTTCATAACTTTTTATTATTTTTTAGTTTTGGCGTCACACGGCTTGTGTATTTTGCCATTTTCCAGTAATATTATGAGTTCTAGTCACAATAAATCACTTTCACATAGTCCTCAGTCAGTCACCGTCCATAAGTCATGTTTTAGTACAATGGTGGTAAATTGTACCAATACACGGATTTCTTGAGACAACTTGAAAAGACACGATACACATAATTCATTTCATTTCACTTCACTGTGCACATGGATTGATCTTTATTGGATGAAATACCACCGATTATATGCAATAAAACTCAAAATACACGAATTTATGAAAATAAAAATGAAAAAGCAACGTCACTCTACAAGTTCCCGCCAAAAAGTCCTATTCATAAATTAGTTTTATCAATAGTTCCTCTTCTTCTTATTTTTAAGTTTGGCAACAAGTCCATATTAGGACTTATTTCTGCGAGTGTCGAGTTATACTATAATTTCCAGTCACAATATATCACTTTCACATTATAGCCCTCAGTCAGTCACCCACAGTCCATAAAAGTCATCATGTTTTACTACAATGGCGGTTATTGTACTAAAACTCTTCACGGACTTTTTGAGACAACTTGAAAAGTCACGATACACATAATTCATTTCATTTCACTTCACTGGTGCACATGGATTGATGTTTGTTGGTTTAAATACCACCGAAAATATGCAATAAAACTCAAAATACAGGAATTTATGTAGTTTTATTATTTCGATGAATTTATGATAATAAAAACGAAAACGCAACGTCACTCTGCAAGTTCCCGCCAAAAAGTCAATAGTTAACTGTAACTGTAACTGTATAACGAACCATAGAAAAGTGTCAAGTGTTAAAAGAGGGTCGAACTGGTGGGCCTCACTCAACCTTGGGGTGCGTAGGGGATGGCGTCACACAGCCGATGACATCACTCTACTTATGAGAGCCTTCCGTAATGGTCATGCGCTCTTGGCTCACAGACAGTGCGTCGCGTCGTCAAACAAAACAAAAAGTAACCATCCTAATAGGAGTTTTCCGCTTCTCTCTTATAAAGAACGTACTAACTGAGTGTAGGGCAATCACGAAATAGGTATTGACTCTATTAACTCACTCGCGAGATCGAATTGAACGCGATATGCCTATATGTCGATGACGATAATATTAACAACTATCTGTCCCCCGCAGTTTCACCTGCGTTCCCGCGATAAAAAGTAGCCTATGACCTTCTCCATACCATAGGCTATCTGCATGCCAAATATCATGATGATCCGTTGAGTAGTTTAGGCGTGAAGGCGTAACAAACAAACAAACTCACTTTCACATTTATAATAGTTAGGATAGGATAGGATGTGCATGAATACTGGCTTGTAAATATCTTAGTTGATGAAACTGTTTAGATCGTCTAATGTTAGCCTGTTTCTTTTCAAATGCGTTTATTTACCCAGTGGACCACTCAAGCTATTTCAGTTCTTTGTTACCACCCGTGCACTCTATTTTGCGTATCTTCATTTAAGCTATTTTAATCTTCACACTACGCGTAGATCACTTAAACATTCCTGCTTCCAACGATACCGATCAACTGATATTTAACGTTTATTTCCTTTTCGCACTTTTATAAACAATCCGTGGAAAATACGCAAAATATAAAGCGAAATTCATTGAATGGAAAAATTCTCATTCAAATAACCAATGAACAATTAACACGTGTTAAACAAGGCATCAATCGACGAACATTATGTGCGATAATATAATAGACAAAGATGCACCTACATCTACACTGATGAATACGAGTATTATTCGAAGCGACTGGGAGACTTGCGCCTTGCAGTTTCACTGAAGCTCAAAGGTCAATCAATACAAGCTCTTCTACTACAATACGAATGTCACGAATGTATAATGCATTTAGGTTTAAAGAGGTATTGGCCATTAGTGGACATCATCGCTCCGAAACTATGATTACGAAGCTACAAATAGGAACATCTTAGTGGATGTATTCATTTATTCTTTTAATAAATGGAATATCCGGCCGCCCTTGCCTAATTTTGACATTTAACACAACATGTGTCTCTCTTCTAATACAAACAGAAAATGTAAAATATATGTATAAGTTTACTATTTTCAACGGCTGAGTGATCTTGTTTCCACGTAAACACCCAAATGTATTACAGTTTAACTCTGTTATCATAAATACTATGAAATTTCATAACATGACTCACATTTCATATCCCACGATAAATTATCACTTCACAGTGGACTTTCATAATATTATTCCTTTTTAACACTGGAGAAATATCTTTCCGATTCATTAAACTCTTCATGAGTATATATATATCATCATCATCATCATATCAGCCCATTCGATGTCCACTGCTGAACATAGGCCTCCCCCATTGATTTCCACTTCGAACTCTGACCAGGTCGTCGGTCCACCTGGTGGGAGGTCGTCCCGCTCGGCGCTTTCCAGTACGTGGTCGCCACTCGAGAACCTTTCTTCCCCAGCGGTTATCAGCTCTTCGAGCGATGTGGCCTGCCCATTGCCACTTCAGCTTACTAACTCTACGAGCTATGTCGGTCGTTTTCGTTCTACTACGAATGTTCTCATTTCGGACCCTGTCACGTAGAGATATTCCGAGCATAGCTCGTTCCATAGCTCGCTGAGTGACTCTGAGTTTATTTATACGGCCAGCAGTGAAAGACCACGTCTCTGTCCCGTATGTCATCACTGGTAACACGCACTGATTGAAGACCTTTGTCTTCAGACTCTGAGGTATTTTGGACGTGAAGATATGCCGTAGCTTCCCGAACGCTGCCCAGCCGAGTTGGATTCTTCGATTGACCTCTTTGTCAAAGTTGGACCTACCTAGTTGGACAATTTGTCCTAGGTAAACATACTCGTCTACAACTTCGAGGACAGTGCTCCCAACAATTACCGGCATTGGCGGAATATGAACATTAGACATAATTTTTGTCTTGTCCATATTCATTTTGAGGCCTACCTGTTGAGAAACTCTGTTGAGGTCATTGAACATGATGTTCAAAGCTTCCAGCGATTCCGCCATTATGACTATATCGTCGGCAAATCGAAGGTGAGTGATGTGTTCGCCATTGATGTTGATGCCATATCCCTTCCAGTCCAAGAGCTTGAATACATCCTCCATTGCAGTGGTGAAGAGTTTCGGGGAAATAACGTCACCCTGTCTAACACCCTTCTGCAACTGGATCGGTTTCGTGCTCTCGTCCTGGACCCGAATTGAGATGGTGGCTTTGCTGTACAAGCACTTCAACACTTCGATATAGCGATAGTCGATTTGGCATCGCTGTAGACTCTATAACACCGCCCATGTCTCGACTGAATCAAAGGCTTTCTCATAGTCCACATACGCCAGGCATAATGGCCGATTATACTCCTCAGTCTTCTGTATAATCTGGCGGAGTGTATGTATGTGGTCTATGGTGCTAAAGCCTTTACGGAAACCGGCCTGTTCGGGAGGCTGGAAGTCGTCAAACCTACGTGCGAGACGATTCGTAATGACTCTTGAAAACAGCTTATACATATATAATAATATATATACAGGTCGTTATTTTGGTCAGCGACGAGCGACTCAGGGTCGATAATACAAATGATACTGGTGCTAAAAAAATATAAAAATAATACTTTATTTTTTTTTAAATAATAAAAATAAAAAAATTAAAATTTTGAAAATCATGTAATAAGCTAAAGTGTAGACATAATACTCAACGGGAGTACGAGGGAGTAAAAGGGTGGGGCGATGGCGGCTTGCGCCTAGCTCTAGTCTGTGCACGTGCCGAGTAACCATACTTTGCGGTAATTTTATTTCAAATTGAATAAGGTATTTCTCAATATATTTACAGTATTTAATGGAATTAAGTCCATTTTTGGGGAAAATATATTTTTTTCTACCGCTCCTGGGTCGCTTGTCGCCGACCAAAACAACACCCTGTATAAGGGATTCGTATTCATTGAATTAACTTTGCGATGGTTTTTAAACATAACAGGTATATACAGTTTAAATTAAACATAAATAAATATTGGTTTATATAATAATACTAGCTTTCCGCTCGCGGTTTCAGTCGCGCCCTTTTCTTTACCCCTTATAGGAATGGAAGGTATTTCCAAAAATCCTTTCTTATAGGCTATAAATGCAACTAAAGTTTTCAAACGAGAGTTAATCGAGACACGCAGTAAAATTCTCCCCTTTAAACATAAGTACCCCTTTTGCCCCGTAAGGGGTCGATTTTCGGGCCGTGCGGCCTACCGCATTACCCCCTTTTAGGATTAGTTTTCAAGAACTAATCATGAGAAACTTTATTATTTATTTGGTGAGTAATCGTGCTAAGTTTCAAAATACCAATAGCAAATGCAAATGGCTATATTTTTTAAGGAACATCCAAAAATGTTTTAAACATCAATTATATGCCAGATACTCAAGCAGATTAAAAATGATCAGATGCAAAAGTGCCTTATACCAAAAAAAATTGAGCGTAATGGCAATTAAATGTTTTAATAATATTCCATAATGTATATATAAGGGAATTACTAATAAATTTATTTAAAATCAAATTATTTGACTGGCTGATAGAAAATTGTTTTTAGAACCTATGCAAGATTTGTTTTTATTTCAAAGATAAATCGACATTATAATATTTTTAATTATATAAATTGTAATTAGAGATAATTTTAGTTGTGACATTGTTTGTGTATTTAAATTGTTAATGTTTATTTTTTAATAATTAATTGAATGTTTCATAACAACATAACAAATAATATTGTAACCACCTATCTCTAATATAATCTTGTATGTTAGTAATTGGTGAAACATGTTGAGCTAAATTATTATTGTACTACACCTATTTTGTACCGTTTCAGACAAATAAATACTAATGTATTCTACAAACCCAAGAAATAAGATTTTTCATTCAAACGAAATCCCTTTTCACCCCCTTCAAAGTTGAATTTCCAAAAACCCGGCGGATTTCAAGTTTGTAGCCCAAGCGGTTTAGGCTCTGCGTTGATGAATCAGTCAGTCAGAGGGACAAGTAATTACATATGTATAGATTGGTTTATATAATAATATTGGTTAGCTCACGGTTCTACTCGCATCTACATTCTTATTTATATAACTGGAATGCGAAGATTTGAATCAAGTTTTACATCTCATTCAAAAACTGTAATAAGTACCTACTAAAAGAAAGATCCACAAAAAATGCCTAGTTGCACATGCCGTCGAACTTTGACTTTCTTTTGGCATGGCTTTTCAGATGTGGATCGACATTTGGCTTGATTCCAAAGAATAGTAATAAATAGCTGATCGTCAGCCGGCGCCAGGTCGGCATTATAATAGTAACACTTGTGACAAAAATAGTGCAGTTTCGCGTAAATTATAACTGCCCGGTATCGTAAATTAGACAAGATCAAGATTTGCTGGGATACTTTATAATGTAATATATATTTATACTTGTAATGTAATACATACAACTCGTATGCTAATAAAAGTGCGTAGTAATACCGGCATCATATTTATTTATATCATTTCACATGTATGACAAATTTAATGATATATTCAAATAACGTCGAGGTGTGATGTTATTTGTTACAGAGACGATGTCGGTCAAATATTCCGAATTGGGGACCGATAACAAATCACACGAGTGATGTTATGGAGATAGGGAGGGATTTACTAAAAATCCTGAAATATGTATTTTATTATTTATATAAACCTAAGATTTACTGAGTAAGTGCTGGTAAAACTCCGAAATTTACGATGATCTGAGAACAGTTTGGACTACTACCACTAAAACTTGGTAAATCTTTGGTTTTACAGGTATATCACACAAATACGCATATACATGAAAATTACTATTTACAAGCTTTCATTTGATACCCATACTGTAATAATAATGATAAAGACATTTTATTACCACCCACTATTTATTCGTAGATGCCATATTAAAATAATATACTGTGTTATTCTTACAGGTAAGACAATTCTAACGACCCATCATATGTTTATATCAAGCCGTTTGCATGGCAAAGAAATATACATACATACATAAACTCGAAAAACATTACCTCCTTCCGGGTCAGTCGCGTAATAAACATAAATTTCCTCTCAAAGTCACAAATAGCAATGAAAGTAATAAAATAGGCCTGGTGAGAGTCGGTGAATTACTTATCATATGCGTAAACTTAAGTTAGCTCTTAGAATTAAGCTTAAAGCTATACATTTTACGTGTTTGAGCGTAAACTGAAATGTACCATTATCCGAAAAATCCGAATTATCCGGATAATAATGTTACCCAAATCCGGATATTAAAATCGACGGATTTCCGGATATCCGGATTGCAAGCCCTAGTTGGGAGGTAAAAGTTCCAATTTTTAGTCTTATTTTAAACGATTTCAAAAAAAGGAGGAGGTTCTCAAATCGGTTGTATTTTTTTGTTTTTTTTTGTTTGGTACCTCGTAACTCGATCATTTATTAACCGATTTGGAAAATTATTTTTTTATTTGAAAGGTTACACGTCCCGTTTGGTCCCATTGTCATCAGATCAGGATTTGATTACTTCTTAGTGTACTTTGAAGTCGGTTTAAGTTTTTTGTAAAACAGTTCAATTATTGTTGTTTGTGTACTAACACTAATTAACATTTTGATGATCATCAGTGAGTCACGTGACGAAATCGGTGTTTTTAGTTATCAATAAAATTATTATTATTATTAATAAATAAGGTTTAAGTCAGTCTTTTTTTTTATATACTACTTAGGTAGCAAACAAGCATACGGCCCGCCTGATGGTAAGCGGTTACCGCAGCCTATGGACGCTTGCAACACCAGGGGTGTCACTCGCGCGTTGCCGACCCTGCAGAAATCTCTTAACACCCTTTTTGAAGAACCCCATGCTGTACTCAGTACAGTACAGTACAGTACAGTCTTGTATTAACACCCAGGTATCAACATAGCCCCAGCCCTTTTTGTTTATATGACATTAGAAAGTGACGGATATATTTAAAACCTAGGTATTACTACTGCAGTTGTTATCGTTTTATATTTTTATTGTATAATGTGTTTTTGTTCTGAATAAATAAATAAATAAATAAATAAATAAATACTATACTTGACTTATTTATTTATAAGGGGGTATATATTTAATAAGTCCACTATTGACATCATATCCCGAGAATTTTGTTTATCTGGTATAATCCAAACCTAAGTTTGAGGGTTAAACAAAAAGACGAAGCGCTTCGATTGGCTCGTCTTGGCAAATACATTCTAAAGACATTTTTTACTACGGATACATTTCCATCTATTGTCTCGATAAGTCATATGATTAATAGTCATTCAGAAGCCGTAAAGATTGAAAAAAAATTGAAAGAAGAAAGAGTATTTTTATGTGCCAGGTTGCGATTTTCGCTTGATTTAAAATATGTTATTATTTCCTCTATTTTATTTGTTTTACACATTTACATTCAGTTTTAATACGGATTTCTTCGTACTTAATAAGAAATAATTGTTAAATTAAAAAGTTTAAGCTGTTTCAATATCATATTCGATAGCGATCACAACGTAGATATTGAACTAAAGTTTACAAAAACAATGACGAGACGTCAGGAAAGTAAATAATATTTCTGAACAAGAGTTTCCAGCCAGATGCAAGATGTCCAGGAAATAATTAACGAAGTCAGTAACAATAGATGAATAGATGGATGCAAGCCAACTAGAGCACCTCTCACAAGTCAATATCTAACCGACAAGTATCAACTTACAACAAATGTAAAACAAAGAGCTCTCGCCAACCAAAGTGACCTCAGTCAACCTTACTCTATCTAGCTAGGCAGCATAGAATGCAACAAAAGATGAAAACATAACAAAAGATAATACATATTTTTATGTTACGTAAGTTAATTATGATTGATATTGATATAAATTATGGATTATGGAAACTTATCTTCAGATATACGCTGACAAATTAATAAAAGTAACACAAGTACCTAATCGTTACTACAAATCTACATATAAAATTCTATTGAAAACGAACAAAAATAAATAAACAATAATTGCATATTTATTTATTAGGTATAATTATTAAACCAAATAATACGATTGGTAAGTTTTTTATTATACTCGACTCTTAGAATGATGGTAAAACTGTTTTACAAAAAGCTTACACCGACTTCAAAGTGCAGTATATCCTTCAATCAAAAAAATAATTTTCCAAATCAGTTACTAAATAACGGAGTTATGAGGTAACAAAAATAAAAAAAAAACTTGAAATACTCCTCTTTTTTGAAGTCGGTTAAATAAGAAATCCAAGGGCATATCTTGGAAGTTAAAGAAACTTCTTACAAAGTAAATAACGTGCCAGAATCAATAATCTAGGTAATTCTCACGAAAACCTAATGCACAGGTGATTTTTCATAAATAGTAATAAACCATGCACAGCACGTGCATAAAGTATGACTTACAATTCTTTCAATCCCAGCAATTACATAAGGTCATTATAAAACCATCTGAAACCGGTTACGCAACCAAAGCAAGCGACCTGCTGTAACAAATAGCAGAGAACTAAGTGACGAAAATATGTGAGTATGCACCTTCACGGATTGGTTACGGACAATTACCAAGAAATGTTTGATAGGTAGCCTAAAAAGAAACACTCCCTCAAATATACCACTGTCAAGTGACGTACCAGATTATTTTGCTTCCTCCTAATTTATTACATTTTATCTCCTAAATCAAACCTACGTACGTATACGAAATGCTTCTTGAACTCTGAAGTAATTTAGTTCGTCTATCACAAAAACGTTGCTATTTTGATTTCGTTATCTTTCTGACATAGACCGTTGAGATGGTTGTCTCCTCCAAAACGATTAGAAACCTTATCTCATGAAATGTAGTAACCACAACCGTATAACCTCATATGTAAAGCCTGGAGTCAACGAGACTTTAAAATTAGTCCGGTAGCTAAAACAAGACAAAGAACCTACCTAATCCGATAATACTTATTCATATACATTTGTTTGTTACAAAACGATGATTAACAAGCCTGGTTATAGTTTAGAATATTATAATATAAGGTACTTACTTAAATAAGAAACTTGATTTTACTTCCGAAATGTTAAACAATCAACTTGATTGGTTTCCCATTAGAGCACTATTTATGACTTCAACGTGACGTGATTCTATGCTACAATGGCCTCAAACAATGGCATACTTCGTCGCGGCAGTGATCGTCTCTTTGCAGCCCGCTTGACGCCAAACCAATACAATATGTAGTGCAATTCTGTTGTTTTTTTGACAGCTGACGACGACGACGCATGACGTCATTCCGTCGACACGGTCTATTCTCTATACATTCCTAGTGCGGTGCTACATTTTTCAATTGGTCAATTAATCAATGTTTAATTTTAGGAACCTCCTATTAAGGTCGTATTATGTATCCATTATAAAAAAACCTGTCACTTTGTGGATCACTTTCATTTATGATAGTTTCTGTGTAAAGTTATGATATTTAAAGTAAGTATGTTTTAGATTACAAATTATTTATTATAAATCCAAGACTGTTCTTCGTCGAAATCAGTCAAAAACAAAGGCCATGTTCAGCAGAGGACATCTCGTGACAGAATATGATGATGATACTAATTTTATAGTGGTTATAGAGTTGGTATACATATTTCAGATGTCTGCAGCTCGGATAAGTCATATTATGGCCATCCTTAAATCAGCCAATGATGAAGATATCTTGGAAAAACGTCGTCAAGCTCAACAGTTGAGACTTTTGGCGAGTAATTCTTTTTACTATTCTCGTTGAAATAAACATTGATTAAATTGTGCCCAGCACTATAAAAGTCAATGCATTTTTATTTACTGGAAATGCTAAAATTCTTACAAATTCTATATAGAAGTCTTTGATATCTGGCTTATTTTTATTATTCCTTATAAAAAAATACCTCGTCAAATTAGTAGTATGTACCTACATACGAGTATGTTATTAAACATAATTTGTGAAAAAAAGTTAATTATTTAAATCTTTTTAAAATATGGGCGCTATATCTAGTTTCTTTTTGTGAAGTTTATGTCTTAAATATTAAGATAAAGTTAAATTACTGAATAGCCTTCATATTAAACCTTTAAAATTGGTATATTCGGTACATTAAGTTTTACTAAAATATGAAATAAAATTTGCCATTATCTAGTTTGCATATCATAAGATTGCTTGGCTTGGGATTACGGCTCAGATCATTAAAATAAATGAAATCCATCCGCAGAGCGCAGTTGATGTTTACAATACACCTTCCAGTCCATTTTAATTCTTTTGACCAATTCAAGTATTCAATTGTTTCGACATGCAATAGTCCGGGAGGTACTGATACATTTTAGGTAGTACTAGCAGCGAATCCCGGCGTTGCTCGGGTTACAATACATCGCATATTTAGTGGTATAAAAATATATAAGGATACATTTTTAACAGATATTATAGATTTCTATTTTCGATTTCGATTTGGTTCTTTTAGTTAGATCAATAATAACACTCGTACACATTTTGGAACTTTCCAGATCAATCCAAAAAAAAATAGAACTTTCTCGAACATTCTACATCGATCATAATAAATTGCACTCATTTTGGAATTTTCCCGATCTTTCGGAAAGTTTCTAGAACTTTCTCGATCATTCTAAATCGATCATAATAAATTGCACTCATTTTGGAACATTCCAGATCATTCGGGAAATTTCTAGAACGTTCTCGAACATTCTAACTCTAGTCGATAAAACTGTTATTAGTTTTGGATATTTTGGAACTTTCTAGATGAAGCCAGTAATTTGTAGAACTTTCTAAAAAACATGCTATATCGATTATAATAGTTTGCATTCACTCTAGAATTTTCTAGATCATTCCAGATATTTGTTGAACTTTCTAGTACATTCCAGATCGATTATAACCCCTTTACACATTTTGGAACTTTCCATTCCAGAAATTTTGAGATCTTTTCAGAAGTCCTCATGCGTTAGAAAAGGACAGCAATATGTGTTTTAACATTTTCGTCACCCACAACTAACCCCTTCCACCCACCGCGACCAAACTCCCTTACTACCACCTGGAGACCAAGGGGTATTTACCACCCCAACGGGAAGTTGATTGGGGTTGGTGGTGATTGAGAAAACTGCGTATTTACGTACCCACAAAAGCATTTTATATATATTATTAGATTAATACGCCGATCGATGGCCATCTTTTTCAATAGATCTTGAATGACTAATAAGTGAACCACGCATCAGCGATGCACCCGCGGTGGGTTTAGGATTATTAGGTAAACTTTTTTTTTACAAATTCATGCAAGCAGCTGACGCGTGTTCCCCCCTCCACCATGCAGCAGATTTTTTTTTTCAGCTCAGTATTATGTCAAATACTTATGAAACAAGTTTGAGCCGGCGTACTATGTCTTTTTTTTACTGGGAGTGGCTGATGACGGATGTGGTAGACTTGAGCACTTACTTGAGCAGACGGTCGGTTCACTTATTAGTCATATAAGATCAACTATACATTTCAACGTCAGCCGGCTTACTATGACTTTTGTGTTTGCAACGCTACCTCCCGAACTAATCGTCACAACGGAATACGTCATGCGTTGTCGTCGGTTGCTGTCAAAAACATTTCAGAATACCAAAGATGGTCAGTGGCATGCATTCCATATAGGCAATTAAGCAATGCTTACCTCATAAGATTCAATAAAATAATATATTGATTCAATTAAACTACATAATCATTTTAAATAAAAATTCTAACCTAACAGTCAATACAAAATTTCAAACTGCCGCGCAGTCACTCGCGAGTTCGTGTATCAAATACACGAATACTAAAACGATTTCGGCATGCGATTAATGGACCAAAAGTAACCACACCTACTCTGTTGTGACACTGGTAACCCACCCAAATTAAAAAAAATACAGTTTACTAACGTTAGAGCAACTCAAATATAACTTCGCAATTTATTTGTATTGGTTTGTTTATGGTTTGGCTGGCATTGCATAGGGTTACCGTTTACCGCACTTCGACAAAAATTAATAATCGATAGATTCAAATCGAAGTGTCTGACTGATATCGATTAAAAAAAATATAATAAAAGATCGATCCTTAGAAAATCAATATTTATTATATTTTATATTATGAGAAAATATATTTCATAGTTAATGAGTAGCAAAAAATATTAGAAAAATGCACTGTTTATTCACTAATAATAATTAAACGAATATCGTTATTAACTTACACTTTCGAGATTTTTAAAAAAACAACGATTTAGACGCTCTCCCATCGATTTCGGCATTGATGAGAGAAATTGAGTAACTTGTGCTAATTTTCTAAATAAAAACTTGTGTCAAAAGAACTTTAACCTATACTTACTATAATAAAGCGGAAGACTTTTTTGTTTGTTTGTTTAAACGGGCTAATCTCAAGAACTACCAGTCGGATTCGAAAAATTCTTTCACTAATAGGAAGCTACATCATCCCCGAGTATTGTAGGTTATTTTTTAGTACTGGAACGCGGATGAAACCGCGCGAGACAGCTAGTATTTAACATAATCCTGTAAAAAATATCGATTCGAAAATTCGCACCTGGCTAAATAGGTGCCGCCATTCAAATCTATTCTATTTTGTTTTCTAATACGAAAAATGTGTGGAATGATACGGGATACGCTGACCTAAATAATTTTACAAATCTTGCCAAAAACGTAATAAATCGGAGAGTACGATTAATTTGCTCCATCTGCATAGTGCTTGATTGCCTACTTCCTCCGAAAACCAATGCACGCAACTGAATATGGTTTAATGTCTGAAGAAGTATTCTGAAAAGTGTCTGCTGAAATAATATACAATGATAACTAGATCAAACAAAATTTTCTAAGATTATTATTTTCTTACCTAGCAATCGGGTCAATGGAATCACAGGACATTTAAGAAGCAGTGCTGACTAAAGACTGGACTACCAGCCAAGACCCGAGAATCGGTAATGAATAAGTAAGTACGTAGAAATACAGAAAATAGAATTATGGACATTCTAGAATTATTTTTAACCGACTTCAAAAAAGGAGGAGGTTCTATGTTCGACTGTATGTATTTTTTTATGTATGTTCACTGACACTGTTATGAAGTCAGCGAAATATTTTCTATCAGGTCATGCTCTTTCGCTGATTTCAAAACAATGTCAAATAAGAATTATTTCATACTTCTTATTGTACTTTGAAGGCGGTAATTTTTTTTTTGTTTTTTGTTAAGTTGTTTTTATCTCACTTTACTTTCATTCAACTTTAATCAAAAACTTGAACTCCTTTGACTTAATTCTTTCTTAACTTTAGAGCCTAATTCTGAGAAACTGTATCGCTTGAGTGGATAAATTGCTACTGATCCGTGTTGCATGCAGCCACAGCACAGCTATTGCCCAAAGCTGTATAAAGAATGCACATGAATTAAAACAATTTGGCTTTGGCAATATTTGGCATTTGACCATATTTCTCGGTAAGGCATATAAAGAGCGAGAGTCCAAAATTACAAGATGTCAGTCGACATATTGTCTTTAAGATCATGGATAATATTATCTAGTCAATGAGAAGTATTTTTTATAGTGTAGATATTTAAAAACTGTTGATCTCACCATAAAAAAAATAAAGACTACGTAAGTAAATCATGGCACAATGCATGCACGTGTTTATTGAAATACAAAGATTTGAGCAAACACTAGTAAATTCGCGCTGTAAATAAAATATTTGCGAAGACAAACGTTTTGATTTCAATTTCTACATTCATTTATTCGTTACAATTGTTATACAAATTGACTTTGTACACACGGCAACACATCAAGCTATACATTTCCAGTATAAGCTGATCTCGCATTGTATAGGATTTCCCTGCAATGAGAGCTCAGCTTATATTGGAAATGTATAGCTTGATCTGTAGCCGTGTGTACCACATTTGAGATAATGGTCAGCCAGAATCGAGTTTGATAATAATAGGAGGTGGAGACAAAACAGTAACATAATCAGCTAAATCAATATTTAGTAAAAAGACTACATCGCATTAGAATAACAAAAGAACACAGACACAGCGTGTTTGTATAGTTAAGTTACTAGTATATAAGGGACATAAATAAATGAATCATTACCTAGAGATTGCCTTATTACCACACAATGCACTATACTAATACGTACTATTGAAGAAAACATTCTCGGTCTGATTTTGTAGTCAGTATATATATGTACTAAAAATAAAATTCACTAACTGTACTAAACGTTATATCATTATTTGGATACAGAAATATGATTATTTGGATAAGTTCACTAACTGTACTAGACGTTATATCATTATTTGGATACAGAAATATGATTATTTGGATAAGCGTATTATCAGAAGTCATCGACCGAAAATCTGTATGACTTTCTTTTCTTATCTTAAATCAATATTTGGTTGAGTAAACTGCTCGACGAACACTTATGTCACCTACTTACAAACAACGCGGTAGCATCATCATTGTGATAAATTATAAAACAAAACAATCGTGTAGTGGAAAATTATAACAATAAAACCCGACAAAATTGTTTGAGCAATGTAAAGATATAGCGGTTTAACTATTTTTAGATGTAAAATGCTCAAGTGGCAATAATTGAAACTCCGATTCAGTGACATTCGATTAATTTGTCTGGATGGTCTGGTAACAAGTAAATGAAGATAAACGACTATTCTATTACGTAAGATATCTTGACTAATTTCCGTAAAATCGCTTTTTACCCTTGACTTACCGAGGTCGAACACAAAGGCAAAGGTCATGGAGAGAAAAACATCACTTTCATGAACTTGTTTTTGTTTGATAGCAGGTGATTGTAGTTTGAATAGAAACGGTGATGACTAGAGAACTAAGACATCATACCTCTTCCTCACTGCCTTGAGATGACATGCAGGCAGATTACATTACAAATGTCTTAAAGATGATAAAGAATGATTAATTGTAGCAGGCCAATGAGTCACGCATTTATTCTTCATGGCCATAAGGAGAAAACTGTCCCAGGAATACTTGGACTTTGGCTTTGCGCCACAGCAGCAGGATGGCGGGAAATATCATTTTGTTTGCACATTGTCAATCCTCTCAATAACACTTTGTTTACCGATTAATCAAATCAAGGTTGCATTATTTATTGTATGAAAACAGTAATGCCGATGCCCTAATTATGATTGCGTTGCTTATTTTCCACAATCTGTTTGTCCCCACTCAATTGATATGTACCAAACTACAACAAATCAGATAAAATGGACTTGACTGGATTCTATCACGTGTTCAACTGGATAAATTTATCGTGCCAACCCAAAGATGTACACATATGAAACCTGTTTAACAACCTCACTACCACACACCAACTGCGGGAGCAACAGCTATCATGATTTGCTACGTCATACGCCTATAATGTTTGATATTGTACTAAAAGTAGACAAAATGCCTCACTGGTAAACGTATCAATAAAAGTTTTAATAACTACTTTGGAAAAAAAAATACAATAAAAAGATAACCTCCTTCCGGGTCAGTCAGGTAAAAAATTCAATAAGCTTGGAACCACTAGTTTTTGCTGTTTAAACAAGATTTCAAGGTGGGAATAACTGTATTTAATGCATTAGTAACTCTAATTTTGAAGTCATCAATACAAACAATAAGTTGAGATTCTTGATAGCAAAGTCCAGCCCGACTATAAGAAACATCGACACCTTGTAACTTAGAACCGAATTTAAAATACGCGCGTATTTTTAATTGCGCGATGCTTGTGGACACAATGTATTGGTTGTGGTATTGCAGGTAGGTACTTCGCTGTACGCGCCAGTTTGACCATTTGTTGCAGATTTCTTCCATTTGGGCAGATTTGGTTCCTTTTTAACTCTGGCAGAATAAACTGACGTTTTGAAAAAAGTTGTGAATTTGGTAGATTTCAAGAAAACACTTATTATTTTTGAAATATACATAGAAAACTTATAATTTTCTGTCTTATTATTTACTCAATTTCTATAGGACTTATTTGGGAGAACATATTTGGCAACTTTTGTCTCATCCTAGATAGTACGGGGACTTCCAGTTTATTCAATTTTTATGTAAGTACGCCATATGAATCATATTAAGAACGTTCTGAATCATAATAAGGATTCGTTTCCTATTTACATAACTGATCGAGGTTCCTATACATTATTGTTTTCTGTCCTGTGATCCTGTCACCTTATTCTCTTTTAAGGTGCGCGTCCACTTGTCCGCAATAGCCACAATGCACGCACAGCATATTTCTCGATTGGCGAGCCCGGATGCAACAACCGCACGGCACGCATCGGATTATCGTTTGCTTTGTTATGTTTGACATTTATGTTTAATTTTAAGCTCTTCTTCACCTGCCAACAAGCAACTTAGAATAGATATCTTCATCAATATCCCAGATATCAATATCCCATCTAATTTAAACAAGTTAAACTAAATAGCGTGCCGCGTTGCAGCGGGTGCGAGCCAATGAATTCATTCCACCGGCAATTCCATTGAATCAGTTGAGTGCAGTGCGTGCGATACGGTTGGTGCAGAAAAGTGGACGCGTACATTTAGCGTCTTATGTGTGCGGTTGTGTCTCGGATCCGTATATGATGATGAGTGAGAACAAGATCCTTTACTTTCTTTTTGGATTTCTATAGCTAAGGAGGATCCTGATGTTGCATTTTACAATATTTATTCATCCCCGCATCCACATGGAGGCAATAATATGATGGCATATTTTTGGCAGTTTCTGGAGTCGGGTTTGGCAGGTTTTGGCAGTTTTTTTTTCCAGTGTCGGGCAGATTCGCCATTTTTGAGATCGTCACCCTAGTACGCGCGAGAGAACAGAAAGAGAGAAAAGAAAGAGGACAGGCACTTACAATTAGGGAATGCAAACCGGTTTCACCGAAAATCGAAAAACCGGTTATTCGGTACGGTTTTGACCAACAAAAAAACCGGTTTTACGTAACACCAAAACCGGTTTTTCGGTTATTTTTTGTTTTTATATCAATGTTTGGAAATACTAAAAAAGGAAGATTTGCCGCCGTTTTGTAAACTGAGTGCAAAGCAGTGAGTATTTTTGTGATGAACTGAAGTGTGTTGATGTGTAGTGTCTTGAGCTGGTAAGGAAATAACTTATAATGATTATTGTTTTTATGATATAAAATATTTTAAACTTTGTTTTACAATACTTATGCAGCAAACTAGCGTACGGCCCGCCTGATGATAACCAGTTACCGTAGCCTATGGACGCTTGCACTGGCAATATAACGGTTATCACTCGCACGTTGCCAACCCTCAACCTTTTTGAAGCGGGGAGCTCATTCCACAGCCTGAGCGTCCACGATAGGAAGCTTCTTTGAAACCGCACAGTACGAGACCATTTTGGTTCCAATGTGTGTGGATGGACTCCCCGTCGGTGACTACGATGGTAGAAAGTAACTGGGCATCAGGTCAAACAATTCTTCAGAACATTGCCCGTTGGAAAAGTGGTAGAACACACATAAGAAGGCAGTGTCTCCTCAGACTAAGGAGCTTTAAAACACTTGTGAGCTCGGGATCGTCGACAATTCTAACGGCACATCGCTGATCTGAGTTTAAATACCCAAGCTGGTATCCAGATGCCCACAGAACACAGAAATACTCCATTTGGGCCAGACTTGCGATTTATATAGTTGCGGTCTTTGTCTCGATACGAAGTACTGCTTCGCTCTCACTTAATCACACCGAGTTTTTTGGATACCTTGTAGATGACTTTGGAACAGAACGTCTCGCTATAAATATTAATGCGAAGGATCCCAATGCTTTTCATGATGTTGAGGGACCTGTTCTAGAAATGAAGAGCCACAGCAAATGGACTTTTCTCAACGGTGGATGCGCAGGCTTGTGTGTGACTTAGTGGGGTTGAAATAGACTAGGTTTAGTCGACCCCAATCGGAGTCACTAGTTTGTGTACTCTCGATTTAAGACGTAAGTCCTTCGCGCCTTTTCTCCAATATAGAACGAGGGATATTTGCACGGCTCGTGTAATGAGCGTCCCCTGTAATTTCATCTGCATAGCAATTAATGCTGGCAATAGAGAATATATCATTGATATGCTGGAGGAATAGTGTTGGGGATAATTCAGAGCCTTGCGGGACGCCAGCATTAATGTCATACTATCGGAGCAACTACTATCAATGTATCTCTTATGTATCTGCCAGACAGCAAGCTGATTGATTGGTGTTATTTTTTACCCGTCTGCACGACAACAAAGACTGGGTAATGTTTTTTTTTTATCTAAGGACATTCGTATAGTAATAATCACGTTTTTGTGTACACGCAAGTTGCTGTGCCGCTATAATAAGCCATGTTCATAATATTACGTGTGAAATGAATATTATAACGTACGAAACATAATTTAATAAATAAGTACTTCTTAAATACTGATCTATTTTTTAACATAAAGTCATCATATCTCATAGCAATTAAAAACCAAGCAAACGTGATATGTTTTTATGATTTCATTCGTATAAAATAAAATCAAAAGCAACAAACTTGTAGTCTATATAAACGAGTTTCTGATGAAAACGAATCTACAGAGTCAAATAAACTATTATTTTCATCAATTTGATGAAAAAGAGATGGATGAATTGTATGAAAGATGATAACGGATAGAAGGGACGAATGGAAGAAGCGTACATATTGCGCCCGGTGATGATGTTTCTTTTATACCCACTTCATTACCTATAACTGATAATAAATATTGAGTTCTGTGAATGGGTGTGGTTTCGTAGATCAACCAAGAAATCAACGGCGTCGGAATAAGCCTATTGAAATATACTACCAGAACGTAAGAGGGCTTCGAACAAAATTAGAAGAATTTAATGCTGGAGTCTTTGCTTCGAATGCGGATCTTTTTGCTATAACTGAGACAGGGTGCAATGAATCTATTCAAGATGCCGAAATGATCCCGCCGGGATTTACCATACTAAGATGTGATCGAGCAGACGGGCGAAAGCAAGGCGGCGCGTGTCTCGTGGCCACACCGCGTTTCGAACTACGACGAGTGTACAGTAACGTTAACATCGACGATCATATGTTCGAATTGGTTAGTGCTACAGTATACTTTCGAAACAGGTTATTATTTTTATTGTGTGTTGTTTATATTCCACCAAGTTGTAGTGAGAATGAGTATATGTTATTATTTAAAATCATAGAACAATATTGTAATAGTTACAGCGAAGTAATTGTAATCGGCGATTTTAATTTATATTCCAGTCCTGTTTGCATTACTAATTATTATGAATACTTTTTAACCTACTGTGGTTTCACTCAGAGTAACAGAATAGGAAATTGTAACGATCGACAGTTAGACTTAGTGTTAAGTACGTTCGGGGAGAGTGAGGGTGTGCAGGTGCGCGCGGCGGAGGCGTCAGCGTCGCTAGTACCGGTTGACGCATACCATCCTCCGCTCGAGGTGACTGTCAGCTTACCACAGTCACATTGTTATGTACCTAATAATAGTGGTAATGATCCCAGCACGTTTGAATGCACTTTTACAGGTTGGAATTTTAAGAAAGCGGATTTTAATTTATTATATGCATTTTTAACATCTGTAGACTGGACACCGATGCATGAATTAGATTTAGAGTCAAGTTTAGATTATTTTTATAATACCATCAATTCTATTATAAATGACTGCGTTCCAAAGAAAAAGCGAAGCAGGGTATCTTCGAGGTACATTTACCCCGAGTGGTACACTGGTCAAATAATTCGCGACATTAAGCTAAAAGCTTTCCTTCATAAGACCTATAAATCGACACGATCGGCAAGAGATTACGAAGCGTTTGCTCAGTGTAGGACAAGAGTTAAGAATATGATAGCGTTTGCAGAGAATCAGCATCGAAATTGCATACAAAATAAACTGCAAGAAGACCCAAAGTCCTTTTGGAATTATGTTAATTCAAAAAGAGGTGGTAGAAATCCTCAAAAGATTTTAAATAATGGGGAGGTTTTATGCAGTGAACAATGTGTTCAAGAGTTTGCGAATTTTTTCCATTCTGTGTATAGCTCTGAACGTGCGCAGTTATGTGTGAATGCGGCAGTAGCCAAAGCAGGCGGTGAAAATGGGGCGGCGCGGGTTCACATTGACAGTTTGAAGTTACAAGACGTACAGCGCGCACTTCAACAACTTAAACCAAAAAAGTCATCGGGGCCAGATGGTATTCCAGCTTTCATCTTTAAAGACTGCCGAAGGGTCCTGGCGGAACCGTTGCTTCACATATATAACTTGTGTCTCAAAACCGCAGTATTTCCGGAGAGATGGAAATTGACCAGGGTTGTTCCAGTACCAAAAGGAGGTTCCAGAGACAAAGTGGAGGGGTACAGGCCAGTGGCAGTATTGTCTACTCCTGCGAAAGTGTTCGAGTCTGCTATACATAAGAGCATATTCGCACAAGCTAGCGGGCAATTCTCAGACGCTCAGCATGGTTTCCGTCCGGCAAGAAGCACTACAAGTAATCTTCTAAATTACATGGCGGATATAGTACCAACAGTCGACGGTGGAGGACAGACTGATGCCGCTTACTTCGATTTTAAAAAAGCATTCGACCTAGTCGATAATGACGTACTGCTTACAAAGTTAGCGGGGGTAGGTTTCACTCCACATCTATTGCAATTTTTCGCCAGTTATATGAGAGATAGAAGGCAATATGTAGAATACGAAGGACACGTATCAGAGCCATATTTTACGCGATCGGGAGTAAGTCAGGGCAGCAACCTTGGACCATTGGAATTTATAATTATGGTTAATGATTTGCCAAAGGTTGTTAAACACGCGAAATGCCTACTGTTTGCTGATGATCTGAAGCTATCTCTCGCTATCGCTAATGCAGATGACTGTGAGAAGTTGCAGCAGGACATAAATAGAGTGGCGAGATGGTGTAAACAAAACCGCTTAGAATTTAACGTCTCGAAGTGTGTAACCATCACTTTCTCTCGTTCACACGCGCCAATTCTATGTAACTATACAGTTGAGGGGCAACCAATGACCAGAGTCACATCTGTCAGAGATTTAGGCGTTACTCTTAGCTCTGGGCTGACGTTTCGTGATCACATTATTAAAATATGTAGAAAAGCTTTTAGAAACCTGGGATTTCTTCTCCGTACTGTTCAAGGCTTTACAAATATTAAAGCAATTATAACCTTATACAATGCGCTAGTTAGGAGTCAACTGGAAGGTAACGCAGCCATTTGGGCCCCACATGAGACTAAATATAGTCTCATGCTGGAGAGGGTACAAAATAAATTTGTTAGATTTTTATACATGAGACAGTATGGTGTATACCCGTTTTATCCACTTATGTACCCGACCTTATTCATTTTGGGTATGGTCGGATACAACGAATTAAGGGTTAGGAGGGACCTGGCACTCGTGTCATATCTATTTAAGGTATTGATAGGCAGAATAGATAACGGTGACATATTAGGGCAGATAGGATTATGTGCCCCGGACAAGTTCGTGTGGCGGCGACGGCGACCGCAGCTGGTTGCAGTGCCCCGAGCGCGTACCAACCTACTTAAAGAGGCGCCGCTGACGCGCGCTCTTCGCACCCTCAATCTCATTGCTGAGGAAACCGACATATTCTACTGTACTCTGAGTGAATTCACAAGGATAGCACTTGAAATTTTATGTTATATGGAAATGTTATAAGTTTTGAAGTAAGTTCGACACTACTCTATTAGGGTATCCCTGTAAAAGTAGATGTAAGTAGGTAAATAAATAAATAAATAAATAATTCCTCAGTTTGCGATTTTTACATCTTAGGCACGGTTAGTATCTATAATTCGAGCTATAGAAATAACGTGAAAAAAAAACGAGCGAACATTAAAAAACCGGTTTAAAACCATTTTGCCACGGTTTTTCATTCCCTACTTACAATGTCTACAAAATACATATTGTTTTGTTTCGTTTGTTTAAACCCGTATGAAAGTAAATAAGATAGTGCTCACGCGGGATTAAAGTGCACCAATATGCGGAAGTCTTGCGCAAGCTAATCACATAATACTCGGCTACGTTTAGCGTATGGGAAATCGTACAAATACAGCTATTCTAGTGCACAATAGCGATGCTGACGACAGGTGCGTGACGTAAGTTACTCGATTAAAATTAAATAAATAGAGAAATAGGGTTTGTTTACTGCTTCACTTTGCTTAAATGAGGATTGACTAATCTGTCACCAATGGCGAATTTAAAGTGTTCTGCCCCTCCCTAGACAAGATGGTTGTCGACAATCGTCATCGTTACTAAACGATCGACCTTTGTATGGGTTTGACATAAGAGATTGTTAAATATCACGTGATATTTCGATTTGAAATGTCAATCCCATACAAGGGTTGATCGTTTACTAACGATGACGATTGTCGATAAACATCTTGTCTAGGCACCCTGTTTTGCAGTGTTTGTGTTCAAAATACCTTCGAGTCGTAAACGGACGTGCCAATTTAGAAAAAAAAATGTACTACGGAATGTTGAACTTATCATGCAAAATAAACATGCACATTCCGCTTTCATCTAATTCTTTTAGGCCAGACCAGCAGGGTTATTTTAAAACGGTCGGATTCGTCATCGGAATCGGAAACCTTCATCAAAAAGATTCGATCGCGGAAAGATGGAATCCCACCAAAAACATATTTTGCCACATATTTTGACTAAGGTGTAGAGTTTGTGAAGTTAAGGCTTGTAGAGTAAGTGCATGTAGAGTTATAAGCTTGGCTCTACATGAGATCTGATAACTTTTTGACAGTCCGAGCCGTATGTCTTGGCAACATTTTACATAAAAATGTTTTTGGTGGGATTTCACTTCTTTTTGTAAGTTGCTTATAATTTTTTTTTGTTTGAAATTTCCAAGTTTTATAATTTTTTTGTTGTTTGAACACGGCAACACATCAAGCTATACATTTCCAGTATAAGCTGATCTCGCTTTGTATAAGATTTCCGTACAAGAGAGGTCAGCTTATATTGGAAATGTATAGCTTGATCTGTAGCCGTGTGTACTAATACAAGCTTACATACCAAATTTCAGCTTTCTAGGACTTCAGGAAGTACCCTATGAGTTTTGATGATCATCAGTGAGTCAGTGACGAAATCGGGGTTTTTTAGATATCAATAAAATCTAAAGTATAAGAGCTATGTTATTGAAACTTAATATGTTTAATAAGTTTACTATTGTCATCATGTCCTGAGAATTTTGTTTATCTGGTGTAATCCAAACCCAAGTTATGAGGGTTCAAAAAAACGACGAAGCGCTTCGAGAAAAGGTAGGTAGTGCCCTTTCGCTTCGTTTGGCTGTCTTGGCGGAGGGCACTTCCGTGCCCCCAAATGCATTTACAAAGTTTGTTTGAATAATGGTAGGAAATGGTATACCTAAACTAAAATAAAAGTAAAATCGAAATGATTACGGATTTTTATTGTTGAAAGGCCTCATTTAAACACACTTATCAAATGCATAAAGACAGACACTTGTTATTTATTATATTTAAGATTTTAGGTCTATATTGTGTTAATAAACATTAAAAAAAAGTTTCTTAAGGGTAAACATCAGTAACGAGGCGGGAAATTTGAATTTTTTTTTACCTTCGACGAACATTACCCAATGTTTTAAGGGGATATTTATTTAGGTACTGCATGTCTCGATTAACTCGAAAGTTGGTATACAGATGGATTGTGTGAAAGATGATATGGGTAATAAAAAAACCGGCCAAGTGCGAGTCGGACTCGCACACGGAGGACGGAGGGTTCCATGTAATATTAACTAACTCAACTTTGCTAAAAAAAAACGCCAAAAATATTGAATGAAAGGTAAATTGCAGTTTACGATTTATGACGTATTAAAAAAAATTTGTTTAATTTATAATCATAGAAGGAAGTTTATTTGAAAAAACCTTATTTTCTATAATATTAAACAGACGCTTCATGAAATAAGACTAACATGTTATCTTTTTAGTATATGAAAAAAGAATTATACCGTGTCTAAAGTTCTTCAGTATTTTTTTTAACAATAAACTGTACTAATGTTTTTGGTTCTGTCTACCTTTTTTAATACTAAAATGGTTTTAAATCATAAAACGAATTAAGTCACTAACAACAAACGAGGGGAGGATTTGTTGGACTTTGTGGTAAGCTCTTCTTTACAAATCCTTAACGCAGGCAATAAACCTACCTTCAGGACCTCTGCGAGAACTGAAGTTATTGACCTGACACTGGCTTCAAACAGGGCCAGTGCTCATATTGAAAATTGGCATGTATCGGACGAAATCTCTCTGTCTGACCATAATTATATATGCTTTAGGTTTAGGACGGCAGGAGAAGCCGAAACTAGACGAAGGAGAAACCCAAGGCACACAAATTGGGACTCGTACAGGAGGGACCTTAAAGTAAATCTAGGGAGCCCTAAAGGTAAGCTTAATTCCATACTAGACATAGAATTTGAAGCGGACAGAATCAAGGCGGGCATCATCGGTGCTTGGGTAGATAATTGCCCTGAGAAAAAGGCCTTTTGCAAAAAGGTACCATGGTGGACTCCTGAACTATCTAAAATACGTCAGGAGACACGACAGGCCTTCAATGATGCAAAAGCCAGGGAAGATTTCTCTGGCTATTCTAGCATGCTGACGAGGTATAGCACGGCGGTACGCAAGGCCAAAAGAACCAATTGGCGGCAGCATTGTACCTCCATCGAAGCTCTGCCGAGTGGAATGAGGTTGTGCAAAGCAATGTCCATGGCTAAGACAAACCCACTATCATCTGTAAAGGATGAAAATGGGCATGTCACGGAAACTGGACAGGACACTCTGGGCGTGATGTTTAGGACTCACTTCCCGGAATGTATACTGCGCGACAGCGATGAAGAGGAACCAGTCACAAATGACGAGCTCACAAGGCACACGTCCAAAGATAACTGGCTCACGGCAAAGAAAGTGGTAGATGAAAATAAACTGAAGCTTGCCATAGCGGGCTTCAGCCTCTCAAATCCCCGGGTCCAGATGGCATCTACCCAATACTATTGCAAGAAGGGGCATCTATTTTGATACCCCATTTGAGCAAGCTCTACAGAGCCTGCATAGCCTTTGGGTACGTACCCAAGGCATGGAGGGAGGTCAAAGTCACCTTTATACCGAAGGTGGGTAGACCGACTTACGAAGAAGCTAAAGCTTACAGGCCCATCAGTCTATCATCCTTTCTCTTAAAAGCTCTGGAGAAACTGGTAGACAGGTACCTAAGAGAGGGACCACTTAAAGCATTTCCTCTACATAAACTACAGTGCGCCTACAGCCCTGGCAAATCTACGGAAACGGCATTGCACTATGTTGCGAGTCGAGCCGAGGCTGCGCTAGAGGGACAAGAGATCTGCGTCGGGGCTTTCCTCGACATAGAGGGAGCCTTCGACAAGACAACATTTGAGTCCATACGCATTGCTGCAAAGGAACATGGCATCAATGATACCATGTGCGACTGGGTTGACTATATGCTGAGAAGCAGGATAGTCAGATCGGAACTGATGGGAGACAGACTTAGCGCAAAAACAACAAGAGGTTGTCCGCAAGGCGGAGTGCTGTCACCATTATTGTGGTGCTTGGTAGTAGACTCGCTACTCACCAAACTCAATACCGGACCATTCTACACAGTAGGCTATGCAGATGATATAGCTATAATGGTTAATGGTAAATTCCCGAGCATAGTCTCTGGACTGTTACAACGGGCGTTGAGGATGACAGAGGAATGGTGTACAAAGAACCACCTCTCTATCAACCCAAGCAAAGCAGTCATTATTCCATTCACGAGGAAGAGACAACTAGGAAACCTAGGAGAGCCCTCCCTCAATGGAATAAAGCTGCCCTGGTCCACCGAAGTTAAATATCTGGGTGTAACGCTCGATAAAGAACTCAGGTGGAAAACTCATGTGGAAAATATTACGACAAAGGCCCTACGAGTGTTCGGCATGTGTCGTTCCACATACGGTAAAACTTGGGGGCTAAAGCCCAAAGTGTTACGATGGCTGTACCGGACAATGATAATACCTATTATCACATACGGCAGCATAGTGTGGTGGCCAAGAACAAAGCTTGCCTCGTACAAAGCGTCACTCACAAGGCTACAAAGAACAGTGTGTCTTGGAATCACGGGTGCTTTCAGGACAACACCTACGGCAGCGATTGAGAGATACCTCAATATCCCTCCTCTGCATATGATGGTTGAATTGGAGGCAAGGAAGGCATTACATCGTCTTGCTGTTGCTGGTCTATGGGATGCTTCCAAGCCAAAGACTAACCATACAAAATTCGATGAAAACGAAGTCCTGGATCGGGTAACAAGCATGATATCCGACAAAATGCAAACTACATTTGTGTTTCAAAGGTCTTTCAAGGTCCAAATCCCTACAATAGAGGACTGGACGGAGGGACTCGATCCACCAGAACCAGAAAGTCTGGTTTGGTACACTGATGGATCCAAAATGGAATCAGGTACAGGAGCGGGAATATACGAAAAAGGTTACAAATGTAGCAAAAGCTTAGGGAAGATGGCAACTGTATTCCAAGCAGAAACATACGCCATAATAACCTGTGCTCAGGAGAATATAGATAGAGGAACCAAAGGTAAATCCATCTATATTCTCAGTGACAGTCAGGCTGCAATCAAAGCCATGGCATCCTACAAAGTGGACTCCAGACTTATTCTGGATGCTGTCCAAACCCTAAACAGGCTTGGGAAGCATAACAGGGTAAGACTGATGTGGATCCCTGGGCACAAAGGAATCCATGGTAACGAAATGGCAGATGAACTGGCAAGAGAGGGCTCAGCAAATGACTTTGTGGGTCCAGAACCATGTGTAGGCATATCGACGTGTCTCGTAAAAGCCACATTTAGGGAGTTTGCAGATCAAAGACAACGAACACATTGGCTGTCTAATACCGGTCTACAACACTCCAAGAAATTCTTAGGCTCTAATTTCAAAGCCCGGGAATGCATTTGGAATATGAGCAGGGGGCAAATCCGCTACCTGCTTGGGGCCTTTACTGGGCACTTTGGAACCAACGACATGCTCATGAAGATGGGTCTTACCGCGACACCCATGTGCAGGTTGTGTGGGGAACATACGGAACGCATGGAGCACCTTCTGTGCACATGCGATGCACTGGCTGGTAAGCGAATGAGTCTCCTAGGGATCGGATATCCAAAACCAGAAGACTATAGGCGCATATCTCCTAGCCTCGTTGTAAAACTCATGAAAAGAGTTTTCAACGAGACTGGGGAGGAGTAAAGTATCTAGGGGACCACAATAGATCCCAATGGGTCGAAGTGTCCGAGCTATTTCTCGGCCCCTCTATATGATAAGATAAGATAAGTCACTAACATGTTTTCCAAATGCTTGTATTTTTAGCCAACGAAAAAATGGAGGAGATTTACAAGTTGATGTGTATATTTTTTTATGTATTATCATAACTTTTTACAGAGTAGTCCGATTATGATAATTCCTTTTTTATTGGATAGGGTCAAACCTGGTTGGTCTCATATAAATTTGGAAAATCCTACCCTAAGGGTAGGAAAAAAGGGGTGATTTATTTTTCACTCACAGATTTTAATGCCGAGTTGTGTATTACATTATAAAAGTAATCAAAAATCAAGCATGCAGTAATTAGTAGATTATAGCCACAAAAAATTATAAAATAAAAACTTTTTAACAAAAAAATTAAACCACCGAAAAAACTGAAAAGCAATAAATTAACTTAACAAAAAAAAACAGCCTAAAAAATCGCATGGCGTGTTCTATAGATAATATTTCACTGACTTCAAAACAGTTTCAGAAAAGAGTTATTTCATACTTTTTAGTGTACCTACTTTGAAGGCAGTTTGTTTTTTTTGTTAAAACGTTAATTTATTTTTGAATTTTTAGTTTCATAGATCTGAAATTTATATGGGACCATTTCGGAATAAACCCCTTTCGAACACAAAAAGAATTTTGCGAATCCGTCTATACATATATGACGAGTTATGCCCGAACACAAATAAAAAAATCAAACATTTGAATTGATAACCTCCTCCTTTTTGAAGTTGGTTAAAAAGCAATAGTGTTTAATAAACTGCATTATGATACTAAAAACGGTGCAATAAATGGTAAAGCTTTACATTAGGTGACAACTCCAAAAATTACGCCAATTTTTTTTTAGGTAGTTCGGGTCATGTATATTGTATATTTGAAATCGGGAAAACTAGGAAAAGTATAGGAAAAATATGAAAAATGGAAACTCATTCGAACTTCTTGTATAAAGTCTGAGTTTCTGTTGAAATGTATTGGCATATTTTAGCGACTTTCGGATATCAACGGCTCCGGCGCTGCGGGAAAAGCAGTCTCTTTGCCATTGCGTAACAAACTACAGACATCCATACCTCCGACTTTATAAAAACACTCTAGGGGTGAGACAGACAAGTACTACACGGAGTCGGGGTTGGCAGATTCTGTTATGTAACAGTATTTATCAAAAGAAAACACAACAACAGTAGGTACACTACCCTCGCGCCGCGCCATTTTACACGTATTTCATTCGATTCAGCATCAAAGAAGAAATGAGTAAGAAATACCCTAAGAATTGGACGAAAATCGAAAATTAAAAAAAAAAAAATTTTTCATTTCCTAACGAAATCCTTTGGTAAATATGTTTATAATAGTTAGATACTTCAACAGAAAAAAAACTACGCCTATACTCGTCGTCACGTAATATAAAGCTTAGCCCCAATGCATTTAATGATGCAAGTATTATACTCATCAACCAGAGGCGCAGATAAATATACTGTATTGTTAAGTTTACTTATAACCGTAGGAGAAGGCCTTAATCATAGTGGGCATACTGTTTATTTTCTGCTGAATAACTGAAGGCAATAACAATATAAAATTACTAGGCCAACATAACCTATTATACTTTTTCAACTGTAAGCTTAGGCTTGTGCTTTGCTTTTGACTCACACACTAGGAAGAATGAAAATGAAGATTTTTTTTATCAGAAGACATCAAATGCAAATAATGTAAATTGTATAACTTACCTATTACTTACCAACAAAAACAAATACCTAAATCTTCAATGAGTAAATTTGATCTAAACAGAATCTGTCACCACTTATAGGCCTCTAAGTAACAAATTATATTGAAATGATAGATGATGGTCCAACAACTGTCTTTCTTGTTTATAAAGTATTCATTCCGAATAATGCGAATGAATCATTCGCATTTTTATAATTTAGCTTCAACACACATCAATTTACATTTGTAACTTGTAAAGATAATACCTTGTAATGTACCTAATACATAGAGAAAAATAAAAAGACAAACATTTTCTCAAAACTTACCTTGATACTGCTTGATACTCAATTTGTAGAAAGTTCTAGGTGGGTTTTAGGCTTCATATACTTGATAGCAAACTTTTTAGAAACCAAAATTAATTTTGGAAGTCGTGATACAACACGAATAGGTTATTTTATCATCTAGGATTCTAGGTGGTCAATCCAAGGATATTATACGTAACGTAGTATATAAATTCCTTGGGTCAATCATCAACAAGACGTTTTAATCACAGACCACAGATTACCACAAACTAAGTAGAGATACTACGCATCAGACGGACATGTCCAGTACATTCATTTTTAACCTTAGAGCAATCCAGTAGGGCGATTAGCTAACTCTGACTTCAATTAAATTTCTATTGAAGTGTAATTGAAATCAAAAACATGGCGGACTTGCGACCACCTATCTCCGTTTTGACAGCTGTGACGTCAACATAAACGCCTTTGCAATTTCATTTTTTTTTGTATGGGATTTCTATCGATAGACTTAATTTTGCGATCATCTAACTCTATTTCTATCTTAGTGACAGCTTGTGATTTCATAAATTTCTATTGTTCATTGAAGCAAGTCTTAGGTAATTTCATCAAGCAATAAAGGTATTTCTCTATTGTTATTTTGTTAATTGTTCAAAAATAAACAGTGATATATAAAGTTAAATTGATAAGTCTATATTACTGGGCTATCAATAGTCCAATTACTACGAATAAAACAATTAATAACTATCTTATTTTAGTTTAAAATGTCACGAGCATTTCTACTGGGTTATGCGGAGGAGCAAAGTCGCAAAAACAAACTAAAAATAGTGAAATAGACACAATGTCGCTGCTTAACAATGAGTTCGTGGCTCAGCAAAGATGCCTTTAAGGAATTGTGCCGGAGTCATTCCCAAGCAGACGATCCACCGCCATGAGCTCAAAGTAAGTTCAAGTCATAAATGTCTGCACATACCTATGGCCTATATTTATTATCATTTAGGTACAATAAGCGTATATTTCTTTGTATTTTGGATCCATTAGTAAATGATTTCTTATTCACTTAGGTTCTTGCGGCGTTGGCTTTTTAAAGTCATGGGTCATACCAACGTGGGGTAGGTGCTTCTTACCTCTACAATATGCCCCAACTTCTCTGTCGAATTGCCTCAATGATGTCACCAAAGCGTTCAATTCCCGGAAGCACTTAATAAGTAAGTACATAAAACCATGACAGACAGAAAGAAATGTAATGTCAGAGTACCTAAGTACTATAAACTACCAACCTGTCAATATCATTATGTATATTAGATACTCCAATTACCCATGGACTTGTATATGTATGTGTATACATTAATTTTACTTTGTAAACCATTTAGAAAAATAGCCAATATAGTTGTCCAAAAAATATATAAACATGTAAACTTGCCGATTTTCTTGCCAGATTATTGTTAGATGAAGGCCGTTATTTTATTTTACTTACTTAGTGGCAGATATATAAATAAAAACATTATTATTTTCAGGACATCAAAGCTCTCACCAGCACTTTGCACAACCTCCTCAGCAGAGCTTCTCCTTCTCCTCAACAGTCAAGATCACAAAGATAATGTGAGTTACTAAGCAATTGTTCGTAGACTAATGTAAACTACACTTTAAGTAAATGTGGCTTCTAATGTTTTTATGACATTGTATTAAAATACATATTTTACTTTCAGTACAACAACATGAGGGCTGCCTCGCTGGGCCTACTGAAAGAAGCTATGGTGGAGTTAATAAGAGAAATTGAAAACATAGATAATATACCTATATTATCTATAATCTTAATTTTTTAATTAAAAACAAGTCTGATTGATTTAATCTGATGTATAAATACCGTGACGGTGAATAAATTCCTCTTTACAATAAATGTCTAGTAAAATGTATTGTTTAGGTGCTTGGTGTTTATATAATTAAATACATATTTAATCCTATATGTTTTTTTAACTATATGTACCACCCTCTTTGATCTCAGTGCTATTTTAAGTATTCATAGGTACTGTAGTATAAAACTATGGTTTAGTACTTATAGAAATTTGTGAATATTGAAAATAAAATGATACTTTTTATTGAAGTGTTTTTATTATTCTCATTAGTGTGTACAAGGTTTCTTTGGGTTTAGCTTACATTTACGGTTTGTTAATAATCCAGTTTTATTAAAATTGAAACAACTTAAATGTAACATGTTCTAGATCTAAGCCTAGAATATAATAAATCTTTATAATGAAAGTCAAATTTAATTCACAGTTTTATTTTGCATACGTTGGGTTTACACAATATTTTATTTTATGGTCTGGCCATTGGTTATTTCATTATTGCTTATACTAACTTACAAACTAACATTTCATTTTGTGAATGTACAACAATTTTAGGTGATTACTGCATTCATAAAAATAGAATTAGGACTATATTTATAGATATAGTATATTAAAAACTGACACATTTTTTTATTATAACAGTAAGTAGATAGCTTATGCTTATGACAGTAAAATAAAGAAAAACTAAAACAATACTTAATTAAAAATATGTATAAAATAATAATGTGTTTCATAATGTTTAGATAAGCATATCCCTATTGCTATCTGGAATTGCCTCAATCCTAGTTGCCCTGTGATAACTTGGTGCTCTTATTCACTGGCACCATCTATTGATAACAAGCATCACCAACATGCTTTAAGTAATGCAATGCATTGCTCCAGGGTTTCATCAGTGAGCATCCGTTAAAAACTCTTCTGGAGATTCAGGATTAGCGCTTCGGAAAGGTGTCATCATCCAAGGCCTTTGAGCATAATCGGTCTCCTGCAAAAAGAAGGATTTCGATTAATAATAATACTGGGCATATTAATATGATTATATGCAGGGCATGTATGAATGTAGTTGAAGTAAAAGAGGTTAGTAAGTCAGAACGGAATGACACTCTATTCTCACTGCCTAGCCCATGATAGTATCATTGTGACAATATGTGCCTATGTAAATTTATGATTGAATGATCATGCTTATGAATATACTCTGAATTATTTTGTGTATTTATTTATTTTTGAATTAATATTAGGTACCTATTTAGCTAAAATACATACCAAGAAGCCAACAGCACTCTATTCTGTATCCTTTCTTATAAAGATTTCTAATAGAGCATTGGTGGCTTTATGGAGGCACTTGCTACAAGTCGGTGCGACATATTGCACAAAAAGATTCAATAATTGGTACATTTACGTAAAGAGTCACTTACTTTTAGTTCAATACGAATGGCAATTTTCGTCTAAGACAGGCATGTGAGGGCATAGTTCTTCTAATCTGTTGGAATCCTGCCTTTGTAAAAACAAAATGCGCAATATAATCCTCCTTTGGAAACTGGAATCGATCACTCCTGTCGCGCAAGCGGCGTCTCTTTATTCGTAAGACACTCATGCTCCTTTGTTCTTCCGTAATCCCCATCAAAAACGCACGGGATATGTATTATTGTTGTTTTTATGAAAACAATAAGGTTAATTCGGCCGGCAAAAAGATAAACAAACAATGACAGACGATTTCAATCACAGATTATACACATAAATGTCTGTCTAAAACTACGTACCAATCTGTATTAAACGGTTTATTAGAAAATGTAGTGCGTTTTTAGACGTATCATAATTCAATAGTACTTTTTAAATTGGTCGAATAGCTAGGTCTTGCACCAACTTCACATTGGAATATATCGATAGGTAAGGTAATGAAATCCTTGGGAAATAAGTTACGTGGTCGCGATTTATCGATAGAGGTAAATTTCAGTTCGCTTGTGTGGTTCTTAAGAACCTGATTTCTAAAAAATTGCGTAATCGCCCTACAGAACATGACAGTTTTTTTTTTTTAATTTTTTCGGGTCGTGTGTAGGATTTTTTATTGACCGAAGTATGTAGGCTAAAGAATCCGAATTCAACAGCCTACTAAATATTTAGTAGGTACCTAGCCATTCAAAACTTTTTTGTATTTGTTTGATATTTGGGACAGAGAAATAAAATAAATATTCATAGTAAAGTCCTTTATTCATTTCAGGCCCCAGATGACACTTATACATATACACTATATATTTTGGACAATCTGACTATATTCGCTATATTTCCAATTATTAACAATAAAAAAACATATACCTAAGCGTTAATACAGACGAAAAAATAACATGAAAATAATAAAAAAATAATAATAACCTACAAAAAATAAACACACAATAATCTATATAATATATATGTTACCGGAAATTTATACATGGCAAATATCTGTAAAAACATTAAAATTTATTTACTTAACAAGCTTTCCAGCCTTATTATAACAACTTAATAAGTAAATAAGGTTGACAGTAATGTGAAAATAATTGGACATAGTTTCAGCCAATGGTGAAAAATCTGTTTATAAGTAAATTTTAAAACCAGTGGTACAACACAGTTCGCATTCAATACAAAAGGCGTCTTACATACTTAAACGACAGAATTCACCAACAAACATTGTTATAAAATTATGCACTTTACAGAATAAAACTGTTTTACAAAAAACTTAAACCGACTTCAAAGTACACTAAAAAGTAATCAAATCCTAACCTGATGTCAATGGAAACAAACGGGAAGTGTGCTCTTCCAAACAAAAAAGAATTTTCCAAATCGGTTCATAATGACATAGTTATGAGGTAACAACATAAAAAAACAACCAAATTTCAAAGTCGGCTTAAAAAAATATATATTAAAATGATTAAATTTACCAGTGGCTTGTTCCAATTGTCTTGCATGTGGCAAAGCAGTCACAGAAGTGGATGTTGAAGGCATATGACAAAGATCTGTAAACACATTAAAATTTATCAACTTAACAAGCTATCCAGCCTTATTATAACAAAATCAAAAAGTCATTTATTCAGTTTAGGCCCTGGTAAGGCACTTATGAACGTTACATACAGTTGAATTTACCACCAGTTCGGAATACACTTAAACTGAGACTGACTCCGGCAAGAAACAACTTAATAACAGGTGAAAATATAGCTAAGAACTAGCTTTCAATAAAAAATAACATTTAAAACAGTCCATTAGAGCTCTACATTGGCGCAGACAGATACATATGTTAAACGTATAGCACCCCATTGTTTGCATTGGGGGTTGAATTATAACCACTAAGGTAATTCAGCCGATCCAAATTATGTATCATCAGTTAATGTTTTATTTATCATATAATTGTAAAACTTTATTTAAATACACGGAAACAACATTTATAACTGTTAAAGTGTTCATTCTCTTAATCAATAATAGTTCAAGTGGAAAAGAACAAATATTTACCAGAAAGTGGAATGTTATGCTTTAGGTACAGTGGATTGTACTTTTGGTGATGCACAGTATGTAAGGTCGTAGTGCCTTTTACATGTATATTAGTGACCTGAAGGTTTGTGTTCTGAAAAAAATAGGAAAATTATTAATAGTTATAGCGACAGATAATCTTATACTAAGTATTATGCATTAATATATATAATTCTAAAGTTTAAGTTAGGTATTTGGGAATTAAGATGTTACAAACATACCTTTGTATATGCTTTTGAGGAAATATCATCCTCAATTTCCTTTACCGAAAATAGAGTTGGATAGTAAGTCTTCTTAATGCCAGATTTTGCTGGACAAACTTCTGTTTATTGAGTCAACCCACTTGTTTCTTTGGTCTTCGTGAGATGTATACTTGTGAAGTTTGGTATCCTCTCTTTTAGAATCACAATTTGGAATACAATACTTAGAATACATTTCAAAAATTTAGGTTACTCACTATGCACTATTATAATAAAAAATAATCTAAAAACGTCCTGTCGTAAGTAAGCACTAATGTTTAAATGTCCTTGCGTAAATTAACAGTAGATTTATAACGTCCTCTTTCGTGGATAACTTGCAGTATTTCAGTATTTGATAACACTAATCAAGACTGAATTATTGATTGATTACAATGAATGATCAGCCATCATCAATGACGCAATCGACACAAAATGGCCGCTCTTGCATGGCGAAGGAGGGGGCAGAACAAGGGAGAGTGGGACGCGTAACCGTCACGTAATAGATTGCTCCCACAGACTACATATGTTTTCTATGGTTCAATATTTTAGTTCAATCATTACTAGCCGTGCAGATTACTTAGAGGTATCAGATGCGAATGTGACCAATAATAAGCTCGGCCAGACACGAGATCTGGCTTCTCATTGGCTATAACAAAACGATATCCGACGTTTTGTTTATTTCTTTTTGGTTAGAAAATGTTGGCTAAGGCTAAAGTATTATGCCTTATTAATTTATTTGGGATAGGGTACTTTTCATTTTTTTAAATTTATATTAAGATATCTATATCATGAAATAATTAAATGAAACAAATACAATATACACCATTAATCATTTATTTCTTTTTTTACAATTACAAAGGAGAATGGCGAATTTCCATACATGCTTGGACCTAAATTTTTTTGTAACGTATATGACAACCACTATTGAATTCCTGTAGATTAATAAACTGTTATGCTATTTCTAAAAAATATTTTGACAAAAAAGCTGCAGTTTTTTTTTATTTGAGTTAAAAGGTTTTATAGGTTATGCCGATTTTGACGTATCAAATGAGTAACGTTCGATATACCTATTATAAGTACATTTTAAAAATGTGGATGAATTCCATTTAGATCTACCCGTTGGTTCTCGCGAGGGACGCGCGTCCTATTATAACAATTGATGTCAGTTATATTTTTAACCGCGAGCCAAGCGATTAATTATGATTTTACACTAGTTTTGTAGACAATAGATAGAGACAGATAGATGCTGAATAAATATGTTATTTAAGTACCTAACAATTGTTTCTAGTATAGGTACTTACCCAGGTAGGTATATTCTACTGGTAGTAGGTACTTTGAAGTATCGGGACATGCATAGGATTTCAATAAAACAAGGTCATTTTTATTTAGGTTTTTATTCATCAAAATAAAATCCAATGACAATATTGTCTTAAGAATTCGGCCAGTGGATTTATATTGCGTTCATGCAAATCCAAATAACACAGCCAATTGTCGATTATCTAAGGTCCATTCAAATGCCGTAGTCACGTGTAGAAAATAAATAGGTATCCGTAGAAAAGCAAAGGGTCGTGGTGTAGTCAGGAGTCAACCAAAAACCGTAGGAACGCGCACAAAAAGAAAGTACCTTTCGAATTGTGTGACAGTCACACAATGTCAGACAAATCAATCAACTTCTTATTAGTTCTAAGTTTGGCAATCAAATCCAAATTAGGACTTATTTCTGCCAGTGTCGAGTAATATTATAATTTCCCGCCAAAAAGTCGATCAATCAACTTCACTCAAAGGGCTCGCTGACCATAGAATACGTACGTGTTTCATTTGACGTAAAAAAATATGTCATCATGAGTGTTAAAAAGTTTTTTTTTCTCATAGAGAGTAGTAGTAGTAGTTTATTCATCCATAAAAGGATAGGCAAGGGTTATTTTTCAACCATAGAGCCATTTCATACGTGTAATTTTATATAATATCATTTTCATTTTCATTTTAGTACAATGGTGGTCATTGTACTAAAACTTTACACGGACTTTTTGAGACAACTTGTAAAGTCACGATACACATAATTCATTTCATTTCACTTCACTGGTGCACATGATTGATGTTTATTGGATAAAATACCACCGATAATACGCAATAAAACTCAAAATACACGAATTCATGAAAATAAAAATGAAAACACAACATCTCTCTACAAGTTCCCGCCAAAAACTTTCTCATAGAGAGTTTGTATTAATAAATACAATGACATTTTCAACTAAACTCTGTTAAAAATAAAATTATTTATCATTATTATGACTAACAGAAATGTTTCAAATATAAAAAAAAAACAATGTGGAGATAAATACCGTTCAGAGGAACATATGGAACGACATTGTGGGTGCGTTCCAAATCACAATCAGCTTAACTAACAGCCTAAAATATATAAATGTATATTTCTATTTTCTAGACATACTGCTAGTCCTGGAAAATATTGAATTATGTTATTTAATTTAACTTTAATAAAGCAATTTTTTGATATATATTATGTCGTTATACGCAGCTAGGGCCAATTTCGCCATTGTCCTTTATCTAACAAACGGATTTTTCTTTTCCCTGATGAATAAATAGCTGTTCTAATTTTCGTGGCGTGCATTCCATATAATGCTTACCTCATAAGATTCAATAATATGATATATTGATTCAATTAAACTACATAATCATTTTAAATAAAAATTCTAACCTAACATTCAATACAAAATTTCAAACTTTGCCGCGCAGGCACTCGCGAGTTCGTGTAACAAATTCACGCACACTAAAACAATTTCGGCATATGCATACACGCACACACACTTCTTTAGGATAATACGACGAAAGCATAAATCACGTTTTTACTATGCGTAGCACACTAACATTTGACATTCGCGATTTATGGACCAAAAGTAACCATACCTAATCTGTTGTGACCATGGATTTAATATACAAACAGGATTGAGCTCTTGGGCCAAAAACGCGAGCAGAGAGAGATAACGCATACCGAGGCTGTTTATCCCATTCTAATAGGGTGACCAAACATTTTTATAACGAACAGGAAAGTTGGATTTGAGAGATAATTTGTGTCCGGTTGACACTTCTTCCTAGTCGTGCACTCTTGGCAGAGTGGTCGTGGTAATTGTTAGTCCCTTTCGCGCACAATCGCTGCATTGCAAAGTTCCTCCAATTTTGTCTGTTTGTGGCGTTTTGACACTAGTTGATTTCAAATTATTGTTTGTATTACAAAAATATTAACATTATGTTACTTAAAATAGTGAAATAATAATTTATAGAAAAAATAAGAGATAAAACCATAATGAAAAACTATAGATATCGAGATACTTTTTCGCGAAAACCCATTATTTGAAACTGAACATTGTTATGTTCTATGTGGGTGTTGAATCGTGTACGCACGATTAATCAAGATATAAATTTCCAATATTAGCTGACCTCTCATTGTACAGAAATCCTATACAATGCGAGATCAGTTTATACTGGAAATGTATAGCTTGATGTGTAGCCGTGTATACCCATGTTTTTGAGAAAAGTTATGATTAATTTTTGAGTTACGTTTTGTGTCGAATCATCAAATATTACGTATGAATAGGCAAGGGTGCATGCAGAATTTCGTTCTGGGACCACGGCTTTTCCCCTTGCTCTTTTTTCAGTTTGCTCTACAGAGCTGTTATTTGGGAATTAAAATAAAGCAAAGGGAAATAAAACTCGAATGTGCTTGACAAAGTAGGTATTTATTAAAATTAAACACGGCTAAACAAAATCGTTTTATTTAGTTTCTGCCTTAGGCCAATCTCACTGCCTAAGTTTCTGAATGCATTACATTTCGCGTGGTGAATAGGTACGAATTATTAGCCAATGCTTTTACTAGTTACAGTTTTTGCGGTTCTTCATCTGTTATGCATTGGAAAGGATGCGGTGGAATACTAAGATGTTTCAATCTTGTGGAAAACATTTGTTTTAATCGCATCAAAATTGCATTTTTGCTTCATTTCTTCTTTCGATGGAAAGCTGTAACAAACATAAAAAATAATGCTATTTCAATTATGCGATACATAGGTACAAATAATTTATACAATAGGTACACATTACAACACACAATAAACATTATACTTAGTTTTAAAAAGAATTACACTAACTTTAGTGTCTTCCGTCTACAATTTTTTTTAATAAACCATGGTCAAACTACTTATGACTCACCATTGTTAGTAAATAAAATCATCGTTATTCCTTACTTGTGAAATAAAATCCCACAACCAGCACATGATTCACTTTTACATGTCTTGATACAATTTTTTTTCACCATTTTCACGATAAAAAGTATAAACAAAATGCGTTTCCACAAAACAACAGAAAAAGTCGCCATGTTGCCATGACACCACTGATATCAGATTTCAGTGCTACCAGAATAATTTTATGATAGCTACCAAACAATCATATTATTTTGATTATTTTACTTAAATACAATTATTTATTATTATGTACAGATGTAAACCTACAAAATAAAATGATTTAAAACTAGTTTAATAGCAAAAAAATATTTATACGTAATATATTTTACTTGTTGTGGTGAAATATTTTCTACCATCTTTAACATTTTTATCTTTTGGCAATTGAGGAAAAGGGACAAACGGCCTCGGTTCGGGCTATCTCTCTCGGCTCGTTTTGCCTCGGCTAAGATAACTAACAAAAGTAAACCCTAACGTGCATGACTTATGGTTTATTTTTGTATGATAAAATTTTTGGAGAGTTCAATCCTGTTTGTATATTAAATCCATGGTTGTGACACTAGTAACCCAGCCAAATTAAAAAAACTACAGTTTACCAACGTTAGAGCAACTCAAATATAACTTCGTAATTTATTTGTATTGTTTTGTTTATGGTTTGGCTGGCATTGCATAGGGTTACCGTACTTTGACAAAATTTATTATCGATAGATTCAAATCGAAGTGACTGATATCGATTAAAATTAAAATATATACAAGGTCGATCCTTAGAAAATCAATATCAATATTGTATTATGATATAAAATATATTTCTTAGTTAATTAGTAGCAAAAAATATTTTTAAAAATGCACTGTTTATTAGGTCACTAATAATAAATTACACGAATATCGTTATTCGATTAAACTTACACTGTCGAGATTTTTAGAAAAACAACGATTTAGGGCGTCTAAATCGTTGTTTTTCTAAAAATCGGATGATTAAACTTACACTGTAGAGATTTTTAGAAAAACAACGATTTAGACGCCCTCCCATCGATTGCGGCATTGATGAGAGAGAAAGAGAGTAACTTGTGCTAATTTATTCAAAAAACTTTAATATTTAACATAATACTGCAAAAAATAATCGATTCGAAAATACGAAATGGAATATTATGGTCTCGTTAAAATCGATTTCCTATCTTTTAATTTCGTGGCGATCTGAAGATCGATCCGTATCTCCAAAGACGATTTAAAAGATCGAATATTGATTAAAAAATCGATCGATTCAACCGGGAAACCCTAGATTGGGTTTTTTTTATATTTGTTCATGACCATGGAAATAAAGTCCTTCAGTCGCATACATTTTATTTATAATATCACTTTCATATAGTCCGCACATTAACTTTTACATAGTCCGCATTATCAGTCACCGTTCAGTTGTGTTTTAGTAAAATGGTGGTCACTGTACTAAAACTTTTCACGAACTTTTTGAGACAACTTGTAAAATCACGATACACATAATTCATTTCATTTCACTAGTGCACGTGGATTGATCTTTATTGGATAAAATACCACCGATAATATACAATAAAACTCTCCTAGTACTTGATTGCTTACCTCCTCCGGAAACCAATGCACGCCACTGGTTAGTGGGTACAAGTACAGATTGGTGCAATGGTGTCATGGAACACCTGGTTTTGTACCCCTGTGTTCCCTTCAACGGCCAAGTCACACAACATTAACTATAATAATAAAGAAATCACAGTAAGGAACCTTAGACTTGGCACGACTTTGTCTAGATTTCATTACTTTTTAGAGATAAACAAGCAGCTCCATCGAGACTTGGCTAGTTTTTTACAGAATGTTTTTGATGGGATTTCACTTCTTGTAGAAAATGAAGCGGCCCACCAAGTTGAATATTTTTTGTAAATGTATGTCGCGGTATGTCGATCTCTAATAGTTTGGTTGGGCTCTTGTGTTTTCTAATCAGGGTCACCAGGTACTCCAGATCTTCGAGTCTAGTTTTTATAGTTTTCCCTTTATGTGGTCATTAAACCCTAACTCTGTACCAAATTTCAGCTCTCTGAGTTTATGGGAAGTACTAGTTCTATTCCGATGATCATGAGTGAGTGAGTGAGTGAGTGTCATAAATGTGAAACTTTGCTTTCGCTTTACTTCGGAACTAAATGACCTACCGACTTGAAATTTTGGATTTTAAGTATGTGATTATAGCTTACTGGATGACGAAAATTTCTGCGTTCGGGTCTTATCCAGAGGTTCTCAAATAGGGGCCTGAAAGTGCGGCGAAATGGTTCCAGTAAAGGATGGTACGGCAGTGTTTGCTTCGCGCTCGACTCGGCGGGGGCACTGCCGTGCCCCCCGATACATTTTATAATTAGTGTAGAATTCACACGTAAAGTTGTCGCTACAAACATCGTATAGACTGATTGAAAATTAATTCTTAGTCAAAACGCTTTAAATTACTTTTTATTGAGCTTTATTGCAAGGAAATAGAATTTGATTATAATTATTTACATAATTTAATTTAATTAATGTTTAAAACTCGTATTTTTAATATTTGCAATTTATGTAATTTTATTTAAATCTTTCGACCTTACATAATTTTTACTAAGCGTCGATTATTTTTATTTCATTTCATCGTCTAAAACCAAAATAATCAAACAATAATAAAATAAATCTAATAATAACCTGTTTCTAATAAGCAGAGACTACAACGATAAATAAATATAGTCTAAATATTTTGAAATCTACTACGTTTTTTTTTAAAGTATAATGGGCAGTTTCGTCCCAATTGTATTTCATTTGTTTTTATGAGGTTAAGTCTGTATCTAGTGCTGGAAAAGTTATCGTGGTTTCATTTATTTAACAAAATATCAAATAAGAACAACTTAATTAATGAGTCTTTTATATGGACAAAAGGATTAAAGCCATTCGTAATTCACTGAACCTGCTTAGAAAATTTCTGGAGAATCGGTTGAGAAATGCGACCTGGATAAACATACGAAAGCATTTTTGTCCAAGCTGAAACGGAGACGCTTCGCTCGCTTGGTATTAAAGTGATTTTTAAAACTTATAGTATATTTAGAAATTGCTATCTTGACCTATTTTTAATCGTTCCCTAATCAGGGCCGGCTCTAATAAGACAGATTAAATAAAACAGATTTAAGATTCACCTAACATAAACTATATCTATAAGATTTTAAAAATTTTATTCATACCTAAATTTAATTGAAATAATCGTTTATTGAATAGAAAAATTCACATGATAACATTTTTTTAAATATAATTTTAAATTTATTTAATCCCTTGACTGTTTGATGATCCGCGCGGGCGAGGAAAACAATAGAAATTAATTGTTATTTTTTAACCGCAAGTCAAGGGATGCTAAATTACTAATACTTTTAGGCAATTTATTGTAATTTTTTACAGCCATTGGATAAAAGTTGTTACTATACAGCGTTGTTCTTATGTTTGAAAGTCTCAATCTGTTTGGCAATCTACTATAAGACTACATTCATCACAAAATCGATTAAATAGCTGCATATGCATTTTAACAAAACAGCACATTTCAAAAATGTATAAATAAGGGACCGTCAGCAAATTTAATTTTTTGAATAATGGTTTGCAAGAAGTCAAACTATCTACATTGCAGATTGCTCGTACGCATTGCTTTTGCGCAATAAATACTCTATTGAAATGGCATGAATTTCCCCACTCGATTATACCATATCTAATGACAGAACATACATAGCCGTGGTTTGCCTGTATGTCATAAAAAATGGATTAACTTTCTTACATATCCTACTTTATCATCTAACTTTATGCCAAGAAATATTGTTTCATCACATTCATTTACGCTATTGTTTTCGAAAGATATAATAAGTTCTTTTTAGGGTTCTGTAGCCAAATGGCAAAAAACGGAACCCATATAGATTCGTCATGTCTGTCTGTCTGTGTATAATATTTTTGTTCCTTGTTATCACTAGATTGCGCTGTTACTGTTATGTTTGTTTTCTAGATCGCGATGTTAAGATTCTCTTGCAAATTATGACCTTGTTTTAGTCGCATTTGAAATATATACCTTACCAATAGTAAAAAGTTCAGTTCTTTTATTTACATCAACCGAATTCATACTAAGTGCTTAGTGTCCAGTGGCAGAGTGTTGTTCAGTCTGTCTGTCCGTCCGTATGTCAAAGCCACTTTTTTTTCGAAACTATAAGAACTATACTGTTGAAACTTGGTAAGTAGATGTATTCTGTGAACCGCATTAAGATTTTCACACAAAAATAGAAAAAAAAACAATACATTTTGGGGTTCCCCATACATAGAACTGAAACTCAACATTTTTTTTTCATAATTTTTTTTTTATCTCTGGATAGGTCTTCAAAAATGATATTGAGGTTTCAAATATCATTTTTTTCTAATGTGAATAGTTTGCGCGATAGACACTTCCAAAATGGTAAAATGTGTGTCCCCCCCTGTAACTTCTAAAATAAGAAAACAAAAAAAATATATGATTTACATTACCATGCAAACTTTCACTGAAAATCGGTTTGAACGAGATCTAGTAAGTACCTTGTTTTAATACTTTATAAATCGTAAATATGAAATCCCAAATCAATGGCCGTCAAAGTTAAACTAAACCTGGCCACGGGGCCAGATAAGTTTGTGGGGCTATACGAAGGAGATTACAAATCATTTTTTTTTACTTCCCTACCCAAAGGCTGCCTATGGGACCCTATTTCTAAGCGTCCGCTGTCAGTCCGTCTGTCTGACAGTGAGGTTCTCATGTACCGTAATAAGTAGACAGTTGAAATTTTCTATTGCCGCTATAATAATAAATAATACTTATCACCAAATAATACGATTTATTTGACGCATTATATGTGTAAACCCAGGATATTTATTATTCTAAATTAATGTCAAATTTTAAATAAGCTTTTTATAGAACTCAAATAATAATTTCCCAAAAGCCGAGTAAAAGTAATTATATGGTAACACCAGTTCTATACATGTATAAAAATCGTATAACTACATATAGCTCATTCTCTATCTCAAACTGGCCACGACAAAACGGACTCTAAGGGATCTTCACTCTACGGTTTGGCAGGTAATTTGAGCGTAGAGCACTCAGTAGAGCACAGACATCTAAGACCACTAAGACTAACTCTAATCTGTAGCGTAGAGATATTATGGTTATGGGATGGTTATGGGTATTGTCATGGTATAATTATATCGGTATCTGGGGGCACGGAAGTGCCCCCCGCCAAGACAGTCAAGCGTAGCGAAAGGGCACTACCTACCTTTTCTCGAAGCGCTTCGTCGTTTTTTTGAACCCATATAACTTGGTTTTGGATTATACCAGATAAACAAAATTCTCTGGACATGATGTCAATAGCAAACTTATTAAACATATTAAGTTTCAATAACAAAGCTCTTATACTTTTGATTTTATTGATATCTAAAAAACCCCGATTTCGTCACTGACTCACTGATAATCATCAAAACTCATAGGGTACTTCCTGAAGTCCTAGAAAGCTGAAATTTGGTATGTAAGCTTGTATTAGTACACAAACAACAAAAAAAATATAAAACTTGGAAATTTCAAACAAAAAAAACATAAGCAACTTAACAAAAAGAAGTGAAATCCCACCAAAAACATTTTTATGTAAAATGTTGCCGCCAAGACATATGGCTCGTACTGTCAAAAAGTTATCAGATCTCATGTAGAGCCAAGCTTATAACTCTACATGCACTTACTCTACAAGCCCTAACTTCACAAACTTTACACACCGTAGTCAAAATATGTGGCTTGGCCGTTTCAATACTACAAGAACTATTGAATAACAAAAAAGTAATGAACAGTGAATACATTTTTCACCTTACTCCCATGTGACGGTAGCGAAACGGCCAAGCCACATATTTTGACTACGGTGTGTAGAGTTCGTGAAGTTAGGGCTTGTAGAGTAAGTGCATGTAGAGTTAGACCGGCCGCATACTATAAGAAATTTTCTGTCAGAAATTTTCGGACGCCCGCTTGCTCATACATTTTTGGACGTCAGACACGTCAGAATTTTCGGATAGTATGCGGGGTCTAGAACAAAATGTATGGGGAAAGTGCCTTCCGGCGGGCGTCCGAAAATTTCTGACAGAAAATTTCTTATAGTATGCGGCCGGCCTTATAAGCTTGGCTCTACATGAGATCTGATAACTTTTTGACAGTACGAGCCATATGTCTTGGCGGCAACATTTTACATAAAAATGTTTTTGGTGGGATTGTATTATAAGAAAACTCCTCATTCGGAAACAAGGCGTATATTTCCGGTTTAGAAAAACTACTTTGAAATCATTTTGAAATTAGAATAGCTTGTCAAAAATATTATCAAACAATGTCAAATGTGTTTTTCTGATTACTGAAAATCAATTAATTGAGAAATATTATTTATTTACTGCAAAATCATATCTCAATGATTTCGGAACTTCCTTGTGATTGCGCTTCTCCTAGCGAATGTCTGGTAATTACAAATTCAGAGTATAATATCGACGGTTAAAAGGAGTTTCAATGGGGCAAAAATTTATCGACCTCAAATTTAAGTTATCTTGCCTTTTATAGTTTTTTATTTATAAAATAGTATTTTAAATCATTTACCTTAGTTTTTTTTATATGTTGGCGTCACACGGCTTGTGTATTTTGCCATTTTCCAATTATATTATAAGTTCTAGTCACAATAAATCACTTTCACACAGTCCTAAGTCAGTCACCGTCCATAAAAGTCATATTTTAGTACAATGGTGGTTGTACTAAAAGTTTTCACGGACTTCTTGAGACAACTTGAAAAGACACGATACACTTGATTCATTTTCATAACATAAATATTTTGTTTAAAACCTACGTAAATACAAGTAATCGTACTTAAAACATTCTACACAATTCTACCTACATTCTTTATTAAAAGGTTAAACATCAGTAACGAGGCGGGAAATTTAAATTTTTTTCAAGTTTTATTTTTACCTTCGTAGAACAATCCAACAAACCTTCGTAGAATATGAAAATATGAATAGATATTCCAGTGATTCGCGACCATAGTAGTTCATTTAGCATATTGTAGAATTGATACCTTTTGTTTAAGATTAACTATTTTATACATTTCCCAAAATAGTAAGTTTTACGGTTTTTAGAGAAACCGTGAGAAACGTTCAAATATGGCTCATATTATACAAAAAAAAGTTCATACCACAATGTGCTAAATGAACTTCTACTGTCGCTAATCACTGAAACATCTATCTATATTGTTTTACGAAAGCAAGAAAAAAAACTCGAAAAAATTCATATTTCCCGCCTCTTTACTGATGTTTACCCTTAAGAACGAAAGATCGTTAAACCATGACCATTTTGTAGGGCCATATTTTAGTGTACACAAAGCGTTCGGTACCTTTGATTCACACACCCACAGTATGACCGTGTTTCGGCGCGGCCGAGTACAGTCAGTTTTAAGAGAGGTAGAGCTTAGCGTTTATTCGCTCAAAGAGCAGCTCGACTGGGGAAGTACCTCCACCTTACAGAATACCGCAGCCAAATAACTTTATGTTGTGTAAAGTTGTGTTTCTGCGCGTGAGTAAGGTCGCCAGAGCTCATAGGGGAGGGGGGAAAGGTCGGTAACGCGAGCAATGCTTCGTGTGTTGCAAGCGTCCATATGGCTACGGTAACCACTTACCATCAGGCGGGCCGTATGCTTGTTTACCGACTTAGTCGTATAAAAAAAAAAAAAACGTTTCGGAAGAGGAAGACTTCACCTACAGTATTTTTTAATTTTTTTTATTATCCTAGGTTACACCTTTTTTAGTGTTCCCTATTCATACTACAATCTAGCCTTCATATTAGGCTAATAAGTAATTTAAATTTAACATAAACTTCTATATTGACTATATCTAAGAATGTGTCCATTAACACTTTTCTTATACTTTGTTCTTGTGTTCTTTATACATAGCACTTGGACTACGTTACACTATTATAACTATCACTACACTAAATCAAACGGTTTAGTTCTTTTGAGTCGTCTCACTATGTCTGTGGGATCGAGGAGCTGGATTGCCTCAATGTTCACATGATGATGAAGCCGGTTGTGGTGAGCTTCTGCATATTTTTTAATTACTGTCTGTACGAACTCTACTTTTAGGTCCCGATGGAGGTCGACATTCACTATTTCCCTCAGTACCTTTTTCTGGAAGCGTTGGATGATCAAAATATTGCTCTGTTTGGTGCAGCCCCATAGCTGTATACCATAAGTCCATACTGGCATAAGGACTTGCTTGTATAATACAAGTTTATTGTGTACTAGCTTTATAGCCCGCGACTTCGTCCGCGTAGATTATTTCTTTTTTCTAGATATGAATCATTGTAACAATATAGAGCTTTGTTCATGGCTATTGTCCGCCACTACGTGTGATATTGACAAAAGTTCAGGTAGATTAAGAGCTCATATGCGAGGATGCCTCATAAAACTGAAACAGTCCTGCCGTATATCAACTCTAGCAAAGAACAATGGGTCAGGTTATATGGAACGCGTCCCCAGAATGTAGCACTATAAGCTATGGTGGAGATTGTTGGCCACATCGAGGGCATCATTTCATTATATGACACCAAGTCTGGATTCCATGGGGAAAAAAAGATATTCACGGTTAAAGCAAACAAAATACTGTGTAACTTTGTTACCGTCCCGCAGTATTATAAAAACTTTTCTGGTTATAAATCATTAATTATGCTAATCCAGAGTGTAATCCATCTATGTGCTAAGTTTCACCCACATCTGATTAGCCATTTGGCACACGCGGTAGCATAGAGATGTACACGCAATACTTTTTTCTCAGGAACACAGGTGAAGCCACAAGGCACAGCTAGTTTATTTTTTATATACTACTTAGGTAGTTAACAAGCATACGGCCCGCCTGATGGTAAGCAGTTACCGCAGCCTATGGACGCTTGCATCACCAGAGGTGTTACTCGCGCGTTGCCGACCCTGCAGAAACCTCTTCACACCCTTTTTGAAGAACCCCATGCTGTACTCCATTGGGAAAACCACGGCAGGTAGCTCATTCCACAATCTGAGCGTCCGCGGAAGGAAGCTCCTTGTGGGGTGGACTCCCCATCGATGGCGAGAGTTGCGATGGTAGAATGTAGCCGTGGGCATCATCTTAAACAATTCTTCAGAACACTGTCCGTTATACCAGGTATATCTATTATAAACATGAAAGTAGGTTTCTCTGTTTGTTATATTTTCACAGCTAAGATACGGATGGATATCGATAAAAATTAGCAGAAAGGTTGCATGGAACTTGGAGATGGAACAGCAATATTTTTTTCACAGGAACATGGATGAAACCGCGATGCACAGCTAGTACTTTAATATGGTCAATGCGAAAGTAGATCTGTCTGTTTGTAATGTTTTCACAGCTATGTTACTGGACCGATATCGATAAAATATCAGCAGAAAGATAGCATGGACCCTGGAGATAGCCATACATTTATTTTTCACCTAAAAACGTGATGGTATTGGGATCGCTGGTATTGAGTATTCTGTGCCGCAGGGCAAAGCTAATAATAACAAAAAACAATCATTACCACAGGAATATTTTTGTAACTTCAAATGTGAATATCTTTTTTCTCCCATGGAATTCAGACTTACTGTCATAGAATAAAATAATGTGCTCGACGAGACCTACAATTACCACTATAGCTCATCGTGCTACAGTCTGGGGACGTTTTTACCCATTATCCTTTCAGAGTTATTCCCTGTGACTATAAATCTTAATTAGGAACCGTTATCTTTTAAATTCAAAACGAAGGTGATTTGGGATCAATGGTATACGCGGCAAGAAGACTGTTTCTCCTCTGGCGGAACCAGTAAATATTTTGGCCTCAATAACACTGCGGCGGAGAGCTGTTACTTGTAGTCTAGTTCCACAACACAATTTTGGAGGCCTTATCTCTCTTTCCCTCATGTCTGAGGATCGTGGTCAACATCGGCTTTGCTTCTAGAGCGAATGATCTGCCTCCACTGGTTTCTGTCTTCTGGTTTCTGTAAAACTTGGAGGACGATGAGTCATTTACTTGATCGGACCATCTCGTTGGTGAACGACCACGTAGTCGTTTTCCTTCCGTGTTCCCCACTATGATCAGATTTCCAAACTTTCATCGCCTTTGCGCACCATGTGGCCGAAATACGAAAAAATACGTTGGTGGCATATGGTGGACAATCGTGTTTTAATTTGGAGCTGCGATAGGATTGATGCATTATTGCGTTTACCGGTCCAAGGTATTTCCAACATCCGTCTCCAGCACCACATCTCGAATGCATCAATCCTTTTTCTTTCTCGGGCCTGTATAGTCCACGCTTCCACTCCATACATGAAAATGAGGAATACCAATGCTCGTATTAACCGGATCTTTGTTTTAATACCGATTCCTCTCTTTTTCCTGATGTTGTTTAGGCGAGTCATTTCAATACGCCAATACCATAAGCCGAAATAATAAATTTTGAAATGTTCACTCCGAAAATAAAGAACTTCATATACTAAATTTAATCCCCCTTTTCACTCCTTAACCATAAGCTTAAATAATAAATTTAGTATACTTCCATACACAAATTCATCCCCCTTTTTACCCTTTCGGGATCGGAATTATCAAAAACGTTGAGGCACATATAAATTAATTTTCAATCGTCAACCTAAACACAAAATTGTCCTAACTGAAGGTCCTAACTTCGAACCTGATGGACTTTCATATAAACTTGCATCCCCTATTTTACCCCCTTAAGGATGGAATATCCAAAAATCCTTAGTGGTTACCTACACTGTGTAATAATATATTAAGTGACGTTTACTTTGAAACTGAATGACTTACATACATCCCATACCTTTTCACCCTATCAGGGGTGGAATTGTCAAAAAAGCTGAAACATGTATAAATTAATTTTCAATCGTTAGCCTAAATACAAAATTTGAAGATCCTAACTTCACAACTGACGAACTTTCATACAAACTCTCATCCCCTATTTTACCCCCCTAGGAGTGTAATTTCCAAAAATCTTCCTTAGTGGATGCCTACACCATATAATAATACATTTCGTGAAGTTTACTTTCAAATTGAAGGACTTGCATACCCAACTTCATCCCCCTTTTCCTCCCTTCGGTGGTGGAATTATCACAAACGCTGAGATAACTACACATTAATTTTCAATCGTCAGCCTAAACACAAAATTTGAAGATCCTAACTTCAAAACTGACGGACTTGCATACAAACTGTCATCCCCTATTTTACCCTCTTAGGGGTGGAATTTCCAAAAATCCTTCCTTAGTGGATGCCTCCACTATATAAGGTATCTTTGTGCAAAATTTCAAATCTCTAGGTCCAGCGGTTTGGGCTGTGGGATGATATATCAACAATCAGTTTATCATTTTATATATTAAGATTGACAGCTTAGAGTGTTTTCCAAGCAGCCAATACATTCTTTTATACGTTAGGTAATTCGTTGATTTTCTTCTCGACCTGAGCTTTCCAGCGTAGCTTTACATCAAGCGTCATGCCGAGATATTTAGCTGTATTTTCATATGGGATTTGTTTGCCATCAATATATACTGGAGAATACTGGTGTTTCATATTACTAAAGTCTATGTGAATAGATTTGGATTCATTAAGTTTAATTCTCCATTTTTTTGTCCAGTTATAAACTTGATCAATAGCTTTTTGAATCTTATCAGCTGCCTCCTTGTGGCTATTCCCTGTAGCCATTATGGCAGTATCGTGAGCAAAGGTAGCGATGGTGTTGTTTTCAAGTTTCGGAATATCACAGATGTATAATAGATACAGGAGCGGACCCAATACACTACCTTGTGGTACACCAGCTCTTATTTCTTTCAGTTCGGAGTAGGCATCTTCTTGCCTTATTCTAAATACTCTATTTGAAATATAAGATTCCAGGATATTAGCGAACTGCTTTGGTAGGTTTTTTCTGAGCTTATGGATGAGACATTCATGCCATATTTTATCGAAAGCCTGTGCCACATCCAAGAACACAGTAGAGCAAACTTTTTTCTCTTCAAGAGTATTTTCTATTATGTTAATAATTCTGTGCTCTTGATCTATTGTTGAGAGCTTTTCTCGAAACCCAAATTGATGATCGGGTATGAGATCCTTACTTTCAATGATACCCTTCATTCTTTTGAGCAACAGCTTCTCAAATAGTTTAGACATGATAGGCAGCAGGGAGATCGGCCTGTATGATGTAGATACACCTACAGTATGACCGTGTTTCGACGCGGGCGGTTAAGTTCACGTTCCCGAGTGCAGTCAATTTCGGAAGAGGAAGACTTCACCTACAGTATGACCGTGTTTCGGCGCGGGCGGTTAAGTTCACGATCCCGAGTGCAGTCAGTTTCGGAAGAGGAAGACTTCACCTACAGTATGACCGTATTTCGGAGCGGGCGGTTAAGTTCACGATCCCGAGTGCAGTCAGTTTCGGAAGAGGAAGACTTTGTCTGGTGATGAATCTACGTCAAGTGAAGAAGCACAGAAAAAAAGCGTAAAAGTCAAAAAAAGATAATGGGTCAGCAGACGGAAAAGTTGGTGATAAAGGCTTGAGGAAAAATAAGGAAAACAGAAGGCTTAAAGAAAAGGAAGCGCGACAAAATGGAAAAGGATACGTGAAAAAAGATGGAACTATTATAAAAGGGAAACAAATGCAACCGAACCCTTGTGCTGGTAAGAATTGCGGTCATAATTGTGAAGAGAAAACTGAAGAAAAAAGAAAGAATTTATTTGCCCATTTTTGGAGCTTGTCTTCACCAAAACGAAAGGATTGGCTGGTAGCGTCCAGCAATAAACGAGCAGCAAAGAGAAAGCGAGTAAAAGATTCAGGATATCGGGCGAATACTTTTGAATACTTCATCAACGACAAGTGTGCCTAAAATTTACTTTAAAAACACTTGACGTCAGTCAAAAGTACGTTTACTATACGCTGTCTAATGTCACTTACGGTTTGTCAAAGGAAGATGGAAGGGGAAAAATTATCCCCGCAAATAAGACTAGTGAACACACGGCTACATATCAAGCTATTTTCTAGTATAAGCTGACCACTCATTGTACAGAAATCCTTTACAATGCGAGATCAGCTTATACTGGAAATGTACAGCTTGATATATAGATGTGTGTACAGTTCACAATATATCGGGGAGTTTATAATCTCGCTAGGTAGTTTATAAACTAACGGCTTTCACATAAATACGGTGACACATATAAGACTAAAAGCATAGGACCATCATACGACATAACGTCGTATAAGTTCTAACACCACGTATTAGTTAAAAATAGCAACTGTACAGGAGAGTGAAAAAACTGCATAAGTAATTTTACATAGATACCCTTCTGTGCCCTTACAATACCTTGTATATTTGTTTTAACTTCATTTACGAGTTTCTATTGGACTTTGCTTGTTTCTGATTGGCACAGTGAATTGTTTTCCATTTATTTTGAAAGTGGCACTTGTAAGTTTATGTAAAACTCGTATATATTATTCATTGTTATGATTTAATTTCATAGATTAATTATTTAGCCATACTGCAGGATTTGTGATTCACTGTGACCCAATCTCCCCTACAGGTTGAAGAGCCGAGGAGACGTCAACCCTCCCTGTCTAACTCCACACCTCAACCGGTACTCATCAGAGATGTTAGATATTCATTATTATGATTTAATTAGAACTTAAAAATTATTAGAAGAAATAAAAAACCCGACTGCGTAAAACATAAATTAACTGAAAAGAGAAAAACAAGCTCTTAAATCTATAGAAATTTGAATATAACTTGAATTTAATAATGTATTGCAGTCGGGGACAAACAAATATTACAAAAAAATACATACTTAGGTTATTGGTTGTCCCCGATTGCAATACCTTTTCTTCATTATCTTTTCAGTTAATTTATGTTTTACGCAGACGGGTTTTTTGTTCCTTTTAATTATTTAATTTATTTCAGACTTTTTAGTTTTATACAGAAAGAGTTGTATATACCTATTAGTAAGTAAATGAGTGGTACGGTAAAGGAACGCTAACAACCATCGCAACTCTGTGATTTACGTATGGTAACGGCTCAGTACCTACTCTCTTTGCATTAAACGTGGTTTTTTGCAGTTTACGTCAAAATGGTAGCATATAAGTATTACAATATATACATATATGGAATGGTCTATTTACAAGCTTTCATTTGATACCCATATTGTTATAATAACGAAACTTTTATTTTTAATACCCCCCTATTTTTTTATTCTTAGGCGCCATGTAAAAATAGTATACCCTATGACACTCCCCCAGGCAAGACGAATCTAACGACACCTCATGCTTAAATCCATCAAGCCGTTTAGGCTGCAGAGCGGCACAAAGAAATAGACATACATACATACATACATACATATATACATACATACATACATACATACACTCGAAAAACATAACCCTCCTTCCAGGTCAGTTGGGTAAAAAGTAATTCACTGTGACCCAATCTCCTCTACAGGTTGAAGAGCCGAGAAGACGTCAACCCTCCCCCCTGTCTAACTCCACACCTCAACCGGTACGCATCAGAGACGTTAGATATTAATTATCTATACATATAAAATGCTTTGTCCTGAATGACTGACTGACAATCAACGCACAACCTAAACCGCTGATCGTAGAGATCTGAAACTTGGAGGGTGTGTTTTTTGTATGACGTAGGCATCCGATAAGAAAGGATTTTCCGAAATTCTATCCCTAAGGGGGTGAAAAACGGGGGCAAAGTTTGTATGGGACAACGTGGTTCCTTGGTCCGATCTACTTCAAATTTTGCATGAACATTCCTTAAAAAACAGAATTGATGGAAGGCGTGTTTCGTATTTTATTGAAACTCATCGCCTAACGGGGTCAAAAAGGGGTTGAAAGTTATTTTAGGGGTGATTTGCATCGAAGTTGATATCAATACTCCTTAGTGCTTTTGATTTAAATATTCTTTTATATTTGACATTCCAATTTTAAAGAGTAAATTATTGCATTGAACCGTAGATGGAGAATTGCAGGTAGACAGATCAAGATACGTATCTATATGTCAAAACGTTTATTGTGAGCAGGATTAAGCGTATTTGTTGTCCTTATCTCGCGTATAGGTTTTTATTAATTGACCTCAGTGTCGTTGCCAAAAAAAGTTTGTGTATATATGATATTTGTTGATGAGAGCGAGTGAAACCCTAATTGTATTCTATTTGTGACTTTGTATCAGCGTTGCCAGACGTCCCGATTTTTTGCCCAAAAGTGAATGTCCCGCGCATGACAGGTTCAGTCCTACTTTTCATCATCATCATCATCGTTGGACGTAGAAGTGGGCAATTATAAAGATACCACTGCACAGAAATGGCACCAGCTTTCCCGTGACGCGTCTTAATAGTGGTGTTTAAGGAGAATGTGCGCTAAATGTCACTGTTAAGTCAACGCTTGCAAGGGAATCAAATCTATAGGATACTTCCCGTTGAAAGGAAGAAATCCGAAAAGCGTTTTTCAGTTACATTGAAAAAAGAAGAAGAAATTGCCATTTTTTTTTTTTTTTTTGGGGTTGCGTTTGGCCACTGATTCGCCCATAAGAGTCGAAGACAAAGCCTAAGATGGAACACGCTTACCCAGAAGGAACTTATTCACTCTGGCCTTGAAAGTCCCTAGGTTGTATGAGTCAGGAAACACAGACGCCTGAAGCAAGTTTCACTCCCTTGCTGTCCATATTATAAATGAGGATGCAAAACGCCGTGTCCGTATTTTCGGTATGTCAACAACGTACGGGTGAAACTTTTCCCGGCGTCTTGTGGAAAATAACATAATCGAAAAAAAGGGGTAAAATTTCCGAGAATCGATTCCTGTGATGATTGAACTACTACAAGTTTCTACGGAACCCTCGGTACGTGAGTCCGACTCGATCCCGCTTTGACCCTAAAAACGTTGCTTTGTATATATTCTCAAAGATATTGTTTAGTGTGTAATGATGGTGAATTGTTGAGTTGGCTGTAAAAGCCGTTAGTGAACGAAATTAACCAAACATAACTTTTCATCGGTCAGTAGATTTTTTAAACTGATACAGTAAGTAAATCAAAGGATTACAAGTGTATTTTCTGTCAATATCATGAAAATTTTAATGATAATTTCGTCTCCATACGATAAAAATCCAAATATATGTAATTATGTCGAACTATCGCTATCTTCTTCGCTATACGCTGACAGCCTATCTACATACCTACAATTCTCTATCTACGCATTGCACCAAGTTCTTATGGGAGTTCAACTTTTTTAGAATAATTGGACTGTATTACAAAAAACTTAAACCGACTTCAAAGTACACTAAGAAGTAATCAAATCCTGATCTGATTACAATGGGACCAAACGGGAAGTGTACCCTTTCAAATAAAAACGAATTTTCCAAATCGGTTAATAAACATAAAAAAAAATACAACCGAATTGAGAACGTCCTCCTTTTTTGAAGTCGGTTAATAAAATCGGATTGAGTTTTTAATTAGTCTGTCTGTTCCGGTTCATAGCTGATGTTATAAGGAGTAACTTAGCTACTTTTATTTTTGAAAAATTATGTGTCCCGTAAAAAAATTCAAACCGTACGCCAAAGATTTTCATATAGGCATCGTGCCTCCGTACGCATGAATGTATAAAAATAAAAATCCATGACCTTACGCAGGTGAAACCGCGGGGGTCTGCTAGTTATGATTTAATTTCATAGATTAATTAGTTATTTAGCCATACTGCAGTACTTAAGATTTTTTTTTTATTAATTGTGGCCCAATCTCCTCTACAGGTTGAAGAGCCGAGGAGACGTCAACCCTCCCCCCTTTCTAACTCCACACCTCAACCGGTACGCATCAGAGACGTCGCCAGCTTATTTTAAAACATTTACTTGGTTATTGTACCAATAATAAAAAATACCTGTCCAATAATAATAATAATAGACACAGAAGGTGGTACTCCTGGATACGGCGCGCATCGTCAGGAGATTCCTCTCTCTGCAGCCCTAATCACCGGTAGTTTGGGCCGGCTGCCGGCGGGCGGCACACTAGGATTAGGTTTTTTTATAACATTTTTAGATTTTGTAAAGATATTGTATAAAAGTTAATCATATTTATATAGGATTAGGTTTTCTTATAATATTTTTGATATTTTATACTAATGTTATAAAAAAAAATAGTTTTAGGAAACAAAATAAATAAAGTGAATAATAATAATAATAAAGCCGCAGGGCAGCTTGTGGCGAGTTGTTGGTGAGTAGCGACACCACGGACCCGAGATCTCCCGGGGGCGGTACCTATGCCCCCACCTCTGGCTTGCCTTCACTGGCCGGCCTGAGTGGAGCGCGAGAGCTATATGCTTGAAAGGGTGGAAGTGCTCAATCTGCGTAATAGCGGGGAAACCCGCTCCGAGATTACTCGCGATGGTGAAACCGGTGCACACCTCTCGACACCCTTAGCTGCTGACACCACTGTTGCTCCCTTTGTCACCTTTGTTTCGGTGACTGTTGTTGGGGGGCCCATTTAGTTAGCGGCGAGTCACCGTCTGCCAGGATTATCAAGATTGAGACGTTTGATTTGGCAGGCGTCCCGTTGTCTCAATCAATAGCCCAGCAACCAGTCCAGTAAGCTCCCTTCCATAGACCCAGTATAGTTTCCTTCTTCTTTGCAATAGTCCTTGCACTTCGCGGATGCTGTCTTTGGCCGTATCTGTTCAATAGTACGGGCAGAGATAGAATCCGCTTAGTGTACATATCCAACACATTAAAGTATCTTAAAGGGGCCTCTACGTGTTGGATCTGTATCCCCATGCACGCCTTCCAAAAGGACCGGTCCTCGGACCGTGAAATTCCAAAAGGAAAGATACAATAATAATAATAAATAATAAAGAGAATAATAATAATAAAATATCCGGAATAGGTACAGGTTTTGGCTTTCGATTCTCATTTTGAGCTCGATGAACTGGTCATCGGACGGTATGTACCATAACGATAATAAATCAAAAGCCCGTGTGATAGATCTAGGAAACATATGCAAAAATCGGGGTCTGTCTTCCTGTCGGTGTACTATGTAGTACCGGACAGTCTGCTATAAGCGCTTATTCCACTTTTCAATTTGTCTATATTGAATTCTAAGGCCGGCCGCATACTATAAGAAATTTTCTGTCAGAAAATTTCGGACGCCCGCTTGCTCATACATTTTTGGACGTCAGACACGTCAGAATTTTCGGATAGTATGCGGGGTCTAGAACAAAATGTATGAGGAAAGTGCCTTCCGGCGGGCGTCAGAAAATTTCTTATAGTATGTGGCCGGCCTAAATCGGACAGACGGCTCGCAGTCGTGAAGTAGAATCTAATGGGGTTGCACATTTCGTGGAGGGCGCCAAAAGATCAAGCTTGCCCTAGCTGTAACAGTGGGAAAAATAGACATTAAGAGCCCCGTACATTATGTCCACCAGTCGCCGCCACTAAACGCGACCACCAGTGGTTCAGTCAAGACTACTACACGACAGACTTGGGATGCAGGGGCGGGGACAAGCCGGCGATTGTGGCCGTGTCGCGCGGTCGTCTCCAGCAACTTGTGGCTCCAGACGCGGCCACTCACAAAAAAACGGTATGCGCCGATGCTATACAAAATGTATGGAGAAACGCGTCCGCAACTTGTTGCGGCCACTATAGTCGTTCTAATGTGGTCGCCACTAGTGGCTTTATGTGCGGGGGCCCTAAGACAAGGAATAAGAGAAAGTGCTGGGTATTTCTCTTTCTCTATGCTCAAAATACCTGTCAAAGCGTGCTCATAAGGTTCAAATTGTTTCGAATTATCAACAGTTAACGTAGTTGTTATATTCTCTTTGTCAACAGTTTGGCAGGTATTTTCAGCATAGAGGTATCATAAGAAAGCTGCTCATTGTTCTAACTTCGATTACCTACATCTTTTAATTTCCTACAAATTGAAGTGTAGTAAGCGCTGTGTAAAACAAGACATTACACGGCGGAAAAAACGGAGTACACAATGTAAGTTTCTCTTATACGATTTTATTCGAAACTTTATTATTTTTCATCGTTGGTTTTTATCACACTATTTTTATGTATGGCAGCACCGATCACATCTTTCTTTGTGCGAGCGAGGTTGGTGCATGTTACGAATTTCCCTTGATATATTTTACACTAAAAAAGGTAACCTATATAATCTAGGGAATAAAATTAGTGATTATACCTAGTTCATCAATAAATCTCAATTTATAACATGCTTATGGACTTGACTGATGAGCTGGATCAAAGCGATAGCGGAATGGAATCTTTGACGGCAAGCAAAGATGATACCCCCGAACGTAGACCCGAAGACAGTTTCATAACCCCCTCGGTATGTAATTATTAGTTTGAAGCACGGATAATTGATTACACAGGTATTTTACCAGTCACTAATCTTTCAGTTGGGGTCTTCACCTAGTGCGACTCCGCCGAGTGGTCAAATAGCATTATGTGGTCCACTGAAGGAATATGACGATGTGAGTTTTGTAACATACTTTATTGAGTTATCAATAAACTAACTAAATAAAAATGCGTACATCTAGTTATGAGATGCGCGGTCCATTGGCGATCTAGCGGGTTTAAGAAGTATCCTAATTAGCGTAACCCAACATAGTTTAAAATTTTACAGGAGCCCGATGAAACCCTAACAGAAAGGTTATGGGGATTGACAGAGATGTTCCCTGAATCTGTGAGAAGTGGCACACACACAGTCACAACAAAGACATGGTGAATAAATCAGATTAATTTATATAATATTGTGGCCCTAGTGTATCAATTAATATAAAATCAAACATAAAAAGCCTATAATATAAAAAAATGCTTCTGGCCGAGTCATTTAGGTAAATGTACCCATTTCAAATAGCATGATTTTGATGACACATTTTTTAATGTAGGATTTCTCAATAGTTAATGTCATAGAGTTAGAGTATTATAGAGTGATACCATTAACAATGTTATCTTGTGTGAAGCATGAGTAGTTTCCATATAGATGCTTTTACATGATATATCAATGAAATGATGCAAATGCAGAACAAGGCTACTAATAACATTATATATCTGTCTCCCAAATAATGAGCAACTTTATAGTTGGCTTTGTTAATTAACCTGTTTTATCTCTCAACTTCAGGGGTGGCATGAAGTCACTTTATGGACTGTCCCGCTCTGTCATGTGGGTTGTGGCTAGTTCATCTGTAATCTTGTTTGCTCCTGTCATATTTGAAGTGGAGAGAGCACAAGTGGAAGAAATGCAGAAGTCACAACAAAAACAGGTGAATATTAATTTTTTATAACCTTCCACATCATGATAAATAAATGTAAAGTATGAATTCTAGACAGTGTAGTCCCCAGGTCTTAATTCAACAATATTATTATGTTAATAAACTATATAAAGGTTGTCCAAATTCCCAAGTTCAAGTGGGTACTGGGAGAAAGGCTAGTCTCAACCAGATCTGTTAGCAAAAGAAATGAAATCCATGTCACATAGTTAAAGAATCATGGCGAGCTTATTATAATAGCTATTAAAATAGTTTTAAATGGCTCAAGTTGTTCCTTAGGCACCAAGGATCAAATTATAACGTCATTCCAACATCTCTAAAAATCTTTATTTTTTTTGTACAAATCTCACCATGATCCTTTAAGTTTATTAAGTTTTGAAAATAAACACCTAGCTAGACCATGTCTTTGGCCGTTATGATCACAAATTTCCTAATTTTGTTGGGAGTTTTTTATCAACATAATCCTTAATAACCATGCTATCAATCGTAATCACAACTCAAACAAAGGGGTACGAACTTTTTTGTATGGGAGCTGGCATAGCCACCCGCCGCCATTTTGTTGGTGTAAGTGGTATATTTGGGTAGAGGACACTTATACAAACAAAAAATGTTAAACAATATGGTGACCTAAAGTGTCACGTTTCCGAGATATTTGGAGGTAAAGATCGCCATATGAGAATAACGACAATCATTAAAAATGAACTTATGACGTGTTTATATGCATTAGATTGTATTCAAATAATAGTTCCCAGGTTGATTTAACTTTTTATTAGAATATAGCAAAACAAATACAGTAGAACTCCAATTATCCGAACTCCGACTATCCGAATCGCCGATTATCCGAATCACAAAAATGCGTGACCTGGCTGCCCGAAAACGGTTGAAGACCGCAAAACAGCTTACATTGACGGAGATGTTTAAAAAACAATGATTTTTATTTCTAAACTTGTACATAAGTACATTTTATTTATATTTAAAACATGTGAAAATTTCATGTTTCTTTCATTTAATTCAATAAAAAAATAGTGCAATATCAAAACGTAGCTTTTATTCTCTCCAATGGCAATTTTTTAAAAAAAAAACCGATTATCCGAATATTTGATTATCCGAATGGGTCCCGGTCCCCATTAATTCGGATAATTGGAGTTCTACTGTAGCACGAAAAAACAATATTCATTAGTTACCTTCTAAACCGAATCGCTATATTCGCAATGAAACACAGTGTTTTCAAGTTGCTCGGATCGTAGTGGTTAACTTGTTTTCCATGTCTCCGTTATTAAACAAAAATGACAATACTTGTCTTAAAATATAATGTTACCGAGATTTTGGAATATCGATGTATAAATAATATGAGAAGAATGACAATAGTTTAAAGTTGATTAAGTACAATTTATGTTATTGTTTTTAAGCTATAAACTGTGGTCAACTAATTAAAGCATCACGGTTTTAAAAATAAAATAATACACATAATAGAAACAAGCCGTGACCTCAAACCTTTGAATAAAAGGATTTTTTTAAACTACTTAGGTAGCAAACAAACATGTATACGGCACGCCTAAGCGGTAAGCGCTTACCGTAGCCTATGGACGCTTGCAACACCACGGGTATCACTCGCGCGTTGCCGACCCTACAGAAATATCTTCACACCTTTTTTAAGGAACCCCACGCTCCGTTGGGAAAACCACGGCGGGAGCTCATTCCATAGTCTAAGCGTCCGCGGAAGAAAGCTCCTTTCAGACCGCATATGTCGAAACTATTTTGGTTCCAATGTGAGGATGGACTCCCCGTCAATGGCGAGACTTGCGATGGTAGAAGGTAGCCGTGGGCATCAGGTTAAACAATTCTACAGAACACTGTCCGTTGTACAAGCGGTAGAACACACATAAGGAAGCAAAATCTCTCCTCAGATTGAGGGGCCCTAAGCCGCTTGTGAGCTGGGGACCGTCGACAATTCTAATAGCACGTCGCTGAACCGAGTCTAAAGGCCCAAACTGGTATCCAGGAAAGAGCAGTACTCCATATAAGGCCGGACTTGCGACTTGTAAAGTTGCAGCCTTTGCCCCGATGTTAAGTACTGCGTCGCTCTGTTGAGCACTTCCAGTTTTTTGGAAGCTAGCTTAAGAGGACTCAATTCGTCATACTTTTCATACAAAACCCCTGTACTTATTATGGCGTTGTTAAACATTTTTCGTTAGATATTTTGAACAAATTAGTATCTTGTGTACTATATCTAGCCTTGTATCTTGGCGTAATTTAAAAAAAGTGTGAAACAAATTCAGTCAAAGCCTCCGAAAACAGCGTTTTTGCCTGAACTTTGGCCATATCTAATGTACCTATAAATTGTAAAAGTAAAGAAAACATTAAGATACCAGGCTTGCAAATGTATTGGAGATTCTAAATAACTAACTTTTTTTTCACAAATTTGTAAGATTTTTTCTCAAGAAGTATACTCCTGGAACAAGTTTTATGAATGCGAAATCATGAATGACGACCTAGCGAAGCGGCCGCGAGTGATCAGCGGAATTTACCGACTGATAACCGACGGCTCTGATGCTATCTCTCTTTATTCGCAGTCAAACATTACGTTGGATGAATCAACAAGCTTTTAGACTATGCTCGCGTTGAAGTTGCGCCGGCCACAGAGGGCCGCCTTGTCTTCTAGACGGTCTATTGACGTCGTTAGAAATGTCGATGCCGAGGATACCGATGCTTTCACTGATGTTCGTGTTCTGGAATTGTGAAGTCACAGCAAATGGGGTTTTCTTAGCGGTGAACGACTTGAGTCTTAGTGAGGTTGAAATCGTGCTCTCGATTTCAGAATATTTGCAATGAGCGTCCTCTGTACAATGAATGCCGTCAATAGACAGCATTTCATTGATATGCAGCAGGAACAGTATTTGGGACAGTACAGACCCTTGCGGGACGCCAGCATTTATGTCTCTCAGCTCGTATGCATCTGCTGAACAAAAAATTGGCGACCCATTTGCATAGTCCCTCGGGAAACCCATATGCTGGTAACTTCGTTAGAAGACTCCAGTGCCAGACCCGATCGAACGCCTTCGCCACCTTGACTCTCGATGGCGAGTGACCACTTGGCTGGTGACCTTCTAGTGTATACATAGACACATCACACATCATAGACACTAGAAGGTCACCAGCCAAGGGACTATGGTGGAAGCCATATTGTCGGTCACTCAACAAATCGTGATCCTCTAGGTATCTCAAGAGCTGCGTGTTGATCACTCGCTCCATGACATTGGAGACAATGGGAGGTGATGGCAATAGGCCTGTAATTCATCGGGTCTGATCTATCGCCCTTTTTGGGCATTGTGTGCACGTGAGCAGTCTTTGATGAAGACGGGACTTTCATTTAGGTAGAAGTTTTATTAGGTCAGGTCGGGCCGGCCGCTGGACCGGGCTTTTTATTTATTTTCAACACACTCGCTCGTAAAATAACATTTATTGCACCGCTTTTAGTATCTTAATGCAGCTTATTACCCATTTGTGCTTTTTACTTTACATTACCGCACAGTTTTATGAAGTGCAAGTGATATGTGTAGACCAAGCATTCTTAATTTAAACGGGTAAAATAGTTTGACAGCTCAACGCTGTCAAAAAAACCTTGCGTGCCATATTTTTAAACGTTCTCATCGTGTTGATTTGATTAATATCAAAAAATCTGCTTAAAAAAATACATGTCTGTTTTTTTTGAAAAACGTCGTATGACACGCGTGTGCATTGATTATTACACTCTCGGCTCACTTATTGCTTTCGCCTACGGCTCACGCGCTTAATACGCCTCGAGTATTAATAACCAACTTTGCACACATGTATCATCATAATGTACGTAGGGCGCTAGATAAGTCTTGTCGTACGCCTAGACGAAGCAAGTTGAGACTTGTTTGCAGGCAGTGTAATAAACTTTAGTTCATTTGATCACTGTCAGTTGACATTTGACTCGCGTACTGTGCTTTCATAAATTATAAAATAAAAAATAAATAACTGAGATGAGATGGCTGAGTTTACGCGGCGTGATGTTCGAGTCATTTTAATGTATAACTTTCGTCGTGGTCTTACAAAGCAACAATGCTTTGAAGAAATGAGTGGTATATTGCAAGATACTTGTCCGTCCTTAAGGACGATAGAAAGGTGGTATTTACAATTCCAAAGGGGAAACTTTAACTTAGAGGACGAGCAAAGATCCGGTAGGCCGATTGAGGTAACTACTGACAAAAACATTCTTATTCTCAAAAATCTAATCATGGAAGACCGACGAATTACATACCGCCAAATAGAGAGTATAATGAACATTAGTGCACCAACTATTCACCATATTCTGCACAATGAATTAAAAGTTAGAAAAGTTTGTTCACTCTGGGTACCACATACGATGACTGATACTTTGAGAGAGCAGAGGGTAAAATGGTGTAAACAAATGCTTCAAAAATTCGATGACGGCCATTCCAGCAATATCAATTCAATCATCACAGGCGATGAAACATATATTTATGATTCTGATGTCCTTACTAAATCCCAGAGCAAAATGTGGGTATTTGAAGACGAGGAACCGCCAACATTAGTGAAACAAGCTCGATCCGTGAAAAAATTAATGGTAGCAGTTTTTTTCAATATGAGAGGTATTTTGGCCACTATACCCCTAGAGACACAGAAGACTGTCACAGCTTCCTGGTACATAAATAACTGTCTCCCAAAAGTTTTTGAAGCTTTGAAAAATGAGCGACCTAACTCGAGACTCGATACTTGGTTTATCCACCACGACAACGCTCCAGCACATCGAGCCTGCCAAACAACTACATTTCTGGAAGAATCTAAATTAAAATTACTCAGTCATCCTCCCTACAGTCCGGACTTGGCACCATGCGATTTCGCCTTGTTCCCCTACGTGAAGAAAGAGTTAAAAGGACGAAGGTTTTCTAGCAACCCTGAGTTATTAGGAGCGTTTGAAGAAATTTGCGCAAGTGTTCCACAGTTGTTTTGGAAGCAGACTTTTGCCACTTGGTTCGAGCGTATGAAGGCTTGTATAGCTGCTGATGGTGATTACTTCGAAAAAAAGTAAATACTCTGTGAGTACGACAAAATTTATCTAGCGACCTACGTACTATTACGTCGCTATTGCAATTTTGGCGCCCAGGGAGCATTACTTAGCGATCTTTAGTTCCAATTAACTTGGTAACATGAGATTTTAGGACAAGTATTGTCATTTTTGTTTATATAATAATGACAAGATGGAAAACAAGTCACGATCCGAGCTACTTTGACAACATTGTAGTTCATAGCGAATATTACGATGCTGTTTAGTAGGTAAGTAATTAAAAATATTGTTTTTAGTGCTCCTAGTTTAACTCTCTACTAAAAAATTGATAAACCAACCTGGGAACTATTATTTGAATACAATCGAATGCATACCGGGTGATTTTGAATTTCTTAGCTATTTTTTTTCCCTCGGATCAGAATCACTAATAGAACACATCCGTGCAAAAAAAGAACCTTTTTTTTGTTCATAATTTTGTCGTAAGAATATCCTAAATACTCCACATTACTGGATAACGTTAACAAGTAGATGACCTTGAACTTCAGCTGGTAGACGTCACCGGAACATTGAAATATGCTGCGGAAATACGTGAATTCTTTCGTAACGCGCACTAGGTGGAAATTGTGTTTAATACCTACTAAAATTTCACCATATTATTTTTCCATTTTCCATTCACAAAATTAAGGGCGGTATGTAAGCTAAACGTCATAAACAGGGTTCGCTATTTTAGTGGTTTATGAATGAAAACATGAAAGAAATAGTATTATATGACCATAAACATAAAATCAAGACACCAATTAATAGATCCGTGTTGGCACTTTTTTTTTAATTTGCTCCAATAACTAGCAAAAACATTACAAATATTACCAAAATCACAAAAATCGAGGTTTGCCTCTTTAGTGATACCATCAAATTTAGAATCCATTTTGTAAAAAATATATATAACATCGAATCACAAATATATGTACAACAGATCCGTGGGGCCACATTTTCATTTTTTTGTACGAGAATAACGTAATTTATTTATTAATAAGCATCAATTTTGCGACGCCATTTGTCCATACATTTTTCTATGAAATGTCATATGAAGCTTTATATACAAGACGCAATCGCGAAAATATTCAGTTCCCCCCAGTGTCCCAAGGTGACACCACGTCGCTTTTTATTGACACCGGAAATTACGTCATCCATATATCTGTATACATGCGCTTGTCAAAAAGAACATAATAAGTGCATTTTAATTTTTTACATTATTAGACTTATGAAATACACCATGGACATTTTGATAAAATTGTTCTTATGGTAATCGGTATCAATTTCCTGATTGGTTGATACGTCCTTAGTCTTTTTGAAAAAGTCCCGTATGCCAAAATATTTTCCTTGTTCTCAGCCATTGATTGCTTATTTTGTTACTTGCCTATAGATAGACTAGTCTTATTAATAAAATATAAATAAGATCCTATTTTTAATCATGCGGCTTTTTAATTAATCGTCGATGCTGAACAGAAGATTAGGATACGGCCATCGATATAATATATGTATTTTATTAGATTTCACGTTCCGAACAAAAAATCCGTCGAGCTTGATGACAGCGGGGGCGAGGCGGGGGCCTGCGCGAAGCGAGTGCGCAGTGGACTGACTGTTGCAGTGCAAGCTGTGTCTAACCAACTATACAAAAATGTAGCGCCCCAGCCGCTTATAGATTATAGTTTTCGCGCGACCAAAACATCTTAAGCGCCAATGAATTTCATAGCGCCTACGCGTTTCGTTCAACGGGTCGTATCGTTCCTATAGAATTTACACCGCAGTCGTGGCATTTATATGAAGAAATATTTTTTCTATTGTGATATTATTACCTATGTATTCACTTGAAAAACAAATAAGTTTACTTACTTGACTTTGATTTCTTGTATTATTAATGCCGCTCCGTACGCGCCCACACTGCATGAATGTCGAAGGCACACTAAAGTAAGGTGAACGGAACGCAGTTCAGTTAATTCGAACCGAGTGAATCTTGGGAACACTGTGTATATATAGTAGAATGCTAGTAGAATACAATTATATCGATGGATATGGCCATTTGTAAATAATTCACTGTTCTTATATTATATTCTCTAACTATAAAGCTATTATTGTTACTAGATATTTTCTTTGTAGGTTTTATTTTATTAAGCATAACTTAATAAGCCTCTACTACGCCTAAAAGTCATTGTAAGCATTATACATTTTAATAAAAATTCGATATCTCGGCACCGGTGCATCATATATAATATTATTTCTAGAGCTAATATACCTTATTATTTGAAATACATTTTATTATGATGATGATGATGATTAGCACTACTCTTAGCCAGTACAACGACTGACCCATGTCCTATACAACCATTCAAACATCAACCACCATGTAACTAACTTAGTTTATAATGACTGGTACCTGAATAGTTGTATCGAAATAGCCATGAAGAAACCAAGGAGTGCGTGTTATATAGGAGTGACACGCTCTGGGGTGGGAGAGGACGGCCAGCTAACCGCAACCAGCTAACCACAATCGACCGACTGTTCAGCCTATAGATTAGGGATGAGCGTTGATGTATGTTGAGTGCTGGAGTTTTATTGTCTTCTTTCTTATTTTGATTTTTTGTTCCTGGGTTGGATTTTGTTATTTCTTTGTTGTTCATTAGATTAACCTCCTAAATAAACCCATTAAATTCCTCCATGCACGGGTATAGCTTCTATGGTTGAGAGGCTTCTTGTCCATTTCAGCTTCGGTATGTGCTTGCATATTTCTTGGTCTTCGTTATTATTCTATAGTCAAATCCCACCAAAAACATTTTCATGTAAAATGTTGCCGCCAAGACATATGGCTCGTACTGTCAAAAAGTTATCAGATCTCATGTAGAGCCAAGCTTATAACTACATGCACTTACTCTATAAGCCCTAACTTCACAACCTCTACACAGCGTAGTCAAAATTTGTGGCTTGGCCGTTTCGCTACCGTCACATGGGAGTAAGGTGAAAAATGTGTTCACTGTTCATTGCTTTTTTTGTTATTCAATAGTTCTTGTAGTATTGAAACGGCCAAGCCACAAATTTTGACTACGGTGTGTAGAGGTTGTGATGTTAGGGCTTATAGAGTAAGTGCATGTAGTTATAAGCTTGGCTCTACATGAGATCTGATAACTTTTTGACAGTACGAGCCATATGTCTTGGCGGCAACATTTTACATGAAAATGTTTTTGGTGGGATTTCACTTCTTTTTTTTTTTTTGTTTGAAATTTCCAAGTTTTATAATTTTTTTGTTGTTTGTGTACTAATACAAGCTTACATACCAAATTTCAGCTTTCTAGGACTTCAGGAAGTACCCTATGAGTTTTGATGATCATCAGTGAGTCAGTGACGAAATCGGGGTTTTTTAGATATCAATAAAATCTAAAGTATAAGAGCTATGTTATTGAAACTTAATACGTTTAATAAGTTCACTATTGACATCATGTCTTGAGAATTTTGTTTATCTGGTATAATCCAAACCCAAGTTATGAGGGTTCAAAAAAACGACGAAGCGCTTCGAGAAAAGGTAGGTAGTGCCCTTTCGCTTCGCTTGGCTGTCTTGGCGGGGGGCACTCCCGTTCCCCCAGATTGGTTGCCTCAGGCACAAAATTCAGCAAGGTTTTTAGTATAATAGTCAAAATATTCTATATCATGCGCCGATTGATTTTTAAAGTAAATATCTGTTTTCTGGGTTTGGATTTTGGTGTACTGTAGGGCCGTAACATGGCCATAATATATGGGACTGTATTCTATCAGATGTGTGTTTGAAAACTTAAGTATCTTGGTTAATGGGATGAGAAACATCCAGGATAACATATCTTTTTGTGTTCCCGAAAGTATTTTTTTTGGTTCCCTTCCTGCTGGGTGTATGAAGTTCCGTGATTTTAATCTGATCATGGATGAGCATTTTATCCTGGTTTAATTAGTGTTCAGCCTCATTGTTTATCAGTTAGTTTATCACAAGCGCTCGAGCTGTACACACCTCAGTGCAATAATTGTTAGACCCGGTTCTGATGCCTATAATTATTTAAGACTATACATGTGTCAAGTGTTTTTAAAATAAAATTAATTTGAAATTAGAATTCTTAGCCAAACAAAAATTATTTTGATTTGAAATGGCCAGTACTGCAGAACGGCAATTTCATAGGTAAAGACCTATTATAACGACAATAAACACATTGGGCCCGTGAGGAGTTTGTTGCGTCGCTTCTTCTCCTCATACAGAGCATTTTCGAAGCGACGGTTTAACGTTGTTTTACCCTGCGGAAAGCTGGTGTTTTGAAACCCTGCGGAATAATTGCATATGAAATACTAAAAAATCATCGAACGAGTCATAGTGGGTTGCGGGGGTGCTCCCAGAACTCCCTATCAGTCGACCGAATTTAACAAATGTTCGTTAGCTAATTATGAAGTATCCAGTACTGAATTGGCCATTGCAGGATAAATGGCTATGGCCCACGTTAAATCGCCTGCGTTCGCTTATACTAATAATTATACAAAGTAAGGGATAGAACTCATTGAAAAGGATTTCTTGACATACTTAAATTACGATGCTTGACAAATATTATAAACATAATATAGAATGGCTTCCAAATCTTTTAAAAGAGTAATAAAGTCGTGAAACGTCTCTGTGCAACCATCTCTTTTAATCTGAAAGCTAGATCCGCACATAAACCATTAAAGTAAATAACCTGAGGCGAAGGTCCTTGATAACATTTGCTAAGCGCCTCGCACTGGCTTAATTAGGCACTGTACTACATGATATTTATATTGCAAATATATTGAAAATTTGCCTATAGCATTTGAGGATAATGTAGCTTCCTATTACAATTCAGGTGGATTCCTATCCGCCTTCGGCGGAATACACACAAATTGCCACTCTTATACACTGTTTTATTTAATCCTAAAGCCCCTCGCTATCTCAAGGAACGCTTCGAGTACTACACCTCAACATCATCTTCTTCATAGTCCCATGGAACTTAATTTCCAAACTCCCAGTCACACTTCTCACTCTTATTCCCAATCTTTTACTATCCAAGCTGTACGTCTCTGAAACTCTCTCTCTCAGACTATAAGACGGGCCTCGACGTTAGACTCTTTTAAATCTCTTGTTATTTCACGCTATCACACGCTATAAACTTCCTCATTTCCTGCCTTTCTTTCTATTTTTCTAGAGCTGTTATTTTCACGTTATGAAAGTGTATTCTTATGTGTTAAACCTTCCATATTCTCATATATCCTGTTACCCAAAGGTTGTCTAAAAGAAATCGCTTAAGCGATAAGACCGCTTATTTTGTATCACTTCTTCTTTTTTGTATTGTTTCGTCTTCTACCATATGGTGTACAAATAAAGCATATTTATTTTATCTTATTAGTGAAATAATGTTCAGAATCGGATTAGTAATTTCAAAGCCTCGTACATGCAACTTACAAACTTTACCTTTTTATATGATACTAGTTGTCCTCCGTGGATTCACCCGCGTTCCCTTGATAAAAGTAGCCTATACCCTTCTCTATACCATAGGTATCTGATTGCCAAATCTCAATGCGATGGGTTCAGTGGTTTAGGCGTGAAAGCGTAACAAACAAATGGGCCAGTTGGTGCAGTTGATTAAGATTCCACCTATAGCGGTGCAGGTCGTAGGTTTGATTCCCACCCAGTCCTGAGTCTGGGTGTAATTATGTATTTACAAACAAAAAGGTTTCCATAGTACACACGGCTACATATCAAGCTATACATTTCCAATATAAGCTGACCTCTCATCGTACGGAAATCCTATACAATGCGAGATCAGCTTATACTGGAAATGTATAGCTTGATGTATTGCCGTGTGTACAAGCTCAGCTTAGTTTGGGATCAGATGACCGTGTGTGAGGAATATCCCAGGATGTTTATTTTATTTAATTATTATTTATTACTAAACATATTACTATTTATTATTATTACTTATTAAACAAACAGAGTTACTATGGATTAGTACCTACTTCTTCAAAAAACGTTAACGTAAGTACCCCCAAAGTTCTAATATAAGGCATAGCACTACTAATATAAGGAATCCATTCTGCATAATAATTATGTAAACTTTGGTTGCGCTTATTTAAATAAGCCACTAGAAAAGGTATTTAAATAGAAAATTAAATATAATGTTACTTAATAATATTGGAATTTTATCGGCTGGTACCACGTTATGCGGTACGTAACTAACTTGACGCAACGTCAAGTTTGGATCTGATGCATGTGTGCGTGCCTGTAACACAACTGCAAAGTAACAAATGAATGCTGGTTTTCGCGCGCGATCTAGCCTACATACTACCCTTAAGTAATATCAGGAATAAACTCTTCATAATGTTGTTTACATTTCGAGTATTTTGATTAATAAAAACTGTCATTGAATCGAATCTGTCATTCATTAAAATCTTCTAAAATAAATTCTATTTTTCATTTTCACTAAGGAGGAAACTTATCTTTCAATAATTATTAACAATACATTAGGCAGCCCGCACGCATCATACAATCGCCGGCCGACTTTATGTCGGAAAGAGAAGAAAACTTGAATGTCAGCATTGTAAGCAGAAAACAGGATAGCTTTATAAAACGTTTGACTTGGTTAATAACCCTTAAACGAACCTATCCTAGAAATAAACTCTAAAATTGCCTATTTCGCTAAAAAGGTCTGATGTCAGTCGGTGGATTCAATTTTATAAGAGAATAAATTCTTTCGATTTGAGAGATTCAAATGTTCTTCGCATTTGAATTCCTTACTACCAAAGCACACGTCCTACAAAACCGCCCTAAAGGCCTCAAGTCGGACTGAGAGAGATTCAAATGTTCTTCTCATTTGAATTCCTTACTACCAAAGCAGTCGTTTTACAAAGCCGCTCTAAAGGCCTCAAGTCGGACTGAGAGACATTCAAATGTTCTTCTCATTTGAATTCTTTACTAACAAAGCACTCGTCTTACAAAGCCGCTCTAAAGGCCTCAAATCGGAATGACAATTGGACTACCGATTGTCTGACGTGTGGAAGCGTCCTTATACGAAACCTCTCTTCCCTTCTCTTTTAATTTCATACAAAGAATTAAAAAAATATTGCTACGACGTGTTCAGGTGTGCGGTCAGCTTAATACTTCATGCCAACCTATTTGAAAAATTTCTGATTATGAAAAAAAATATTTTTAGTTGCGCACGCAGGTATTCTCTGGTTACTGGTTGCTAGGGCAACGTTTTAGAAGATCAACAGTCGTTTCTGGGTGATACAAAATATTTTTAAATTTAATTGAATAATTATGGAACTCTCTGGAATACACTATCAGTTTGATCAACGGAGGGCTTCTGCCTCACACAAGATGCCGCGCGGCGCCCGCCATCCCACCCAACTGTGCGTTTTGTGGTTGCAGATCACTGGAAGTGTGTTATTTAAAACCAAATAATAAGTTGTCAATAAACTGCAATATTCAGTTCAATGTGATTTTAAATTAGCCTTAAGTTGGCCCTAAAGTTTTAAAGTGTTACAACGATGGATATGTTCGAATTGTGATACGATGAGTATGTTTGTAATTGAGTTAATAAAAAAAGTGAGTTACTGTATTTTTGTGGCTTCATTTTATAAATTTTAAACGGGTAAGAATACCGAGAGTGATGTATAGGATATTTAATTTAGATGGTGTTCGTGTTTTTGTATACTACGCAGTATCTAACATTCTCGGTTGTTGACAGCCATGTGACGTAGCGTATTGGCGCGCGGTACGACCAACGATTTCAGTAATTCTGAGAAAACTTTGGATCGTCATAACTTTATTTTTTTCTATAAAAATTATATCTAAAAATAAAACATGTATTTTTTATTTTTTATTAATGATCGACTCCTTTAAAATAGCTAAGTAATTCAAAATCACCCTGTATAAACACGTAATAAATTAATTTTTAATGATTGTCGTAATTTTCATATGGCGGTCTTTATCTCCAAATATCTCGGAAACGTGACACTTTAGGCCACCATATTGATTAACATTTTTTGTTTGTATAAGTGTCCTCTACCCATATATAATAGTTTCATTGTGCGCCGCGACATTGAAAAAAAACTAAAATGGCGGCGGCTAGCTATGCCACAAAGGTTCTAACCCCTTAAGCAATCATCAGTGAAAATGTCTACCCACCTATAAGTATTCTGATCATTGTAGGATGGTGCATAGGAATGCAAAATTTTAACCCATATCAATGTTTAATTTCACTCGAATACTCTGATATACCTACCACACAAAATATTTCATTATCCCTCATTTTATTTATATATCTCTGTATAGTAAAGAAATAATCATTGACCAGTGAGAAATCTTATAAAACACCATGTGTCACACGCACCATCCTATATCACATAAGGTAAACATACCGGCTATCAACCAGTTAAGCGACTTGTTGACTTCAGAGTTGATTTCTATCACAATGCTGTACTCCAAGACTTTTCATAAAATTTTCGTTTCATCCTAATATAGTCTAGTTTCATAAAACCTAACATTCATAGACGTATCAGTGTAACATAATTTAAAAAAAAATATTCATAAAAATAACAAATATACCGGCTATCGGCCTTTTCACTCAGTAATCGTCCACCAGTGCACTGGTTATCGGCCACCTAATTCACGGTAGAAAAACTGCTCTTATTCAATAGATCATAAGGTTTATAATAGTATGAAAGTAAAACAATAAAAAAATCACAAAAAGCGGTATATTTTTACACTCTTCTATAAATTAAATAACAGATTAAGATCTTGATTCAAACAAATAGCTACTTTTGGATTTATAATCAATAATAACTTAACACAATCATATTTTTTATTTATTTATTTTTATAGATTCACAGCATAGCCAAAACGAATCTCATTATATAAAATCATATAAAAATTAAATAAAAAAAAAATATGAAGTTCTATGCCCAGTAATACCAAGACTTTAACAGGAACTAAAATATATACTAAGATAATTGGCCGTGTAGTTCCCGGCATAGAATAGAGCCAACCCTTCCAATCTTGAGGGTGTCGTAAAAGGCGACTAAGGGAATACACCAGGGGACGGGCAGCAGCGTCTATCTGTGATACGTCTTCACTACTGCGATCAACAAACCGCCTGCCAAGCGTGGTGATTACGGCAATACGGATCTCTGCCGGAGACTGTAGTTGTGTTTGTGTTGTCATGTACCTCTACATGAAAACACAAACACATTACAGTCTCCGGTAGAAATCCGGCTACCAAAACAGACGACTGGACCTGGTGATATACAATACACGGACTCTGAGGTGAGGAACGATGAGAAGCTCATTGAGCTGGAGGAAGAAGTGGTTGAGCTGGAAAATAATGGGATTATCAGAAGTCCAAAGAGAGGGGGAGGACACGATAATCCTCAAATCCGGTTCTATCAACGGCTGGCCGACTTCATGGAGTTGGAGGGACTCTATGATGAACTCCTTCTTCAAAAAGCGTCCGCATAGGAAATGGACCTGGAGTAGCCCCGATGGATCCACCAACAATGAGATAGACTTTATCTTAACGACAAAACGGCAAATCTTCAGTGATGTTTCTGTGACGGTTCAACAGAGTTAAGACCGGCAGCGATCACCGATTAGTAAGAGGCACATTAAACCTGAACATCCAGGTGATGAGATGTCGTCTGGTAAAGTCTACGCTCCGACCCTAATCTGCATCCAAGACCCTGAAAGCTTTCAGCTCGAACTTTATAATCGCTTCCAATGTCTGGATGATTGACGATACAAACAATAGGCTCGTGGAAATTGTCCATGCGGTAGGATCTAAGTTCATTAAGACCCGCTACACGAATATGCAAACTGTAAGTCTAGGTTTGATTGAAATTATACCATTGTAGATATACTATAATGTTATTCTGCGTGTACAGTCGAACGCAGAAGTTGCTTAACATTTTGCTAGGTTTACCTTGTCGTAGTAAATCGTAAAGTGAGAGTGTTTTGAATTTGTCATTAATATTAGCGTGACATTTTACCAAAATACCTATTTAGCTACTTCTGTGTATCCTTTATCCCATGAGCCCGATTTCAGGCATTTACCTTATCGTTACCATTTTTGTCATGCTCTCCTAGTCTTATGTGCCCATTTCTTTTACTGGGGCTGCATACAAGAAAAAGTGTGCTGAAAACCAATGCAAAATCTATGTTAATTGCACTATTAAATTATGCTAAATTAATGCGCTTTAACATAAGCAATATAATTTTTTATGGAATGAAAAGAGACAAGTGTTGTACCTACCATATTGAAATAGTGAATCTTTTGATATTACTTACTATGGTATAATTTTTCTAAACCATGACTCGATCGATCTATGTCGTAGTAAATCGTAAAGTGAGAGTGTTTTGAATTTGTCATTAATATTAGCTGTGACATTGTACCAAAATACCTATTAGGTACTTCTGTGTATCCTTTATCCCATGAGCCCGATTTCAGGCATTTACCTTATCGTTACCATTTTTGTCATGCTCTCCTAGTCTTATGTGCCCATTTCTTTTACTGGGGCTGCATACAAGAAAAAGTGTGCTGAAAACCAATGCAAAATCTAGGTTAATTGCACTATTAAATTATGCTAAATTAATAATAATTATTTAATATAATCAATATATTTTTTTATGGAATGAAAAGAGACAAGTGTTGTACCTACCATATTGAAATAGTGAATCTTTTGATATTACTTACTATGGTATAATTTTTCTAAACCATGACTCGATCATATATCATTATTTTGCGACTAAATTATCAATGTTCTTTGTTTGATTAGTGACTGCGATTGATAGCATGGTTATTAAGGAATCTGCAAAGTTGGGAAATTTTTGGTCATAGTTTTCAAAGATATAGTCTGGGGTGACAATTTTCAAAACTTTTAAAAAAATATTATGGTAGTAGTTTTTTCATCCATAAAAGGACAGCCAATAATTTCAAAACTAAGGATAGGCCCACCAGAATATTTTGCAAAAAAACTTCTTCATACAAGTAAACAGTACCGCCATTTGTTTAAAATCGATCGACCTACGAAGTGCCGTGTTGCATAGATGTACGATGTAACCTTGTATATGCGTACAGTGCACACATAAAGAAAAAATGCGAAAGTGAGTTTATTTGTTTGTTACGCCTTCACGCCTCAACTACTCAACGGATATTCATGAAATTTGACATGGGGATAGCCTATGGTATGAAGAAGGACATAGGCTATACTTTTTAGCCCGGGAACGCGGGTGAAACTGCGGGGGACAGCTAGTAAACAATAAACGAACGAACTGTTCCGCGGACCGCAGACGACTGAATCGCGTTGGCCCTAAACTGAACTTTTTAGGGCCAGTGCTTTGGTGTCATTTCGTCGCGCGGTTGGCCCGGCCCTTACGCCAGTAATATACGTAGTGGATACGACAATAACCACGTAAAGTATTCATAAATACGATCAACTTTTACTAAGGGACCAACTTCGAAATCACAAAAAAAATTACAGCTTTTCATACAAAAGGTACATGTGTCCTCGGCAAAAATCTTTATTGTATAAAATACCACGCACGTATCATGTATGAAAATAAAAATGAGAACGCACGTCAATCTACAAGTTCCCGCCAAAAAGTCCAAAATATTATGGCTTTTATCACTTATCTATGTGACATGTTTTTTTTCTTTTACTTACCAGATCTCGTATAGTGCTCTTTCGGTACAATAAGTGCCACTAAAGATGAGACTTGCCTGACACAACACGTGGTTTGACTTGCGGAGTATACGATTTTTATAAAGAGTGACCTATAAATCGTCTACTGCGCAAGTCAAACCAGGGTTGTGTCAAGTCTCATCTTTAGTGGCAGATATTGTACCCACTTGACGTTGAATATTAGAACATCCTGTATAAAAAGTGTACCTAAAATGTCAAAGTTGCCATCTTCAAAATTCCAAAGGGGGAAACAAAGCTTGAAAGTTTTTGTGCAAAGGCATTGAAATGAGAAACATGTTTTAAATGTAGTTTGAAGCATATATGATTAAAGTGATAATATTGGGTGTGCATTGATGATTATTTGGAAAAGAATAATGCACTGGCAATTGCGTCTCGAAATATGGTACATACAATAATACATATGATACAAACAAATATGGGTTCAATTATGTACCAGCTAAAAAAAGATTCACCAAAATTCAAAACCTGAAGGGAGTAAATGTATCAGTTATTTTTACACAACCAGCTTTAATTTTCATTTCAGGTGTTACTGGGGACCAACACCGCACTATCTGGCCCAATGCCGAACATGCCTCCTATGCCACGATAAACCAACCAAATCAGAACAAATATTAAAGGAGCACATTTATTGTAATCCATTGTATGACATTCACAATTAATATTTAATGGAATTTCCAATGTCATCTTAAATGCTTTAATGTTAGTGTGTTAGTTTATATACATAGGTACTTTAATAGACTTTTGTTTTAGGTTGCTGATAATGTTTCATAATGAAATGTAGGTATCTCGAAATATATTAATGCATATACCTAGATAATGAAATGTTATCCAATCTAAAAAACTCATATTACAGATGAATCTATGTAATTTTAATAAGTTGCATTTCCGGCCCTAATCTTTATTCTATTCCTTTAATTGCTTTTATATCTTAACAATCAGTGGTTACAGGTGTGTATTTACTGTATTTTTAGTTTAAATTATAATATGTTGATTGTATAGTGAGTGATAGTCATTTTGAAATTTCAAACAATTTGTAGGTGATGCTTTGTTATCGGTAATAAAAGTACTGTTAATTATTTTTTATTTTATTTTGTAGTGAAACAAGGAACATTATGGCCGGGAATAGACTTCCGTCTTTAGTTCCAATTATCTGATCAGTTTGTGTCGTATCGGATTCATTCCATACACATAATCCACACAACCTAAATCCTGGCTACATGCTCAGTCTTGCATTCGCTCGCAGTCCCTAAACTATAGATGCAGGTAGGTAGATATGACTAGCATAAAAAAGTAATTTAAAAAAAAAATATCGACTTCAAAATACACTAAGAAGTATGAAATAACTCTTAATCTGACACCGATTTGAAGTCAGCGAAAGAACACGACGTATTCCATTGAAAATACTTCGCAGTATTAGCACAGAATATTCAATAGTACTTACGTACAGAAAACCCACTTCGAAAACGACATTTAAATAAAAAGCGACTCTTGGAACGACGTAATAAGGCGCAATCCAGCTCGCGCAGCGCTGCGCGGCTAAAATTATATTCACCTACAACTTCCCTCTCTTTCTATCATATAACTCTATCCTGTATGACGCGGCACGTGTTACGATAGGGTTGTCTAATGACGTATTATGAATCTTCAATATTTCTTTATCGGTTGTGTATAGGGATTGCAAAATCCGGATTTTTTTCAAATCCGGATTCCAAGATTTTCATCACATATAAATCCGGATTATCCGGATTTTTCGAATTTCGTTTTTTTTTTACATACTTTTGTAATTTTAAATTGTACACGTAGTTTTACGCTAAAATTATTAGTAGTTTGAAAAAAGGTGTTCTATTGTGAGTGTTTTTCCATTGCTTTTGAATAAAAATTGAATAAAACTGCAAATATTCTTAAAAAATAAAATATGGACTTGCGTTTGGCCACTGAGCCGTCATTAAGGATAATGACGAAACCTAAGTTGGAGCACGCTTACCCAGATAAAACCTATTCACTCTGGCCTTGAAAGTGCTTAGATTTTAAAAGTCAGGAAACAGACGCCGGAAGCAAGTTCCACTCCCTTGCTGTCCACATTGTAATTGAGGATACAAAACACTGTATCCGTATTTTCAGTATGTCAACAACGTACGGGTGAAAATTTTCCCGGCGTCTTGTGGTTCGGAGTAAAAATGGGGATGGTGGTTGGAATAAGGCTGAACAATTCCTGTACACATTCTCCAAAATGTATCCTGTAGAAAACCGATAAGGCAAGCAACCTTTCTTCGATGGTCGAGGCTCGTGAGTTTCGTCCTAATTAAAGTCTCATCTCCGATGAGTCTTCAGGCTCGGCCGGTAAGGTCACGTTCAAACGCTCTACAATGGCCTCTCGCAACAATTGGATCTAGTCACTGGTGGCTCGCGCGCTGGAAATATGAAAATGGTGCTGTCGTCTGCGTACCCAAAAATACTAGGCTTCACCAGATCGTTAATATGCAGCAGAAATAAGGTTACAGAGAGAACTAAACTCTGAAGCATTGATTGCCAAAAAGTCCGACGAACACCTGTCTATGACCACATGAATAGACCGTTCGCTCAGGAAATTGGAAACTCAAGCGCACAAACCACCAGAGACTCCATATCAAGGAAACTTACTTAGAAGGCTGGTGTGCCAGACCCGAAAGTAACAATTTTCTGAGATCAGCCGATGTACAAAATGCTTTCAGCTGTAACCCATCTGGAACTTTCTTGATATCACGTTTTGCAAAGAGTTATTATTGTTACTCGCGCCGCGTGCGCATCACCTCCATCTACCATCTATCATACTATCCACTCACTGGCCGACTTAGCTACTAGCTAGATGGATGAGCTGGAGCAGCTAGCAGCGTGTGAGCCGAGCGGTTTATAGATTTTATTACAGACCTTATAGGCACCGTGAACAGACACGGCAACGCAATCGCATGAACTAAAGCGCAAGAGTTTTAAATATTGTGCGGATTTGTGCATCAGAGTAATACTGACCTACACTACTGGATATTCAATGATAAATATTGTAATTAACCATCAACTATTGTCAATTATGATTTAAATTCGAAAAAACCGGATTTGATTCTCAATATTCGGATTTATAATAGGCCCAAAAATCCGGATTTTTCAGTCATTTTCGAATTTCGAAGTATCCGGATTGCAATCCCTAGTTGTGTATGTACCTATTACTATTCTCCTTTCGTGAATAATGACATTTAAAATATCCTAGCTAATGAAGAATGTTCACTAATTTTGAATTTTAGCTCATCGCATTTTCCGTAGAAAATAAAAAATATACGTGAAAGAATTATTTCAATACGACAATTACTTTCCGAGATATAGAATTTTTAAATGAGCGCGCGACGCGGGATTCTACCGCCCGGTACTTGATGCGTGTGACGTCATGTTTCAACGCTCGCTCAGTCCGTCGCGCTCTTTTTCTCTTGAAAAATCTTATTCCTTGGGTTTATAAATTTGAAACTTAGCACTATTACTTATCTAATCAAATAATACAGCTTCTCATTATTCGATTTTTAAAACTACCCCTAAAAGGGGGTTTAGGAGGTGTTAAAGTTTGTATGGAATAAACCTACCGCGCGGTCCGATTAACTTGAAACACGGTTTTAATACATCGTATAAAAATAAAGAAACACGTGTTTTTGGGCTTCGCGAAAATCGACCCCTAGTAGTGCAAAAAGGGGTAATAATGTTTTAAGGGGAGGATTTTACTACGTCTCTATTAACTCAAAAATTGGAATACATTAGATCCTTTTGTAGCCTAAGAAAGGATTTTAGAAATTCCATCCCTCCATCCAGTGGGTAAAGAAGAGGGCGCAGGTAAAACGGCGGGGCGGAGTGTTAGTTTAGAGATAAAATCAAGCCTTATTGTTTTGAAGATCGTCAGTATAGTGAGTCTGCTATCTACACATTATTCATTTATAGTGTGCATTATTTTGGTACCCCCGCAGTTTCACCCACGCGTACCTACAGTTTGAATTTTTTGCGCGGAACCCTGTTATTATTTTTCTAAAATAAAATTAGCCTAAGTTCCTTCTTATAAAATACGCTATCTACCTGTGATAGTCTCCTTAAAATCGGTCCAGCCGTTCCGGAGATTAGGACACAGATTTACTAAATAGTTACTACCTAAGTTAGGAGGCCGGAACAAACTGTGTCAAATGTTTAATCCGCATGCGAAGACGGTTACTATAAAAATAAATAAATAAATATCCTGGGACATTCCTCACACACGGTTATCTGATCCCAAACTAAGCAGAGCTTGTACTATAGAAACCAGATAACTGATATAATACTTATACTACTTTTTATTTTTAAATACATACTTAATTTACATAATTACACCCAGACTCAGGACATACAGACATGTTCATGCACACAAATGCATGTCCTGTGTGGGAATCGAACCCACGACCTGCGGCGCGTAAGGTGAACCTTAACCAACTGCGCCAACTGGCCCGTATAACAAAAGTATAAATAGGTACAGATAAAACATTACTACTTATTTGTTATCTTTAACGTAAACTTAAAACGTCTAAGGTGTAAGTCAAGTATAGTTAAACCTAGGATTAAAATATATCCGTCACTTTCTAATGTCATATAAACAAAAAGGGCTGAAGCTATCTTAATACCTGGGTGTTACAAGACTGACTTACACCTTATATATTAATAAGGGGGAAATGGTTTGGTAAGTACCTACTTAAAATTAATTATTTTAGGTAAATAATGCAAAAAAAAAAAATACACAGGAAGCATGTGCATTCTTACTTACTGTTCGCTTTTCAGCGGCAACGGAATCACTATTCGTCGATAAATTAATGGGCAACTATAAGGCTATCTATTTTAATCCTTCATGATTTAATAAAGGTTGTTTTGTATTGTAATGATCTTAATTAAGAATACACACACTATGAACGTAACAGTAGAATAATTCACGGATGAAACAAAACACTTTCCCCTAATATCATAGCGCAAGGACCGCTGGCGACTAACGCAAGTGAGCGGAGCGTTGCAAGATGACGTCACACTGGGGTCACGTGACTGCTAGTGGGCCTCGATATTTAGGGAAATTTCAAATGTCTGTAAAATCAAAACTACTTGGTTTTTTTTAATGAAACAAAAACTAGTGTATTTGTATACATAATTGCTCTAATGTTACAAACTTTCAAGCGATTTTGCATACCTAGTAACATTCCTCATTAGAATTGTTACATTTTTCTGTATATTATTCTACTGATTTTTGAAATATTGGTTTGTTAAATCTTAGTTATTCTAAAAAGGTTGAAGTAAAATCTACACTAATGTATATTCATTAGTGTATAATAATATATTATAAAGACGTAACATTGGTTTGTTTGTATATTTGAAGAGGGAACACTCTCTATTCTGGAACTACTAACAGTTTCTAAAAAAAAAAACATCAAAATCGGTTCATAAACGACGAAGTTATCCGCGAGCACACATAAAAAAATATATTTACGGTCGAATTGAGAAACCTCCTCCTTTTTTTGAAGTCGGTTAAAATCATTCACATGAGTTATTGAGGTCTAAGTGGCCCGTTTAGACAAGTTTAGGGTGTCTCTTCAGGTCACACTATCTTTGTCCCTTTTTGACACACTGGTATGCTATCAAAACGAGCCTATTAGATCTTGCCGACCTTAATAAAGTCAGAAAGGACATTAGGACTATACAATGAAACAACAACAAAAAATCTAGTACTATGAAAACCATAGATTAAGGATATGCGAAGATGTAATGTAAAAAAACGCAAACTTTATACTTATATCTGTCTCGATAATTTTCATACGATTACTGAATAAGATAAAAAAGGAAAGAGATATAGTTGCGTGTTTCTGTTTATACCGCTCTGTACAACATTTGAGTTGTCAGTGGTTACTTTTCATTCCATTATGTTACCAAATTGAATAGGTCTAAAAGTGAACTATGGTGTTACCCCTTAGATGTTGTTTTTATTTTAGTTGTTTTTTGTTGTCATACAGCAGACGGACGACGACGCCGCGAAGATTCAAAATATATATTGTTTATTTAGCTTCAAAATTGTGAAAAGCTACTAAATTGTGATCTGTGATAAACACAAATATGGTGTGTGTTGTAATGGTGTGCAAATCTCATTCCTACCGAAAGGAAAATGAATCTGAAATTATTAGCTTTCATCGGTAAGACGGCATTTTGAACATATTTCGGTTTTTATTCGTAAGATTGCTTTGATAATTTGTAGAATTGTAGACTAACATTAAAGTATTATAGTATTATGCGTGTTATATGTTTAAAACAAATTAGATTACCAAAATATTGCTATATTTTAAATTGTTTTAAATATTTTGGTATAGGTTAAAATAGTGCCGTACATTTCATATCGACAAATCAATGAGGATAAACTTTTCTTGACGAGACGCTGGTCTGGGATTTCGTATTTTTTTGACAGAAAGAAGATGATGTAAGAAGTCTTTCAGTGAAGTATTTTTTTTAAGTAACAATATTTTTTTCATAATTTTCGATAAATAATAGAAGATTGTTGATAAAATCACTATTTTGCGTCGTTTCGTTATGAAATGGCTCGCGAGAGCTAGGCTGCGGTAATTCCTGCAGAGCCAGAGTCGGCGCAAAAATGAATTTATATAAAAAAAACTCATACAAAATCATGAATATCTCGGAAACTATGAGTTAGCTTCCAGTTTTGGGGGAACCAGGTTAAAGGCCTCTCTCTCTATGATCGAGAGCATGCATTCCAGTCTTCAGAAGTGCATAGCTAAAAGAGAAGTGAAGATTTTTTAGTTTTTAGTCGCTTTTCGTTGTTTGTGTTTTTGTCATTTTTATTTAAATATAAATTAACATGTTTATTGATAATTTATTTAAACAATAACTGCCCAAACGGTACACAAAAACATTGTTTTATGTTTAATTTAATAATAAACGCGTAAATGATTGTTATTTTATTTTAAAACCATATCTGTAAACTGTCTATAGTATAAGTATGTACTTGAAGAAAGTATGTACCTATTCATTTTTGTATGGGAGCTGGCATAGCCACCCGCCGCCATTTAGATTTTACAATTATTAGAAACTAGCTATCCCCCGCGGTTTCACCCACGTTTCCGGGATTAAAAGCCTGTCCTTCTCCATATCATAGGCTATCTGCATGCCAAATTTCATGATGATCCGTTGAGAAATAATATTTTAGATAACTTCTAGAGTTGAGTAGTTGAGGCGTGAAGGCGTAACAAACAAACTCACTTTCGCATTTATAATGTTATAGTGAGGATTAACTTATTACGTGGTTGATTTAAATATTTATTAGAGTAGAGTTAAACCAAGGAGCACGAAAACAATAGGATAAACTTTATGTGACGGGACGTTGGTCTTTGTGTTCAATTCTTTTTTACAGATAGTAGATGATCTAAGGAGTCTTTCAACGAAGTAATTTCTTGAAGTAACCTCATAGTTTTTGAGATATAAATGATTGAAGTGTGTTAATAAAATCACAATCTTGAGTCTTTTGATATACAGTTGCGTTTCGTTAGGCAAAAGTTTAGTCGATACAGCCAAATGAGATGAGTTTTGAATGTATTTATGTTGAAAATCAATTTAATTCAAATAAATAGTTTATTTTTTATCCAAACCCATTTTATGTGTATAAAAAAACTTGCAATTATACATTTTACAAGGAATATCGTGCAAAAACGAAACGCATGATGAGGCCTTTTTGATTTAGCGCCGTGTGACTTTTCAGCTATGGTTAGATAAGGTCTGTCATCTGTCAAAACCGATTTCTGTACTGGTAGGTTCAAACGGTTCAAAAACCGACTCAGCGCACCCTTTCTATTTTTTTATTTAAACCAAATTTTGTCGATATCGATATTCTTGTATTCACAACCCTATTGTAAATTTACTTGATCAACAAAGTCATGCAACAGTGTACAACCTTACTATTTTAGGATATGATAAATATATAACTGTCTCTTTTTGGCACAACGAATCCCAATAAGAGTAATGAGTACAGCTATTCAAAAGTCGCTTCATTTATTGGAGCTCCTTCTAAGCATATCCAAGTTCTTTGATGAAAACCAACACAAAATAGTGTTAAAATAAGAACAATAAACACTTTATATAAGTACGTAGGTATTTATACCCACACGCGTCTTTCGTTGCGGGCGCGTTGCAACTTCCTTTATGGATAGTTACTATACTCTTTGGTTGCAACCGACTATATAGCGTTATTCCGGTAGACTATTGGCGCGAAATCGTACCTAAACATGGGACTGCTCCGCATAACAGTTGATACTTTTCCCAACGTAATTCTTACGGCCAAGGACACTCAGAGGATATCTGCTCCGTAGAACAGTTGATACTCAACTTAATTCTTACGGCCATATACACAAGGTCTGCTCCGTACAACAGTTGATTAAAGATGTGATCTGAGCTCGGAACTACGCGGCTTTATATAGGCAAACTACCCTCACAGCAAAGCACGGTAACGCCATTGGCTAGTATATGACACAAGTTAAAAACATAAGAAAGTAATCCTGGGATACACTAAATAATTCAACTAATACACTAAATAAGCATCCTAAATCTAATCATGATTTATGGTGATAATATCTTAATATTTCAACAATGTTTTCTACTTTATTTTATTCAGACTAAAAGTAATTTCAAAAAAAGACAGAGAAACAAATCTTAAATAATATTGCTTATACTTTAAAAATCACATAGATTTATGTCACATGAATCTTAAGAATCTAAACATCATTCCTTTATTTATCTAAAACCGGAAACATGATATTTGAGGACCTTCTATTGATCAGTAGGGCGATTACGCAATTTTTTAGAAATCAGGTTCTTAAGAACCACACAAGCGAACTGAAATTTACCTCTATCGATAAATCGCGACCACGTAACTTATTTCCCAAGGATTTCATTACCTTACCTATCGATATATTCCAATGTGAAGTTGGTGCAAGACCTAGCTATTCGACCAATTTAAAAAGTACTATTGAATTATGATACGTCTAAAAACGCACTACATTTTCTAATAAACCGTTTAATACAGATTGGTACGTAGTTTTAGACAGACATTTATGTGTATAATCTGTGATTGAAATCGTCTGTCATTGTTTGTTTATCTTTTTGCCGGCCGAATTAACCTTATTGTTTTCATAAAAACAACAATAATACATATCCCGTGCGTTTTTGATGGGGATTACGGAAGAACAAAGGAGCATGAGTGTCTTACGAATAAAGAGACGCCGCTTGCGCGACAGGAGTGATCGATTCCAGTTTCCAAAGGAGGATTATATTGCGCATTTTGTTTTTACAAAGGCAGGATTCCAACAGATTAGAAGAACTATGCCCTCACATGCCTGTCTTAGACGAAAATTGCCATTCGTATTGAACTAAAAGTAAGTGACTCTTTACGTAAATGTACCAATTATTGAATCTTTTTGTGCAATATGTCGCACCGACTTGTAGCAAGTGCCTCCATAAAGCCACCAATGCTCTATTAGAAATCTTTATAAGAAAGGATACAGAATAGAGTGCTGTTGGCTTCTTGGTATGTATTTTAGCTAAATAGGTACCTAATATTAATTCAAAAATAAATAAATACACAAAATAATTCAGAGTATATTCATAAGCATGATCATTCAATCATAAATTTACATAGGCACATATTGTCACAATGATACTATCATGGGCTAGGCAGTGAGAATAGAGTGTCATTCCGTTCTGACTTACTAACCTCTTTTACTTCAACTACATTCATACATGCCCTGCATATAATCATATTAATATGCCCAGTATTATTATTAATCGAAATCCTTCTTTTTGCAGGAGACCGATTATGCTCAAAGGCCTTGGATGATGACACCTTTCCGAAGCGCTAATCCTGAATCTCCAGAAGAGTTTTTAACGGATGCTCACTGATGAAACCCTGGAGCAATGCATTGCATTACTTAAAGCATGTTGGTGATGCTTGTTATCAATAGATGGTGCCAGTGCACAGTGTATTATAAACCCCGATTTTGTTGCATGTCCGTTTTATTAAATAAAACAAGAGTTTATATCATTTCAAGCCCTAGAGTGAAACTCCCGCATCGATATGACTTCTAGTTTTTGCATAAAAACATCTTAAAGTTGCCCTATATCCGGGTCACGGATATCATAAATTAATTAATTAAAAAAGAACTGGACTACTTATTTGAGTTTTGAATTAATATAATAATTATATACATAATAATATACCTTCTGACAAGTATTTGCTGTTGCACTGTGAATAGGTAACGAAATATTGGTGTTTTTGTCGTATTTTTTATATATTTTATTTCTCGAATTTAATGCCGTATTAGATGATGATTCCTATACCAGCTGATTGCGTGCATGTACCTTTATCGATAGTATTAAAATCACCATCTAATTCCGCGTTATTCAGAAGTTATCAATATTTTTTTATTTTCGTTAGGGTTGTCAGTTACGCATATCCGGATATCTTTAATATTTTATTCGGTTTTAAAATATTTTGTTATAATGTACTTATTATCCAAATAACATCGTCTTCATTAGAAATGAACAAATTTTCGTCATCATGTTCGGTGATGTATCATCAACCATTAACATATTTTGTTCCTTTAAGGGTTTCAGCAAGTATATCGCTGTTGCTGGTAACAGGTAATGGTATCGTATACTATAGCTTACAAAACAGCTAGTGTCATATTGGTTGTTCCAGCCATTTTATTTGTATCAACCAATATAACCCTGGCAAATGCAATCAGTGCGTTTATTTTATTTCCGAATAGCTTTTCATGCAAAAAAGTACTTAATTTAAGGTTTAAAATAAACTTTATATTCAACTGCTATAAAACCTATTTTAACACAGTCAAACACCTTAATTCTTGAATAATTGGTTCGCTATCTCTAACAACCTAACAGACAAGGCGTTGACATGCGAAAAATCTTTCCAGAATCGGAAAAATGCGATAATTGACGAATAATTGGAGACTTGACACTTGGAACATCAAACTGTTGACAGATTGTCACTTTTGTCTCTTTCAGCAACCCAAAAATATGATTGAATGGAGATTTATAGAATGTCACGTAATTTTTCAATAATTTTGTTTCTCGGCAACAGAGTAACACCCTCGTTTAAAATAACTTCTACTTCGTACACTACAGCCAACAAAGTAAAAAAAATAATTAATTCATATATTATACGAAGTGACAACCTTAGGTCTAAAAATCCGGATATGAATACGGATATAAGAGAAATAACTGATAACTTCTGAATAACGCGGAATTAGATGGTGATTTTAATACTATCGATAAAGGTACATGCACGCAATCAGCTGGTATAGGAATCATTATCTAATACGGCATTAAATTCGAGAAATAAAATATATAAAAATTACGACAAAAACACCAATATTTCGTTACCTATTCACAGTGCAACAGCAAAAACTTGTCAGAAGGTATATTATTATGTGTTTAATTATTATATCGATTCAAAACTCAATTAAGTAGTCCAGTTATTTTTTAATAAAAAAAATTATGATTTCCGTGACCCCGATATAGGGCAACTTTAAGATGTTTTTATACAAAAACTAGAAGTTGTATCGATGCGGGAGTTTTACTCTAGGGCTTGAAATGATATAAACTCTTGATTTTTGTAATAAAAAGGGCATGCAACAAAATCGGGGTTTATAATACACTGTGCAGTGAATAAGAGCACCAAGTTATCACAGGGCAACTAGGATTGAGGCAATTCCAGATAGCAATAGGGATATGCTTATCTAAACATTATGAAACACATTATTATTTTATACATATTTTTAATTAAGTATTGTTTTAGTTTTTCTTTATTTTACTGTCATAAGCATAAGCTATCTACTTACTGTTATAATAAAAAAATGTGTCAGTTTTTAATATACTATATCTATAAATATAGTCCTAATTCTATTTTTATGAATGCAGTAATCACCTAAAATTGTTGTACATTCACAAAATGAAATGTTAGTTTGTAAGTTAGTATAAGCAATAATGAAATAACCAATGGCCAGACCATAAAATAAAATATTGTGTAAACCCAACGTATGCAAAATAAAACTGTGAATTAAATTTGACTTTCATTATAAAGATTTATTATATTCTAGGCTTAGATCTAGAACATGTTACATTTAAGTTGTTTCAATTTTAATAAAACTGGATTATTAACAAACCGTAAATGTAAGCTAAACCCAAAGAAACCTTGTACACACTAATGAGAATAATAAAAACACTTCAATAAAAAGTATCATTTTATTTTCAATATTCACAAATTTCTATAAGTACTAAACCATAGTTTTATACTACAGTACCTATGAATACTTAAAATAGCACTGAGATCAAAGAGGGTGGTACATATAGTTAAAAAAACATATAGGATTAAATATGTATTTAATTATATAAACACCAAGCACCTAAACAATACATTTTACTAGACATTTATTGTAAAGAGGAATTTATTCACCGTCACGGTATTTATACATCAGATTAAATCAATCAGACTTGTTTTTAATTAAAAAATTAAGATTATAGATAATATAGGTATATTATCTATGTTTTCAATTTCTCTTATTAACTCCACCATAGCTTCTTTCAGTAGGCCCAGCGAGGCAGCCCTCATGTTGTTGTACTGAAAGTAAAATATGTATTTTAATACAATGTCATAAAAACATTAGAAGCCACATTTACTTAAAGTGTAGTTTACATTAGTCTACGAACAATTGCTTAGTAACTCACATTATCTTTGTGATCTTGACTGTTGAGGAGAAGGAGAAGCTCTGCTGAGGAGGTTGTGCAAAGTGCTGGTGAGAGCTTTGATGTCCTGAAAATAATAATGTTTTTATTTATATATCTGCCACTAAGTAAGTAAAATAAAATAACGGCCTTCATCTAACAATAATCTGGCAAGAAAATCGGCAAGTTTACATGTTTATATATTTTTTGGACAACTATATTGGCTATTTTTCTAAATGGTTTACAAAGTAAAATTAATGTATACACATACATATACAAGTCCATGGGTAATTGGAGTATCTAATATACATAATGATATTGACAGGTTGGTAGTTTATAGTACTTAGGTACTCTGACATTACATTTCTTTCTGTCTGTCATGGTTTTATGTACTTACTTATTAAGTGCTTCCGGGAATTGAACGCTTTGGTGACATCATTGAGGCAATTCGACAGAGAAGTTGGGGCATATTGTAGAGGTAAGAAGCACCTACCCCACGTTGGTATGACCCATGACTTTAAAAAGCCAACGCCGCAAGAACCTAAGTGAATAAGAAATCATTTACTAATGGATCCAAAATACAAAGAAATATACGCTTATTGTACCTAAATGATAATAAATATAGGCCATAGGTATGTGCAGACATTTATGACTTGAACTTACTTTGAGCTCATGGCGGTGGATCGTCTGCTTGGGAATGACTCCGGCACAATTCCTTAAAGGCATCTTTGCTGAGCCACGAACTCATTGTTAAGCAGCGACATTGTGTCTATTTCACTATTTTTAGTTTGTTTTTGCGACTTTGCTCCTCCGCATAACCCAGTAGAAATGCTCGTGACATTTTAAACTAAAATAAGATAGTTATTAATTGTTTTATTCGTAGTAATTGGACTATTGATAGCCCAGTAATATAGACTTATCAATTTAACTTTATATATCACTGTTTATTTTTGAACAATTAACAAAATAACAATAGAGAAATACCTTTATTGCTTGATGAAATTACCTAAGACTTGCTTCAATGAACAATAGAAATTTATGAAATCACAAGCTGTCACTAAGATAGAAATAGAGTTAGATGATCGCAAAATTAAGTCTATCGATAGAAATCCCATACAAAAAAAAAATGAAATTGCAAAGGCGTTTATGTTGACGTCACAGCTGTCAAAACGGAGATAGGTGGTCGCAAGTCCGCCATGTTTTTGATTTCAATTACACTTCAATAGAAATTTAATTGAAGTCAGAGTTAGCTAATCGCCCTACTGATGGTTGGAACCACAGTTTAAAAACTTTTAATACAGGACCATAGGTTAAAAACATCACAGATCATCAAGCAAATTATCTTATGAACTAAAAATCATATAATAATGTTTCAACCATAATATCGCTTTTAGTAATAATCTAACAAACGCATCGACTCAATGATACCGGCGAACTGTCAGCGCGGTACGGCTCTCTTTTTCGGAAACGCCCACCGCGGTTCAGTTTGCGTGGAATCATTTTTTAAGTCGAGTTACATTTCTCGACTTTTGTATTTCGATGGGGGTATCATAAGAAAACTCCTCATTCTAGCTAGCCAGTAGCCATCCAGTATCCAATAGCTAATTATCGTATTGACAGATATCGTAGCCGTGGCTATTTTGTGAATAGCCGCATTTTGGCTGGTTATTAGCTAGAATAATAGGTACCCATCTCTATCATCAACAGTGCTGCAAACTCTCCTTCTTTTCCAGGAGATTCCATGATTTTTGGACATGTCTCCTTATCTCCTTATTTATTTTACAAATCAATGAAAATCTCCTGGATTTTCACGATGTGAGTTAAGTGTACGACATTTTATATTTTTATAAAAATAACACCTGATATTGACATAAAATAAACCAGTCCATGCTCTGTATAATCTGCATCTCTGTGTAAAACTGTGAAACTTACCAAGTGACGCTGCGTTTTCGTTTTATTTTCAAGAGTTCGTGTATTTTGAGTTATATTGCATATTGATCGGTGGTCTTTTACCCAATAAAGATCAATGCATGTGAAGTTGAAGTGAAATGAATTACGTGTATCGTGATTTTTCAAGTTGTTTAAAAAATCCGTGAAAAGTTTTAGTACGATTACCACCTTTTTACTGAAACATTTGTATGTCTTATCGAAACTGGTAAAAATAAGTCCTAATGAAAAGGATTTGCTTGTTAAAATTAAAACTAAGTAATAATATAAAAATTCTATTAATTTAAATACAGCAAAAAGGGTATTTTTTTTATTTCTCCTTCTTTTTGACCCTGTCTCCTGGATTTTTGGCATAAATATCCTTCTTTTTTGCATGTTGGGGTTTGCAGCACTGATCATCAATCAAATTTTTTTATTGGCATTCTTTCTTGAGTCGAGCACAAATGTATTTTCTAAATATTTCGTTGTAACCTGTAAACATGGCAAATACGGGCCTATTGCCGTTTGTACGCGGTGTAGACTTTACATGCAATGATTTTAGTGTGAGTGTAATTTATTGGCCGCTATATGTATTCCCTTGAGATATGCGATGATATCATAATATAACCTCTGTGAACTAAATTTTCTCACTGTTTTAGAATGAGAAATTTCCTGATGCCATTCGGTACATGACTGGGCTTCAATGGTTGAGGCTTGATAAAACTAATTTGACAGATATTCCTGAAGAATTAGGAAAGCTTATGAAATTGGTAAGCACCAAACTCCTAGTCTAAATGTTATTTCAGTCAATACAATCTTTCTTCTTATTTAATTTTTCATTTGTGGTCTTTACATGATAATATTAATATTGAAATAAAATGACGATGATAAACCTGTATTAAAACTTAATATTACAGGTATTTTTTTACTTCAATAACAAAGGTAGATATTGAAAAAAATAAACAAATAATAAAAAAAAAACATATGCTAGGCGTACATACATAAATACTTAAATAAAATACATAAACATAAAACCTCCTATTTGCCTCCTAGCACTGGTATTTATTATACTTAAAAGGAGACACCAATGAACTATATTATTATTGTAGATGATAAGTTACCAAAATAAAGATTTTCTGGCTAAGTTGTACATTGACGCCCAACGATTTGGGAGTTCATTTTTTTTTTACAGGATGGTTATATTATTAGAAGGCTCTACACAAAGTTTCAAATTGCGGAAGCAACTGGTTTATGAAAAAAAAAATAAACAAAATCGTGAAAAACTATGCAATATTTTGTCACTATCGTCATTTTGACACACCACTGTCACGTTTCGTTTCATGTAAGGAACACTAAAATGTATAATATTTTTTTTTAAGTCTTTGATTACGTAAAAAAAAAACATACCTATTTACTTAGGTATTTTTCATGTAAATTTTTATCATTTTACATATAATAATCTTTCTATTAATAATAATCTTAATTAATAATCTTTTAATTAGTACTTGTACCAAGAATATGTAAATAGTGTGTAAATAGTATTTACCGACATAGTGAAACCGAACGTAATAGCCGGCGAGCGCTAGTTACAAGTTTATACACATTAAAAAGGATAATAAAAAACAAACTGATTGGTTAGGTTAGGTTTGAACTTTGTAAATACCGTGCGCGAGCCGAGCGAGCGCAGCGAGCGGTGCCGCGGCAGCGGCCGGCGAGCGCTAGATAGAAGTTTATGCAAAATAAAAAGGATCCACAGGTCCAAGCAGCAATTGACCCCCCCCCCCAATTGACCTCAGACCCAAAAGATGAATGAACCTTTTTCTCCTCTCCTAGACCACTAAGACCACCAGACCCCGTGAAATGGAGGGGGGGGAATGGGGGGGGGGGTCAAAATTTGGATTAAACTTCCCCCATTTTTAGGAATATTCTCCCCATAATCCGATGTTAGCACAAGAAAATTCGACATTTTTGTGAAAAATTAAAATCATCATATCTCAAAAAGGGGGAGGGGGCGCAACTTTTCCTTTACAGGGGGGGTTCTAGACATCGCCCCCCACCCTCCCCCCCCTTAAATCGATGGGCGTCAATGTACATTCCTACCGATTTTCTATATAAAGGTATCATTATCAGATATTATTTGTCTTTTTTAAGTGTTGAGTAGGTTTATCAAAATGGATTTTGTTAAAATATCTGCCTGGCAAAGCTTATTCACAAGATTAAAAGTTGAATTGTTGAAAATTGTTATCAACATCATATTATTATAATGTTATATACATATTAGATAGAGCAGCACTTTTGAACAATATTTGCAATTCAATGGGTTAAATCAGTGTTTTTCAATCTTATTGATTTCGCGACCCCCATACTGGTTGAAAAATTCTGGCGAGCCCGTTGTCAGACAGAAAAAGAATTTATAAATTAAAAGACTATGATAATGATTTTCTTTATTTTGATTCCTTTACTTATTAGTCTGCAAGAAGCCGCGAGAGGTTTGCAACTAAGTAAGAGGTACGTTGGACGCCCACTTGTGCAAAGTCTACCTTGCCTTTTTCCTTCTGCCAGCGACCCCCTGACTAAGTTTTCGTGACCCCCGGAGGGGTCGCGACCCAGAGATTGAAAAACACTGGGTTAAATCAGTGTTTTTCGTCATGAAATCAATAAGATTGAAAAACACTGGGTTAAATTATATACTCCCTTCAATGTAGTAGACTACTACTACGAAACAGTAGATTTCAATCTATACTAATATAATAAAGCTAAAGAGTTTTTGTGTTTTATTGTTTGTTTAAATGCACTAATCTCTGGAACTTCCAGAAGGATACGAAAAATTCTTTCTCAAATAGGAAGCTACATTATTCCAAGTATTATAGGCTTCTTTTTACCCTGGGAATGCGGGTGAAATTTGGGGGACAGCTAGTATGTAATAATGCTAATATTCACAGATATATAAAAACTTACTAATTTATTTTTTCAACAACTATGATTATGTCCTTCTACCTCAAAACCAAATGACGTTTACAGGAAAACCTATCATTAAAAAAGAATAATCTTGAGAAATTATTTGGTGAGCTTACTGAACTAAAATGCCTGCGGTCACTGAATGTAAGACATAACAATGTGAAGAGTTCAGGCATCCCAGCGGAACTGTTCCGCTTGGAAGAGCTTACTACACTGGACTTGTCTCACAACAGACTGAAAACAGTGCCCGAAGGCTTGGAGAAAGCTAAATCTTTACTTGTTTTAAACCTAAGTTATAACAAGTAAGTAAATTCCTTTTGTTACTTTAGTGAGTGATTGCATTTTTTTTTAATGTGGGGAAATGTATATTTCTAATATACTCCCTGGTATATTAGAAATATACCAAGTTTGTCAATTACCAAATATTTTATGTTATTTGCTACATTACTATTTGTGTCAAATATGCAAGCAGCTTATCCATACTATTACATTTTAATGAAAATGTCAGTATAATATTTGAGGCAAGTATTACATATAAGACTAAATGGAATATAAGATTAAATGGAATGTCTTTTTGCTTTCTTTTATCATAATAAACCCCAAAGAAAACTATGAGTACCTACAACTGAGATCAGTAATCATATCTTAATCTCTGTTTTTAGAATTGAAAGCATACCACCAACACTGTTTGTTCAGCTAACAGATCTATTGTTCCTTGACTTATCACATAACTCGCTAGAGACCCTGCCCCCGCAGACAAGGAGATTGGCGAACCTTCAGACCCTGATACTTAATGATAATCCACTTGGACTGTTTCAATTGAGGTAAAATTTAATTATGATTTTAAAATGTAGGTATATATGTTTTGGCCTTCGCGTTACAGGCTTTGCCTAGTATGAAGGTCATAAGATAATTCTAAGTCATAAGTAAATACCTCCAGCATTATGCGTATTTCTGTGTATATTTTAAATTGTAAGTGTTTTGTGTATTTTGCTGAAATAAATATTTTTTTCATTTTCATCAAGAGACTAACAAAGAAATGTATGTGAACTTTCTGACTATGGCATAGGATGTTGGAGTTGATCATTTTTATCATCATTAGAAATCTGGATCTATAGAACCATTAAGTATGACTGAAAAATTTTTTTGATGGGTTATTAGCTTTACATAAACAATCTTGATATTATTAATTTAATTACTTATATGCACTCTGTACCAGGAATTCTGTTTTTTTTTTTTTGCATAATCTCGTTATAAGTAGGATGCGCCCATTCTCAGCTGCATTCATCAGCCAATGGGTTAAACAGTTTTAAATTATAAAATAAAAATCTGCACATACAAAGTAAAATTGTATGGGTACTCTATAAAGGCCATAAACCATGATATATTACTCGCATGTACTAATAACCAGGGTCTCAAAAGGATCTAAGGAATACTTAAACCATTTATGGTAGATTTGTTTAACCTTCTATGTTGAGTTTGATGCATATCAACACCCATATGTGAGGATTGAATTTTGCATTATACCAACAAGCTAGCAATTTGCAAGGATTTATTTTTAATCATGGAACAATTAACCTATAGAAGCGCAATGACGTTAATTTTGGTTGAAATAAATTCCGCCAATTTCCCACCGCCGACAATGCGCGCTGATTGGTTAAGACAAGGACGCATGCACTCTGATTGGCCAAGTCAAAAACACACGACGCAGCGAGTGGTCCTTACTGTTCAAATTCAGTGACAAATCACTGACTAGTTGTGGAATTATATTGTTCATTATTACTACTCTATAGGGATATTTCCTCGATGTTTTTAATTAACCGACTACGCAACGTCAAAAACGTCAATTCGGAAGTTTTTTTTCGGGCTTATTCCGTCATATATAGACGGATTTGCAAAATTTCTTTTATGGTTTATGGTTCGAAAGGTGTTTATTTCAAAATGGTCCCATTTAAATTTCATATAGATCTGATGATGAGTTTCGGAGACAGATATCGGAACTCTTCAAAAAATTACAGCAAATCAACCGCGATTGCTGCTATCGCATAAATATGCATTGTTTACGCAATCACACAACATAACAACACTCGAAAAGGTTACGCAGATGTAATCTATACATATAAAATGCTTTGTCCTGAATGACTGACTGACAATCGACGCACAGCCTAAACCGCTGATCGTAGAGACCTGAAACTTGGAGGTTGTGTTCTTTGTATGACGTAGGCATGGAATGACGTAGGCATGGAATGACGTAGGCATCCGATAAGAAAGGATTTTCCGAAATTCTACCCCTAAGGGGGTGAAAAACGGGGGCAAAGTTTGTATGGGACAAAGTGATTCCTTGGTCCGATCTACTTCAAATTTTCCGTAAACATTCCTTAACAGAATTGATGGAAGACGTGTTTCGTATTTTTTTGAAACTCATCGCCTAACGGGGTCAAAATGGGGTAGAAAGTTATTTTTGGGGTGATTTGCATCGAAGTTGATATCAATACTCCTTAGCGCTTTTGATTAAAAAAATCTTTTATATTTGTCATTCCAATTTTAAAGAGTAAATTATTGCATTGAACCGTAGACGGAGAATTACAGGTAGACAGCCGGCCGGGATATTGCGTATCTTTGGTGGTAATCGTAACGAACACCATTCATTATTTCATCCAATGACCCGCACGCGATATGACGCGACGATGACCATTCGCGGGCCCTGATTGGATGAAATTTATTAATGGTGTTCGTTACGATTACCACAAAAGTTACGCGGTAGAGCCCCGGGTTATTGCGTATCTTTGGTGGTAATCGTAACGAACACCATTAATTATTTCATCCAATGACGCGCACGCGATATGACGCGACGATGACCATTCGCGGGCTCTGATGAAATTTATTAATGGTGTTCGTTACGATTACCACCCTAAGTTACGCGGTAGAACCCCAGGTCAAGATACGTCAAAACGTGTATGTGTGAGCAGAACTAAGCGTATTTTTTGTCCGTATCTTGCGTACCTATAGGTTTTTATTGTTTGACCTCAGTGTCGTTGAGGCCAAAAAGTTTGTGTATATATGATATTTGTTGATGAGAGCAGCGAAACTGTGAAACCCTAATTGTATGTTATTTGTGACTTTGTATCAGCGTTGCCAGTACCTCTACCATGAGTTTTCTACACTAACGTAATCTACAGTCGCTAGCGACTACGGTGAAACATTTTGTATGAAATGCTTCCAAATTTATCCACTAGAGGCGGTGCTCGTCATTTGTATGACGTATTCACCGTAGTCGCTAGTGTGTGTAGATTACGTTAGTGTAGAAAACTCATGGTAGAGGTACAGACGTCCCGATTTTTAGCCCAAAATTGAATGACCCGCGCGTGACAGGATCAGGCCTGCTTTTCGAGGATTATACACGACGGTGAAATCATCGTAGGACGTAGAAGTGGGAAATTATAAAGACACCACTGCACAGAAATGACACCAGCTTTCCCGTGACGCGTCTTAAACACCACAGTGATGTTATATGGAGAACCACGCGTGTGCGCTAAATGTCTCTGTGACATACAAAAAACAAACTTCTAAGTCAACGCAATCAAAAGATATGGCCGTATCGCATATTCTGACGCTCGCAAGGAAATCAAAACCTATAGGATACTTCCCGTTGACCTAAAATCATACAATTTGGCAAGAAGCAATTCCATGTAGCACAAGTAAAGGAAGAAATCCGAAGTGTTTCAGTAACATCGCAAAAAGAAGAAAAAAATTGCCATTATATTACAACACTAGCTTCTGCTCGCGGCTTCGCCCGCGTGGCCTACTGGAAACAAATGACATATTTTTCTACAATAAAACGAAACAAAACAACTTCATCCCGCTTCGAGGGTGCAAACTCTGAGACACGTATAAATTAATTTTCAATCTTCAGCCTAAACACAAAATTTGAAGATCCTAACTTCGAAACTGACGGACTTTCATACAAACTTGCATCCCCTATTTTACCCCCTTAGGGGTGGAATTTCGAAAAACCCTTTCTTAGTGGATACCTACTCTTCATAAAGAATATACCCTCTAAATTTCATGTCTCTAGGACCAGTGGTTTAGGCTGTGCGTTGATATATCAGTCAGTCAGTCAGGACTTTGAATTTTATATATAGATAATCGAAAAATCTCCGAGAATCGATTCCCGTGATTATTGAACTATTAACATAGGTTACAAGTTTCTACGCAACCCTCGGTGCGTGAGTCCGACTCACATTTGATCGGGTTTTTTTAGTATATCCCGCTTTCGGCGATAGAATCCCGCCTTTTTTACTCAAGCGGTTACAAAATCCCGCTTTGACCGAATAAAAATCTGGCAACGCTGCATTGACATATAGTCACCGTATTTTTATGAAAACCGTTAGTTTTTAATCTACCTAGCGAGATTATAATATCGAAAACTTTTTAACAAAAAAATATAACCACCGAAAAAACTGAAAAGCAAAAAATAATTTTGAATATACTTAACTTGAATTTTATAAGGTTTTGCAGTCGGGGATAAAATTCAAGTTAGTATATTCAAAATTATTTTTTGCTTTTCAGTTTTTTCGGTAGTTATATTTTTTTGTTAAAAAGTTTTTATTTTATAATTTTTTGTGGCTTTAATCTACTAATTACATGCAAAATTTTTGATTTCTTTTGATGTAATAAACAATTCAGCATTAAAATCTGTAGGTCACCCCTATTTTCCCACCCTTAGGGTAGTTTTTGCACCCAAATTTATATGGGACCAACCTCGAGGTATACCCTATCCAATAAAAAAAGAATTATCAAAATCGGACAACTCTGTAAAAAGTTATGCGTGATCATACATAAAAATAAAAAATATATACGCGTCGACTTCCGTTTTTTCGTCGGTTAAAAATCGGTCGGTCATTGGCTGTAAAAGCCGTAGCGTTCACTACGGCTTTTACAGCCAATTACACAACAATTTACCATCACTACACACCAAACAATATCTTTGAGAATATATTTATATGTCACCGTATTTTTGTGAAAACCTTTATAATCTACCTATCGAGATAATAAACTCCCCGGTATATTGTGAACTGTACCATACTGTTTACAATATAACGTATTCATTTTTAACCGACGAAAAAACGGAAGTCGACGCGTATATATTTTTTATTTTTATGTATGATCACGCATAACTTTTTACAGAGTTGTCCGATTTTGATAATTCTTTTTTTATTGGATAGGGTATACCTCGAGGTTGGTCCCATATAAATTTGGGTGCAAAAACTACCCTAAGGGTGGGAAAATAGGGGTGACCTACAGATTTTAATGCTGAATAATGTTTATTACATCAAAAGAAATCAAAAATTTTGCATGTAATTAGTAGATTATAGCCACAAAAAATTATAAAATAAAAACTTTTTAACAAAAAAATATAACCACCGAAAAAGCTGAAAAGCAAAAAATAATTTTGAATATACTAACTTGAATTTTATAAGGTTTTGCAGTCGGGGATAAATAAATATTACAAAAAAAAAAACATACCTACGTAGGTTATTGGTTTATCACCGACTGCAAAACCTTATAAAATTCAAGTTAAGTATATTCAAAATTATTTTTTGCTTTTCAGTTTTTTCGGTGGTTATATTTTTTTGTTAAAAAGTTTTTATTTTATAATTTTTTGTGGCTATAATCTACTAATGAACCAAACATAACCATTCATCGGTCAGTAGTTTTTTTAACTGATACAGTAAGTAAATCAAAGGATTACTCCTACTCAAGTGTATTTTCTGTCAATATCATGCAAATTGTATAGATAATTTCGTCTAAATACGATAAAATCCAAATATATATGTAATTATGTCGAACTATCGCTATCTTCTTCGCTATACGCTGACAGCCTATCTACCTATAATTCTCTATCTACACATTGCGCCAAGCTTTTATGTGAGTTCAACTATTTTTTAATAAAATTGGATTGAGTTTTTAAACATTTTTTTCTGTCTGTTCCGGTTCATAGTTAATGTTATAAGGAGTAACATAGCTACTTTTATTTTTGAAAGATAATTAGTGTTCAGCGCAAAAAAATTCAGATCAGATCATTCAAAAACCGCGGAGGTCTGCTAGTCAGTATATAATGAAACTAAAAATTCTAAAATAAATTAACTTTTTAACAAAAAAAACCGCCTTCAAAGTACACTAAAAAGTATGAAATAACTCTTATCTGATTCTATAGAAAATATTAAAATAGTTTTTTTTTTGTTAAAAATAAATTTATATGCAAATCATGTCGTCGTTATTTTTTACTATTATTTGTGCAGCATTTGTAAAATAGTTAATATGAACGGACAATATTTAAGACTTTCCTCTAGTTCTTGATTATGCCACTGGTATGGTAGGCCACATAATAGTTAAATTTCATAAAACAAATTATTCCTCGGAAAAGATGAAAGTAATTTCAATTGTACCAGATTTACTTATAGAGGTGATTGAACTGACATTTTATTTCTTTACTATAGTACCTATTAGTGAAAGAATTTTTCGAATCCGAATGGTAGTTCCAGAGATTAGCGCGTTTAAAAAAACAAACAAAAAAAAACTCTGGAGCTTTATTGTATTAGTATAGATTTTGTTCCATAGTACGAGTTGTTCGTAGGGACGAGCAACATTATTTCATTATATTATTACATCCAATATACGTGTTTAATATGGCGGCAGAACGAGAATCTCTAAATAATCTAATGATTATAAATGATATGAGATATGTCATAAAACTATTTCTGTACAGGCAATTACCATCCCTCCAAAGCTTAGAGACCCTGCACATGAGGAACACGCAACGCACAGTGGCTAACTTACCCACATCCTTAGACACGCTATCAAACTTATCCGACGTGGACTTGTCCAAGAATGCTCTGACTAAAGTACCCGACGCTCTCTACTCATTGTTGAGTCTTAAACGACTGAATCTGAGCGACAATGAGATTGCCGAAATATCTGCAGGTAAGGTTTAATAAAGTTATTCTTAAAGAGTAGGTAATAGGTAAACTCTTTTCAAAATACATTTGCATTACATGACATTAACATTGTAGTCTCACTAACAAGAAATTGACATTATTTTTGAGAAGATACCATCCAACCGCATTTAGGACCCATAACTCGTAAATAATGCTTCAGTTTACTAATATTGGTGAGAAAACGAAGAGCATCTTAATATCTTTATATAAACCATAAACATTGATTTCACTTTTCCAGAATGAAAATAAACCATATCTTAGTAAATATTCATGCTTGATATAATGAAACGCGCATATATTTAGACGACATCTTTTCTCTTGCATGTATAATTTTCCGCATAAATTAGCCACTACACACTATATCATCGTTCGTCCCATACCGCGTATACACGTTTCGCGTAAGTGATAATTTTAATCCAGAAATCCAGTTGAATCCGTTCAACTGATGCAGCGTAAGTAACTTTATATTGAACTAAGCAGCCAAATTTTGAATGAACTGAGGTTTAGGACCATTTTGTAATCCTCTCATTAATGTACTATTTTTTATGTTTATATTCCCAGTAGTTTGTTTAGAAAATCACTTACGTTGTATCTATTCAAACGGTTCTGGATCAAAATCAGCCTTACGCGAAATGTTAGATATGCGGTATGGGACTATCAACGACGATATCGCGTATTTGATCTATGAAACTCAATATGCATTCCTTTTTTCTTTACCTTTTTAGGGTTCCGTAGCCAAATGGCAAAAAACGAAACCCTTATAGATTCGTCATGTCTGTCTGTCTGTCTGTCAGTCCGTATGTCAGAGCCACTTTTTTCCGAAACTATAAAAATTATACTGTTGAAACTTTGTAAGTAGATGTATTCTGTGAACCGCATTAAGTATTCACACAAAAATAGAAAAAAACAATAAATTTTGGGGGTTCCCCATACTAAGACATGAAATTCAAAAAATTTTTTTCATTAAACCCATGCTTGTGGGGTGTCTATGGATATGTCTTCAAAAATGATATTGAGGTTTCTCACTTCCAAAGTGGTAAAATGTGTGACCCCCCTGTAACTTCTAAAATAAGAGAAAGATGTAACTAAAAAAAATATATGATGTACATTACCAATACCAAGCAAATTTTTTTTTTTATACGATTCAATCGGTAAACAAGCATACGGCCGCCTGGTGGTAAGCGGTTACCGTAGCCATATAGACGCTTGCAACACAAGAAGTATCGCTCACGCGTTACCGACCTTTCCCCCTCCCCTATGAGCTCTGGCGACCTTACTCACGCGCAGGAACACAACTTTAAGTTATTTGGCTGCGGTATTCTGTAAGGTGGAGGTACTTCCCCAGTCGAGCTGCTCTTTGAGCGAATAAACGCTATGCTCTACCTCTCTCAAACTTCCACCGAAAATTGTTTTGAACGAGATCTACTAAGTAGTTTTTTTATAATACGTCATAAATCGTAAACCGCAATTTACCTTTCATTCAATCAACTCAAATATAAAAAAAAAATATGTTACTTGCTCCTACGGAACCATTCGCGGGCGAGTCCGACTCGCACTTCGATAAGTTGCAAAGGAGTTCTAAAACTTATTAGTATAACAAGTTATTACACTTTTATGTAGGTTCAAGTGTCTGTTACGTTACGCTTCAGATCTGTTTATACTTGATACTTTATATTAGTTATCCTATGTTTATAATACGTATTATTATCAATTAGGTATTAATACAATATCGTGTTGACTATAGAGTGATTGACTGAGCTCATTTGCGCGTTAAGTCTATACATTCATTATTCTTATTATGTTCTCAATTACCGAAGTTTGTTACCTATGAAAGAAAAATAAATCACTGAGTTCTAATTTGTTATAATTTGAGTAGGTAATATTATTTGACAGAAAAAGCTGTATAATATGTGTGCTATATAGTAAAGTGCGCTCAGATTGTGGAATGTTCCAATGAAATACAGCATGGGGTTCTTTAAAATGGGTGTGAAGAGATTTCTGCAGGGTCGGCAACGCGCGAGTAGCACACCTGATGATGCAAGCGTTCATAGGCTGCGGTAACCGCTTACCATCAGGCGGGCCGTATGCTTGTTTGCTACCTAAGTAGTATAAAAAAAGTGCTCATCAAGACGACTGAATCGAGTACAAACTTCATGTACTTAGTGCATATCTTGAGACATTGCAACATAATCTCGTAAATAAATTCGCGAACGGATTCGACATTTTCCGAAAATCTGTAGCATTATTCTTCAACAGCAATGGAGGCCTGGCAGAAGTTAGAAAGCCTGAACCTATCTCGCAACAACCTGACAACCTTGCCACCATCTTTGTGCAAGCTACAAAATTTACGAAGACTCCATGTTGACGATAATAAGTTGGACTTCGAGGGTATACCCTCTGGCATCGGGAAGCTTGGCAATTTGGAGGTGTTCTCTGCTGCTAATAATATGCTGGAGATGATTCCTGAAGGACTTTGTCGGTGAGTTTTGTCTGAAATTCGGCAAGCCAAAGGCTTAATGAGGGCTCTAGTATGGTAATCCAGCCAGGGAGATGGAATATCAATGTGTCACGTTTAATCGAAATCCGTTTAAACATTATAGTGTTTTTTAGTTTAAAAAAACCATACAAACTTTAGCATCACACTAACTTTGTAAATGCAACAGTCTGTTAAAACAGTCTAGTCTATTTGTTTGTTACAATTTCACGACGTAACCTCTGAACCGATTGTGATGAAATTTGACATACGGTATCTACTTTTTACACAAGTAACGTGGATGTTACGTTACCGCAGGCGACAGGTAGTTTATGAGGTTAGATGTTTATTATATGTTCTCAGTAGGATTTCAAATAGCATTAACCATCTACTCAGTCCAGATAAAACATAAACCAAACGAGTAGATCACCTGTTCACTAGTCAGTCGATCGTCACAGAAAAGATAATTTCGCTGTTTTAATTGTTAATAACTTCACCGGTTTTCCTTTGCGTGTTTGAATGAGATATTGAATGATTAGCAAGTGTTGCAGATAATTAGCACGGCATTCGTGATTCGATATTAGATATCAATTACACGACGTGTTTCTTTAATTTTCATGTAAGTATCTACGACGTGAAATGTTATTTGTAACTACTACAGACAGAATCAAGATTTAAAATCCAGTACATTTTACTTTTTAGGTGTGATTCAGAATAATTTCTTAATTGACGTCGGATGAATACGACTATGATTATTCCTTTCAATGGTTTTCAAACCTCAAGATATTCCAAACATGCAAAAGGCTTATTTAATTCAAAAGTCGAAAACACAAACAAACTAAACAACGTTTTTACAGATGTGGTTCCCTAAAAAAGTTAAATTTAAGCTGCAATAAGTTGATAACCCTACCCGACGCGATTCATCTACTAAGCGACCTCGAAAGCCTGCAACTCCATGGCAACCCTGAGCTGGTGATGCCGCCCAAGCCAGTAGAGCGACCGAGGGGAGCTGGCCTCCAGTACTATAACATTGACTTCTCGCTGCAAGCTCAACTGCAACTGGCTGGTGCCGCTACAGCGGAACCTACTACGCCTAGCAGTAAGTCAATTTAATTGCTATTTTTATTATTGTACTAAACTAAACAGAACTTACAAACAAGATTATTTCCCGACAAAAATACCGTAGCTCCTAAAATCAATGCTTTACTGGCCTACTTTACATAAAAGGATGAGTAAATAACGATCTGTCTACTCAAATAAGAAATGCTTATTATTATTTGATCCTCTAAGATCTGATTGATCTAAAGTGTACAGTATTACCCAACTTATATGGCGCGTCGTGAATCTTCGTTCGCACAGAAAAGAACGTATGGCCCCGAAGATGAACGAAACAATGCATAAAACTTACAATTAACCTTAGATCACTACTATAAAGTTCATAATACACTGCAGCTGTTAGTTCCGTCTCACTCGCAAGTCACGCCCCTCCGCACGGCGCGCGCTAACATGACGGCAGCTGTCGGCCAATAGCATTTCCCGCGCTTTGAAAATGTATCTTCTGCGCAGGTACATCAGTAAGCCATATTAGTTGGGTACTACTGTACACAATTTTAAATAAGTAAGCTCTGTTAAAATGACAGATAGTATAGAGTATATCACCGGAATATTTTGTACCATCACATTATATACTTACTTTTATAGCATCGATTTAAAAAAAAAACAAATGTGAGATACAAAACTTACAACAATGTAGCAAATAGTCTTGTTTTTAATATTAGTGCTAATAAGTGGGTATTGTTGTTACGTACGTTAGGCGTAAAGTCGGACCCAATAGCGCGCAAGCTGCGGCTGCGGCGCGGCCGCGCGGAGCCGGAGCAGCGCGACTCGGCGCTCATCCTGCGCGGCATGCAGGACCAGGCCAACACGCAACACAATCATCACACGCTGGACCAACGGAATAGTGAGCTCAAGTCAGTTCACTACTCACACCACACACTTGCTTGACTTAATCAAGTCTCAACAGTACATTGTTACCTTATATCGTAACCGTAGGTTCCAAAGGTCTAGCCGTATAAGTATAGGCAATCTGCCCCCGATAGAAATTCCTATCAATGATTATATATTATATAGTACTAGCAGCGAAACCCGGCGTTGCACGGGTTAAAATACACTTAATTTCAGTTTATATACCATCAGACACCGAAATTTCTGGTGTTAGAACACTCCAGAACACTGACGCCTACAATCTAGGTACTTTCAAGGCCAGACCCAACCAGCAAATTGCTCTTGGAAATCGGTCTTTGTAATGCAATTAATCTTGAAGAAACCATAAAAACGTTATGGATAAAGCTTTAATACTTCTGAAAGCATTGAAAATTACTTTTAAAAGATCATCCTAAAAACTACTTAAAATAATCTTTAAAGCGTTTTTAATATGACCCATACAAGACTTCAGTGACGTCTAGTCTTGTATTAGTAGTATATGAGATTTATAAGTTATCGTAAATACTCAAGTATTAATAACGCTTTACATGAGACCAAACAACGCTTTATAAAATGCTTAATTAGGATTCGCATAAGACACATGGTCCTGGAAGTGCAAAATATTCAGCTAACTGTATATATTACCTATTTGCGCACTTTGCAAGACTTTTACTGGATTTTTACTTTTACTTTGTCTTTAAATAGGATTTTTTTTGCTAAAAATCCCAAACATATTTCATATTTTGCTTTTTTGTGACCATTTTGTTATTTGACAAAAATAGGAGATCATCGTTAAACTTATTAAAAATTAAAATGGATATAAAAAGATTGAAGAATGAAGTGGAGGCTTCTGAAAAAAGTAAAAAAAAAAAATATGAAGTCTATCAGAAAATACCAGTTTACTCCTTGACTCCCAAAGAATAAGTTCTTAATACTTATAATAGAGTCAGGGTTCTGTAAATTTTGAATACGGGAAATCAATTCATAAAAATCAGTCAACTAAATCCTTGGACTCCAGGCATCAACAGTGGCCAATATTGTGGAACATTTTCGAAATGCCAGATAACCAATGATGGTGGCAATATAATATGAAGGACAAACAAAACCTTTGGATTTAGAAGTTTATTCAGGCCCATTGTGTCTAAAATAAAAAATCTAGAAAGTGGCCTAGACATAACAACAAAATCTGGAAAATCAATAAAAGAACCAATAAAATTAAGATCATTTATTTTCATCTTCGGCTTCTTGAAACAATATAATATCCCTTCTTTTTGTTATAGGTACAATTAGGTATCGGTGTCCAGTTTTCGTTTAGGACGTATTCTTATTTTTTTGTTGTGTTTTTTTTTTCGGCCATAGCAATATCTAATGTTTTACCCATTGATGAGGTACGGCTGTTAAAAATGGCTTACCATTTTCTATTATTTCAGCCCAGTAAACTGAAACAATTAAAGCAGTTAACATTTAATATATTACCTATTAACAAAACGCGTAGGTACTATACAAACTGAGTGATTGTAGTGAGAGATGGGTGGAGATTTCGAGATGGCATATTTTAGAAACCTATGTTGGGTTAGTCATGCTGAACAACTTTTACTATGGAACCAATAGCGAATTCTTCAATAGCGAAATATTTTTTTAACTTTTCTTACAAAATGTACCTATGAATTTTTTTTATTTTTGAGAATTCAGTGTTTGTCCCATAGTAAAAGTTGTTCAGCATGACTAATCTAACATAGGTTTCTAAAATATGCCATCTCGAAATCTCCACCTGTTATAACCAAAGGTTTTACCTACTATTTCAATAATGTGATGAACCCTAAATATTATCAAAATGGTTTCATATACCTACTACATAAAAAAGACAGTAAATATTAAAGTGTCAATAAAGCATAGTTACAGATTTTAAGTCTTGAAATGGTCTTGGTTTAGTAAGTACCTAAAAAGCATTATTTTCGTAAATATTAAATATACCAAAAAAGCAAGGGGCATTGGAAAAATGCTGCAAATTCATATAAATATAGTCGAAAAACTTACCTTCGTTTGAATATTAGCAATTATTAAACTATTGTAACACACACTATATATTAATAATATACTTGTCAATTTATTTTATATTTTATTATAATTGTCTTCATTACATCAGCAATTAGCTGTATCTGACTTTTGGTCTTATTTGATACTTAAATTAGCACGGCAAAAGATTTGTAACATAAATTATGACGTTCTCAAGATAAAATCAAGCTCATTTAGCATTTTGTATGACTTTAAACAGACAAATTTAGGATTCTTAATCTTAGATTTTGTGCCCAAATCGGGACTTGTAGAGCTTTTGTAAACCATTTTAGGAGCATTCGATAATGCATTTAGTCTTGACGAAAACGTCATAGTGTCTAATTTAAGACTTAGTTTTGCTGGTTGGGGAGTGAATAGGTTTCTTCTGGGTAAACGTGATTCATCTTAGGCTTCGTCATCGCCCCTTATGGGCGGGTTAGTGGCCAAACGCAAGCCCATCCAATAAAAAAAATGTTTTTTTCACCGACATTTCTAGTATTAGAACAATCTAGCATTCAAATAGTTTGTTCTTTTTCACTTGTGAAAATCACTTGAATCTTTTTTGTAACTTACTCTCTGTGCTTACTCTTGATTCCAATTGATCTTTATTCGACTGCAATCCCCAACCAGCAAATTGCTCTTGGAAATCGGTCTTTGTAATGCAATTAATCTTGAAGAAACCATTAAAACGTTATGGATAAAGATTTAATACTTCTGAAAGCATTGAAAATTACTTTTAAAAGATCATCCTAAAAACTAGATAAAATAATCTTTAAAGCGTTTTTAATATGACCCATACAAGACTTCAGTGACGTCTAGTCTTGTATTAGTAGAATATGAGATTTATAAGTTATCGTAAATACTCAAGTATTAATAACGCTTTACATGAGACCAAACAACGCTTTATAAAATGCTTAATTAGGATTCGCATAAGACACATGGTCCTAGAAGTGCACAATATTGAGCTAACTGTATTTATTACCTATTTGCGCATTTTGTAAGACTTTTACTGGATTTTTACTTTTACTTTGTCTTTAAATAGGATTTTTTTTGCTAGAAATCCCAAACATATTTCATATTTTGCTTTTTTGTGACCATTTTGTTATTTGACAAAAATAGGAGATCATCGTTAAACTTATTAAAAATTAAAATGGAAGATTTAAGAATGAAGTGGAGGCTTCCGAGAACAGTAAAAAACAAAAAAATATGAAGTCTATCAGAAAAATACCAGTTTACTTCCTGACTCCCAAAGAATAAGTTCTTAATACTTATAATAGAGTCAGGGTTCTGTACATAAATATTCATAAAAATCAGTGAACTAAATCCTTGGATTCCAGGCATCAACTGTGGCCAATATTGTGGAACATTTTCGAAATGCCAGATAACCAATGATGGTGGCAATATAATATGAAGGACCATGTGTCTGAAATAAAAAACCTAGAAAGCGGCCTAGACATAACAACAAAATCTGGAAAATCAATAAAAGAACCAATAAAATTAAGATCATTTATTTTCATCTTCGGCTTCTTGAACAATATATCCCTTCTCATTGTTATAGGTACAATTAGGTATCGGTATCCAGTTTTCGTTTGGGACGTGTTCTTATTTTTTTGTCGTGCTTTTTTCTTCGGCCATAGCAATATCTAATTTTTTACCCATTGATGAGGTACGGCTGTGAAAAATGGCTTACCATTTTCTATTATTTTAGCCCAGTAAACTGAAACAATTAAAGCAGTTAACAATTAATATACGCCTACCTATTAACAAAACGCGTAGGTACTATAAAACCTGAGTGATAGTAGTGAGAGATGGGTGGAGATTTCGAGATGGCATATTTTCGAAACCTAAGTTTGATTAGTCATGCTGAACAACTTTTAATATGGGACAAACACTGAATTCTCAAAAAAAAAAATTGTAAAAAAAAATTGAGCCAACATAGGTTTCTAAAATATGCCATCTCGAAATCTCCACCTCTTATAACCAAAGGTTTTACCTACTATTTCAATAATGTGATGGACCCTAAATATTATCAAAATGGTTTCATATACCTACTACATAGAAAAAAAAGTAAATATTAAAGTGTCAATAAAGCATAGTTACAGATTTTAAGTCTTGAAATGGTCTTGGTTTAGTAAGTACCTAAAAAGCATTATTTTCGTAAATATTAAAAATACTAAAAAAGCAAGGGGCATTGGAAAAATGCTGCAAATTCATATAAACATAGTCGAAAAACTGTAACACACACACAATATAGCAATTTAATACTCGGGCTATGACTTGTCAATTTATTTTATATTTTATTATATTTATCTTCATTACATCAGCAATTAAGCTGTAATCTGACTTTTGGTTTTATTGGATACTTAAATTAGCACGGCAAAAGATTTGTAGCATAAATTATGACGTTCTCAAGATAAAATCAAGCTCATTTAGCATTTTGTATGACTTTAAACAGACCAATTTAGGATTCTTATTCTTAGATTTTGTGCCCAAACCCGGTCTTGTAGAGCTTTTGTAAACCATTTTAGGAGCAATCGATAATGCATTTAGTCTTGACGAAAACGTCATAGTGTCTAATTTAAGACTTGATTTTGCTGGTTGGGTCACGATTGAACTGACTCATCAGACATTGAAATTTCCAGTACCAGATCACTCTAAAATATTTAGATGTACATCACTTCGATTAGGTTCTTTTAGATCAATAATAACACTCGTACACATTTTGAAAATTTCCAGGTCAATCCAAACATTTTTAGAACTTTCTCGAACATTTAGATCGCTTATAATAAATTGGACTCATTTAAGAATTTTCTAGATCATTCTAGAAATATTTAGAACTTTCCAGATCATTCGGGAAGTTTCTAGAACGTTCTCGAACATTCTAACTCAATAATAACAGTTTTGGACATTTTGGAACTGTCTAGATGAAGCCAGAAATTTGTAAGACTTTCTCAAACATTCTGTTTCGATTATAAAAGTATGCACTCATTTTAGAATTTTCTAGATCATTCTAGAAATTTCTAGAACATTTTAAATCACTTATTGTACTAATTTTAGAATTTTCTAGAACTTTCTCGAACTTTCTAAATATTTCACTCATTTTGTAACTTTCTAGATCATTCTAGAAATTTCTAGAACCTTCTCGAACATTCTATCTAACTCGATAATAACAGTTTTGGACATTTTGGAACTTTCTAGATGAAGCTAGAAATTTCTAGAACTTTCTCAAAACATTCTATATTGATTATAATAGTTAGCATTCACTCTAGAATTTTCTAGATCATTCCAGATATTTGTTGTACTTTCTAGAACATTCCAGATCGATTATAACCGTTTTACACATTTTGGAACTTTCTAGACCAGTCCAGAAATTTTGAGATCTTTTCAGAAGTCCTCATGCGTTAGAAAAGGACAGCAATATATGTTTTAACATTTTCGCCACCCACAACCACCCCCTTCCACCCACCGCGACCAAACTCCCTTACTACCACCTGGAGACCAAGGGGTATTTATCACCCCAACGGGAAGTTGATTGGGGTTGGTGGTGATTGAGAGAACTGCGTATTTACGTACCCACAAAAGCATTTTATATATATTATTAGATTTTAGGGGGGACCTATGAGAAGCTAGTACGTATACTTATTTTAAAAATAGATGAATTGGTTGTGAAGATATATAAATAAATTGCAAAAATGAGGGAATTTAAAAAAAAAAAAATCTCGAATCTCTACTTTACGTAGACAAAAAAATCCAAAAGCATATTATAGTGGACTCCCTAAGATGTACTCTCCAAATTTTTTCTTATACAAAGTATCGTCTTTAATAATAATAATAATGGTAAATAAAATTTACATGTTATTTTTATAATTTTCCAATTAAGTGACCACCTCGAAAAAATTACAGTGAGTGTGCTTTAGTGTCCTTTATTCACCTATTCATTCATAATTGAAATCTAAAGGGGACAACATAGTCAACAAAAAAAAATTACATTGTCACCAGTTGCACTGTATGATTTTGCACGATTTTTTTTTTTAATTAAGATATTTTTATAATAAAAGTAGCGCAGAAATAACAATTTCATTCGATTTACTAAAGCAGATTCGCTCCTAGGGCAAAAGGATTAGCGTTCATAAGTGTAAATTTTAAGAACTTTACTCCCGATAAGTTTCCTATAATTTTTCATAAGACGCCATCTCTCCCTAAGAAGGCAGAATTTCATAACCGATCACAGATACATACTAACACTAAACCGCACAGAAAATATAAGTGTATCAGTTGGGCTCGAAACGAATAGCAAGTTATGACTTTCACGCATAATCAGCTCATATATAATATGAGTGTTATTGAGCATGAACGTTTGCTTGTGAAATAATTAGACTATTGGTAAATTAATTCAGGATAAAGTTATATTGTTCCAGTTCCGAACATCAGATAGCGGGTATAATTCCGACATTATAATATAAATTCTTATTATAATAGTGCAGATTACGACCGCTAGATGGTGAATTCCCAAAACTTTTACATTGCATTATTACTACACAATATAATATAATAATGTTCTCTCCTCAAAGACCAAAACGTTGGGACGAGAGTCTGGAGAAGCCTCCACTAGACTACTCAGAGTTCTTCGACGAGGACACGGGCCAGGCGCCCGGCCTGCAGGTGTGGGAGATCGAGAACTTTATACCCGCGCCAGTTGAAGAGGTACGATTGTATATAGCTTGGTAGAGGTAGGAGTTGAAATTATTTAATTCTCCATTCTGTGATGTAATCCTAAAGTGGTTTTCTATGTTACAAATCCATTCAGGTAGCCCACGGCAAGTTCTTCGAAGGCGACTGCTACATCATACTGAAGACGAGCATAGAGGAGCAGGGCCAGCTCTCTTGGGATATACACTTCTGGATTGGTTCCAAGGCCACGGTGAGCTAACAATAATTATTCTAATTCTACATCTTCTTATTGTATGTATTGTTATGCTAGTGTATCAGATACTTAACTTGCTTATGTGTTTGTCACCAAAACGAACGCGTATCGATACAGCGGCAGAGACTAGAGATAAAATTGCTTCGATTTTTTTATCATGGCAGTTCAAGGGATTTTTAAATACATATAATTCAATTTCCCCGCAGTTATTTTACTACGGAACGCAAATTAATTTGAGAGCTCTAAATTCACATATTTTAAAACGAAGTATGGACTCGTGTTTCATCCGATATCAGTTGCGAAAAACATTCAAATTCAGGCAAGACTAATTTTATCATGTGCAGCTGGACAAAGGAGCATGTGCGGCCATGCACGCGGTGAACCTACGCAACCTGCTCGGCGCCAAGCGCACCCAGCGGCACGAGCAAGCGGACGAGACGGGCGAGTTCCTCGCGCTGTTCCCCACGCCGCCCGTCTACATACAGGGCAGCCACACGCCCTCCGGCTTCTTTACTGTCGACGACCCGGTCGGTACCAATACAATACCTTACTTCCTTTTTCACAGAGGTAGAGCGTAGCGTTTATCCGCTCAAAGAGCTGTAGCCCGATTCTCGTAATACGAAACGATCCAATAGTCGCTAGAGTTTAGAAATCGTCCAACTAAACATTAGTTTTAATTTCGTATTCCCATGCCACTTCAGTCGAACGATAAATCAATAGGATTGAAACTCAACGACAAGCAAGCAATTACCTAACTACTCATGTGGGCAAAAATAAAATATTGCCATATTAATCTTAATTGATTTACCAATTAATCTTTATTTGAGAAAAAAATATTAAATCGTTACTTTTTCGATTATCGAGTTCGATTTCATTAACGTAATACGCTTGCAACGGTACGTTACTCGAACTCCGATAGGATCGTTCTTCAATCGTGCAAGAACGATCCTATAATCCTACGATAGGAAATATTTAAAGCTGTTAAGCTATGCCGTTTCATTTACGGGTTCCAAAATCACATGAACTAATGATATACATAATGTATGTTTGGCAGCATTACATAACTCGTCTGTACCGAGTGCACGGCGCTGGCAACAGTATCCACTTGGAGCCCGTGCCGGTGGAAGCGGCCTCTCTAGACCCCAGATACGTGTTCTTGCTTGATACTGGACTTGTTATTTATTTATGGTAAGACCTTTTATTCTTTGTCAGTTAAGTATAGACTAAATAAACTTGAGACCGCAGTTGTAATAATCAATGAGGAATGGGGGGCGGATGGGGCTGTACTCAGCAGTCGATATCCGTAGGCTGAATGATGTTCATAGTGTTTTTTTCATCATAGTATTACGATTAAGAGGTTATAGACACTAAGATCCGTATAATAGAATGAGAATCAAAACGTAGGTCTCAAGAATACCTTGTGTTAATCGAAAATAAACCTTTTGTCGTATGGTCAGGTTCCAAATTCTTTTCAGAAGCTTTAACGTTCTATAATACAGACTTTAGAGTATTCGTATACTTCAGATTCCCCGTTCCAAATCTTCGGGTATGGACACTGCCAACACGTCTCTCAGATTCTATAATCTATCTATAACTTTTATTCGAGGATTGGCAAAAAAGCGAAGAACACCCTCAAATCAAAGGCTCGGTTATTCGCGGAAAAGATAAACAAAGAAGAAAGGAAGAACAAAGCGGAACTGATCGCTGAACCTGCCGGTAAGGAGCCGAAGAGCTTCTGGGAGGTCCTTGGATACGATGAAGACACGCCTTTCGTGCCTCAGGTACAGATAATATCAATAAAATTTTCTTTATATTCTAGAAATTAAAGAACATTGGAATTTGTAATATGAACTTACTAAATTTTTTACGAGTTGTTATAAATAGTTCCCATTTGAACATTTTATACGTAATGATTTTTGTATGATTCAGGAGCACGTGCCAGAAGAGTTCAGTTGTCGTCCTCCCCGGCTGTACCGCGTGGAGCTCGGCATGGGGTACCTGGAGCTGCCGCAGCCCGAGGCGGCGCCACTGGCGCGCGACGTGCTCGCTACCAGGAACGTCTACGTACTAGACGCACACAACCATGTCTTTGTGTGGTATGTACTTGTACTACTTAGAGTTCAGTTGTCGTCCTCCCCGGCTGTACCGCGTGGAGCTCGGCATGGGGTACCTGGAGCTGCCGCAGCCCGAGGCGGCGCCACTGGCGCGCGACGTGCTCGCTACCAGGAACGTCTACGTACTAGACGCACACAACCATGTCTTTGTGTGGTATGTACTTGTACTACTTAGAGTTCAGTTGTCGTCCTCCCCGGCTGTACCGCGTGGAGCTCGGCATGGGGTACCTGGAGCTGCCGCAGCCCGAGGCGGCGCCACTGGCGCGCGACGCGCTCGCTACCAGGAACGTCTACGTACTAGACGCACACAACCATGTCTTTGTGTTGTATGTACTTGTACTACTTAGAGTTCAGTTGTCGTCCTCCCCGGCTGTACCGCGTGGAGCTCGGCATGGGGTACCTGGAGCTGCCGCAGCCCGAGGCGGCGCCACTGGCGCGCGACGTGCTCGCTACCAGGAACGTCTACGTACTAGACGCACACAACCATGTCTTTGTGTGGTATGTACTTGTACTACTTAGAGTTCAGTTGTCGTCCTCCCCGGCTGTACCGCGTGGAGCTCGGCATGGGGTACCTGGAGCTGCCGCAGCCCGAGGCGGCGCCACTGGCGCGCGACGCGCTCGCTACCAGGAACGTCTACGTACTAGACGCACACAACCATGTCTTTGTGTTGTATGTACTTGTACTACTTAGAGTTCAGTTGTCGTCCTCCCCGGCTGTACCGCGTGGAGCTCGGCATGGGGTACCTGGAGCTGCCGCAGCCCGAGGCGGCGCCACTGGCGCGCGACGCGCTCGCTACCAGGAACGTCTACGTACTAGACGCACACAACCATGTCTTTGTGTTGTATGTACTTGTACTACTTAGAGTTCAGTTGTCGTCCTCCCCGGCTGTACCGCGTGGAGCTCGGCATGGGGTACCTGGAGCTGCCGCAGCCCGAGGCGGCGCCACTGGCGCGCGACGTGCTCGCTACCAGGAACGTCTACGTACTAGACGCACACAACCATGTCTTTGTGTGGTATGTACTTGTACTACTTAGAGTTCAGTTGTCGTCCTCCCCGGCTGTACCGCGTGGAGCTCGGCATGGGGTACCTGGAGCTGCCGCAGCCCGAGGCGGCGCCACTGGCGCGCGACGCGCTCGCTACCAGGAACGTCTACGTACTAGACGCACACAACCATGTCTTTGTGTTGTATGTACTTGTACTACTTAGAGTTCAGTTGTCGTCCTCCCCGGCTGTACCGCGTGGAGCTCGGCATGGGGTACCTGGAGCTGCCGCAGCCCGAGGCGGCGCCACTGGCGCGCGACGCGCTCGCTACCAGGAACGTCTACGTACTAGACGCACACAACCATGTCTTTGTGTTGTATGTACTTGTACTACTTAGAGTTCAGCTGTCGTCCTCCCCGGCTGTACCGCGTGGAGCTCGGCATGGGGTTGTCATAATATAATGTACACCATTACAATGTTTGTAATAATTAGCTTACATTTTATTTTTGAATCGTAAGAAGGTCGTAAGAAACTGTGGCTTTTGCTGAGGCAATAAATTGAGCTGAGCTATTTATTATTATTATTTATAATATGTTGAAATACATACATAGGTTCGGTAAGAAATCATCGCGTCTAGTGCGAGCGGCGGCTGTTAAACTGGCGCAAGAGTTGTTCAACATGGTGAAGCGACCACCTCACGCGCTCGTCACTAGACTGCAAGAGGGCACCGAGACACAGGTAACTACATACATATTGCATTACCAATATTCAAAATTATGACTATTGGTAATGCATCTGGAAGAGTACTAACTCTTACATCTCGTCTAGCGGTTGTTAACAGTCAGTGCCCCGCAGTACATTGACCATACTACCCACTTGTGAATGCCCCGTTCGAGTTGCGCTTAAAGTATGCATTTGTGTTATTATTATTGAAAATAATTAATATTCAAATATTATTATCACGCAGATGTACTTTAACAGATATCAAATGCGATTGCTAAGTTTCGCCAGCAAATTTTATTCAAAAATTGCGATGGAACACAGTAAACTGGTTTATAATATTGGTAACAAACTACCACATTGAATTTTATTATCAGGTGTTCAAAACATACTTCTTGGGTTGGGAAGAGATTATCGCGGTGGACTTCACGCGCACGGCCGAGTCGGTCGCGAGAACCGGAGCCGACCTCGCCAGCTGGGCCAAGCAGCAGGAGACCAAGTATGCATCTATATTATTCTAGCTCCTATCAACGGTTTATCTATATTAACATTCCTGGATCATTCTGAACTCTGCTTAGTTTTTATTGTTAAAATAGGATCGTATATTTTTACTGGATAAAAATGTTATTCCCAATTTCATCCAAATCCGTTCAGTAGTTCGCGAGAAAGAGTAACAAAAATTATCACATCCTACATACAAACTTTCACATTTATAATAGGAGTAAGATGTGAGTCCCTAATCTCCACAAAGTCTAGAATTGGCTCTCAAGTTGCTTTGGTATATATTACTAGTACGTGTGACTACCTACCGCTGTTTATTATGTTAATAAAAAGCTTCATGTTATGCCAAATATCAAGCCATACTCTACCTAGCATTTATATTTACCTTTTATATACCATGATAGATATATCTTTCATATAACTTAGAACTAAAAATAAGTAGAAGAATTGGAAAAAACTTCATTTTATTAGTTTTTTTCATAGCTCTGATAATATGATGCCTTAGTAAGGTCAGAAAATTTAAAAAATCCCACCATAATATCGGATGCCCTTTCTAAAAGTATATAAATTCCAATATCAATTCCGACATAATATCGACAGAGCGGATCTATCAGCACTGTTCACGCCTCGGCAGCCGGCCATGCCGCCGACGGAGGCCAAGACCCTCGCGGACGAGTGGAACGAGGACCTGGAAGCGATGGAGGCGTTTGTTCTGGAAGGGCGGCACTTCGTTCGTCTGCCGGACAGTGAGCTCGGCGTGTTCCACAGCTGCGACTGTTATGTTTTCCTATGTAGATACGTCTTGCCTGCTGAGGTAAGTTTTATTTTAAATCAAGCGGGGTGAATTTCCTATAAATTTTCTACTTTTTAACTGACTGAAAAATTGAGCGCAAGTGAAAACCAAACCTTGCAAGCTAATAAATACTTCATCGTTATTTGCCTACCCGGTTCCCAATTATTTGGAGTCTCCATTCGGCCTTTCTATCCGTCATATCAGCATTAACTCCTTTCTTACTCTTTTCATATCTCCCAAACTAATTTTCACAGTAATATTTCTTTGACTGTGTTTATACACAGCACCCGTTCATTTAAACTGGGGTCGACTAAACCTAGTCCATTTCAACCCCACTAAGACACAAGCCTGCGCGTTCACCGCTAAGAAAACCCCATTTGCTGTAGCTCCACAATTCCAGAACACGTCCTTGAACATCAGTAAAAGCATTGGGATCCTTGGCGTCGACATTTCTAGCAATGTTTTGTTCCGTAGTCACTTAGAAGACAAGGTTAAGCTGGCATCCAAAAAGCTTGGAGTGCTCAACAAAGCGAAGCAGTACTTCACATCGGGCTAAAGACTGCAACTTTATAAGTCGCAAGTCCGGCCTCATATGGAGTACTGCTGTCATCTGTGGGCGGGGGCACCTGGATACCAGCTTGGGCCTTTAGACTCGGTTCAGCGACGTGCTGCTAGAATTGTTAACGATCCTGAGCTCACAAGCGGTCTAGAGCCCCTCAGTCTGAGGAGAGACTTTGCCTCCTTATGTGTATTCTACCGCTTGTATAACGGACAGTGTTCTGAAGAATTGTTTAAGATGATGCCCACGGCTACATTCTACCATCGCAACTCTCGCCATCGACAGGGAGTCCATCCCCACATATTGGAACCAAAATTGTTTCGAACTGTGCGGTCTCAAAGGAGCTTCCTTCCGCGGACGCTCAGATTGTGGAATGAGCTCCCTGCCATGGTTTTCCCAATGGAGTACAGCATGGGGTTCTTCAAAAAGGGTGTGAAGAGATTTCTGCAGGGTCGGCAACGCGCGAGTAACACCCCTGGTGATGCAAGCGTCCATAGGCTGCGGTAACCGCTTACCATCAGGCGGGCCGTATGCTTGTTTGCTACCTAAGTAGTATAAAAAAAAAAAAAAAAAAAAATAATTTAAAACTCCATAATTTCCAACAGCCGGAAGACGAAAGCGAAGGCTCGAACACAGCAGACACTGAGGACACTGAGTCGGAAGCAGCGACTTGGGTGGTGTACTTCTGGCAGGGTCGTCGCGCGCCCAACATGGGCTGGCTGACCTTCACATTCGGCCTCGAACGCAAGTTCAAACAGCTCTGCAAGAGGCTGGATGTAGTCCGAACACACCAGCAGCAAGAAAGCTTGAAGTTCATGGCGCATTTCCATAGGAGGTTCATTATTAAGGATGGCAAGAGGAACCAGAAACCGGTAAGGTCATTTTATGTCAAAATCTTAAAACAGAAGCTCCAAAGATGCAAATTGATGATCTTGGTCTTAAAATAAAATTGATTTTTGAATTTGACCTAATCAGCAAATATTATTTAATAGCTGTTCCCATTAAGTATAAAAAGTATCCCGTCACTCTCCGGTCTATAATATCTCTAAAAAAAAAACATCCGTTGCTGCGTGACTGAAGGATAAACCAAGAAACACACTTTCGCACATATAAAATTAAAAGCTAGTATCAAATATCCTGGGAATACCTCACTCCTATTTTTGGCAATCTGCATAATTTTCTATAATATTTAATACTATAATCTTATAAAGAGGTACAGTTTGGATTTAAGATGTAATCTCCTGAACTAATCAACCAATTTCAAAAAATCTTCCACTATTAGTAAGCTACATAATCCCAAAGTGTTATAGGCAACTTTTTATCCCTGGAACGCCGATGAAACCGAGGGCAACAGCTAGCTTGCATATATTGATATAAAGCTGTCAAATTGGTATACAAGCTCTGATGTTGATCAGAAGAGCTTATGTCTGATCTTACCCATATATTCCATTGGCTATAGCTTAGTTATTATTGTAGGAGAGCGATCAGCCACCCGTGGAATTGTTCGAGCTGCGAAGCAACGGGTCGGCGCTGTGCACGCGTCTCGTGCAAGTGAAGCCCGACGCCACACAACTGAACAGTGCTTTTTGGTAACTAATATTCCCTCAAATTTAGAAATATATACAGTAGTACCCAACTGATATGGCTTACCGATGTACCTGCGCAGAAGATACATTTTCAAAGCGTGGGAAGTGCTATTGGTCGGCAGCTGCCGCCATGTTAGCGCGCGCCGTGCGCCCCTCCGCGTAACTTGCGAGTGAGACGGAACTAACAGCTGCAGTGTATTATGAACCTTATAGTAGTGATCTAAGGTTGATTGTAAGTTATAAGCATTCTTTCGTTTAATCTTCGGGGCCATACTTTCTTTTCTGTGCGACCGAAGATTCACGACGCGCCAGTTGGGAACTACTGTAATAAAGAAAGTAAAAATCTGGTGAACAACTAACTCATAACCTTAGAGGAGATTACTGAAGTTTTATTAGTAAATGCCTTTCATAACGTAGGATTTATGGAAATTAAGTCCTATTTTGTTCTGCCTTTTTTCGTAAGGGTACTTAGGGGATAAAAGTTTTTTGGGGAAATAACCTATGCATTACATAGTTGATTTACTTGCATATAATTTTAATTGCTTATCAATCACTCTCTAGACATGGGGGAAGTAGGTTAGTAGCTATGAACATCTACGGATGAAGTAGCATTCGCGGCGGACTATCACGCATCTTACTCTAGCGTATCTTCCCAAGGTGGTCAAATTTGATCCATATAGCACGTGGTAATAGAGTTGATATTAAACCGTTATAACAACAGCTACATACTGAACGTGCCCCTGGAAGGCGCAAACGAGTCGTCCTCCGCGATAGTGTACGCGTGGATCGGCGCTCAGACCGACGCCGACTCCGCCAGGCTCATCGAGCAGATCGCCGAGGAGAAGTTCAACAACCCCTGGGTTAGCTTACAGGTAACGTCTCTCAGAAACCATTCATTGTACAAACACTTTCGAATGTGAACCTAGCTAACACAAATGTTGGTTAGAAATGTTTGGATCATATTGTATGGAGCTTATTCGTTGTCGTGTAAATGCAAAGCAATAGATTTATGTGTATATGTGACATAAATAAATATCCTGGGAAATTATTTATTAATTTTATTAATTGCTTTCCTAACTAATATGAGCACAGATACTTACGGAAGGCAGTGAACCGGACAACTTCTTCTGGGTTGCATTAGGAGGTCGCAAACAATACGACACAGACGCGGACTACCTCAACTACACGAGGCTGTTCCGATGCTCCAACGAAAAGGGCTACTTCACTGTCTCTGAGAAATGCACCGATTTCTGTCAGGTAATATTGCTATTTAATTCTTGAAAGTCTTATTTAGCCTAATGGGTATTTATACGTGAAATACCTAATTTAATAAAAAGTTCAAAGTTTTACCTAATACACAAAGAACGTACTTATGGGCACAGAAAAATCATAAATGTTATGTTTATAAAGTTTCAATATTTTATTTAATGGTTGATAACTTACAATTTTTTTATGTTTCATAGGATGACCTAGCTGATGATGACATTATGATCTTGGACAATGGGGATCAAGTATTTTTGTGGCTTGGCGCCAAGTGCTCCGAAGTGGAGATCAAACTCGCTTACAAGTCTGCACAGGTATCAACATACCACCAAACATGGTTTTCCTGCATTTATATCAGTAAATCTATATATATACCCTCTACACTAATAATAATGAGAGAAGATTTGGATTTTTGTTTGTAATGAATAAACTCAATAACTAAATAATAAAAAAATCGGGATCCCTAGGAAAACTCCAATAATGTAACCGAAATTTCACCCGGGCGACGCCGGGTACGAATAGCTAGCTGTTAGATAATTAAGTATTAATCCATTAAATAAATAAATCTGGTCCCAAACGAAGCAATTTAAACAAAATAATTGTTGATATCTTTACCATATCTAAAACAACTGAAATGATCAAAATTCTATCAACAATAAAACTTAATCCATATTTAAGAATAACAATAAGTTTATTGTCAAAAATAATACAAAAACATCAAAAAAATAAAAAATATAAACATGTCTGAGAAATGTTAGCAAACTCAGCATAATGCTAGGGTGCACTGTCGTACACACAAGCGCTGATTTTCAGTTTGCCCCAATATATAAATAATATAAATAAAATATAAATCTAAATTATACTATGCTCCGTGCCTATACAACTAGCCAGTACATATAGCCAAAGCCCAACTGTACGTATAGGTAGGTATTTAAATCGATTTTCCATTTTTTGTATCCCATTAACATTAATCTCTCTCCCAAAGGTATACATCCAACACATGAAGTCAATGCAGCCAGACAAACCGCGTAAGCTATTCCTCACACTGAAGGACAAAGAGTCTCGAAGGTTCACCAAGTGCTTCCATGGCTGGGGGGAGCACAAGAGGCCTCCCGAGTAAACTTAAACATAGAAGATCTGTATTTATTCCCATTAGAAATATTTGTAACTGAAGGCATGTATAGTAGTATTCAACATATTCAGTATTGTTTCAAATTAGTCTCAAAACTTGAAGATGAGTAATTTCAACGTTTATGTGAAATAGATCTCTGCTATTTTATTTCAATTTAAATAAAAGATTGAATACTATTTATATAATACATCTTCCATTTATGGATATTCAATCATATAGCGCCGATCCCATAGAGAGTTTCGCGTTCCATGTTCACTACTACTGTGCACACAGCGAGCGAGCAGTCTAGAGTTCTAAAGGTAAATGGGCAAATTTGTATGGAGCTTGTCCCATTGGCGGCCAGCAATAATTTCTATGTTTTATATTAGGCAATACTAACAAATATTATATTAACAAAAATATGAAAGCTTATTTATTACTGTGGTGTATTGCAAATTTAAGAAGCTGATTGAGTATATATCTCTGCACTTTAGTCTTTAAGTACTTGTCTATTTCTAAAAGAGATAACTGTTTTTCCACTGATCTTGTTCATCTTGTTGTCTCTAACACGGTTAGGCATAAAGTGTTGGCGGGGGTTACTTTTGCTAATTGATCTCGTGATTTTAAGGGAGTACCCTCGAAGATTGTAATTTTTGTTCATCATATATAATTTGTCAAGTTCTTGCACATCATTGTGCCCAGTTAGTATTTTATATGTCTCTATGAGGTCTCCGCGTTCTTCGTTCCTACAGGTCTTCCTTCGGTCGTTAAACTCAGGTCCTTAAGACATTGATCATATGGTTTGTCTTTTAAACCAACAACCATTTTGGACTTTTACTAAATGTGTATGTCCTTTTGAAAAATGAGCTCCAAATTCAAAGGCATATTCTAATAGTGGGCGGAGATATGCCTTATAGATTTTCAAAAATAATGGCTATTCAATGAGTTTTCCTGATCATGTACGTCATGGAGTTAGCCTTTTTGGTTATTTGCAGAATGTGAACATCCCATTTCAAGTTATTTGTCATCATGTCGTCAATTGAATACGACAAATATGGATTGTTTTTCCCAATATGCAAGACAGTGCATTTTTGGAATTCAAAGTTAATAGACAGTCTTTTGTCCACTGAGTTATGCGGTTCAGATCATCTTGAATGATATTGTGAGAAATAAGAGAGTTCCCCATTATTTTTGTGTCATCTGCAAATAAAGACAGTCCTGATTGCACTATATCCTTCAGATCTGTAAAAAAAATACCAAACAAGACTGGGCCTAGTACAGAACCTTGATGGACACCACTGTGAACATTAAAGGAGTTTGACAGCTGTTCTCCTACTCTGACTTTGAAAGTTCTTCCACTAAGAAAGTCCTGTATCCACAGAAGTTTCCCTCAAATTCCAGAATGTTCTAACTTTGCAAGTAACCATAATGCAAGTAATAATTGGAGATATTATGAAATTGCAAGGTAGTTGCATTAAATGGAATTAGTATCCCATACCAAAAGGTATTTATTATATAAGGTCCTAATAAATTAGTGAACTTCCTCTTGAGGGATGATGTATGATGATGAATGTATAGGTCATTAGTAATCAAAAAATTATATAATAGAAAAAAAAACCGAGGTAAAAAAAAAATTTCTTTCACTTGTATGGAGAGTCTCTATGCAAGTCAAAGAAAAAAAATTATACACAATTATACTATACATTCATCTCTCAAGAGGAAGTTAACTAATTTATTAGGACCTTATATACTTACAGCAAGCAAAAGTTTGTTTTAATTCTTTATCTCGTCTCATTAGCCTTAGTTTAGTTTCATTAGTGGGTGCTCATGGGCCAGAATGCCCATTGTCCTTTCTGCTTTGTTTCACTCAGTAAATAAGACAGTGATAGCTCAGATGTGTCACCTCAACTGCCAGCTTTAGGGAATGGAACTCCAGCAGAACTCGTGTTCTCTTGAATGCCAAGTTCTCTGAGTGCAATGATCAAAGGCACCGCATAAATTAAAGTGAACGTCAAACTCTAGAACTCTCTCTGTGGAATTCACTTATTCTTGTCTAAAGTATTTAATTGGAAACTGTATTAAGTATTTAAATGTTTGCATAAATTACTATCATTATCATTATTTAATGAACCCTTATCAAAAGACATTTGTAAATGAATAATTTGAGGAAAATCAAAGACTGAATCATGCCATTTTAAAAAATTTATTTGAACATTTTGTCTATATCATCAGATATTAAGCACAAGTGTGATAAGATTACAACTTTATTAATACATTGCGAGAGTAACTTTGACTAGATTAGCAGAGATTGCATTCAGTTTTACTCCATTTACAAAGTAGAACAAAATCATTACAATTCATTTATATAGTTATTGAAACTTTGAATTGAATTGTTACATACTATGATTGAATTTATGTGCCTCTACAATCTTCTTATTTCAAACCAATAATATGGCTGTAAGCGAGGGTGAGTGTGCAAACAGAGCTTGCCTTGAGTCCCATAACTTTAATCATAGTACTGTACATTGCATTGAATGATGTTTTTGATGTACCATGCTTGTATTTATGTAAATAAGAATGTTATATGTTTATTAAATTAATATATCATGTTGTGCAGTAAAATTCGTAATGTAGCACTAGAGCACAATTTTTTTATAAATTGTATCTTATAAATAAAATTGTACAGTATACTTCTTATCTATAATTTTATACCCATGCAATATTGAGAACGGAAGAAGCCAGAAACAGTAGAAAATCTGTCAATTATTATCTATTTACAAAGATATACCTGAACGAAAACACTAGTCATCATCATCGTCGTCGTCGGAGGGCACGAACAACTCGTTCTCTTCTAAGAAATTGGCAATATTTTTACTTATCGCTGCTCCTATGAGTAATCCAGGCACAACAGCCAACACTATACTGAAAAGTCCAAACGGTTGTTTCTCTGGCTCGGGAAGAATAGCTCCGGTCGGTGTGGTGGTTGCAGTCCTCCTTTGTACGATTTGCTCAGGTATGGAAAAGTTTTTAGACCGATTAATCAGTCGGGATAGTCGGAAAATTGCCATTTTGTTAAGAAATACAAGACGATATAAAAATTCTCCAGTTATTTTTAGCTTATTTCGTATTTCTACGTAAACGCTGGCGAGATCTACTTCTTTCTACATTTAGAACACAGACTACTAGAGGTGTGTACAGCGTCAGTGTTGCCAACAGCGCAGGGCCTGATGTCGCCATTTTTGATAGCTTAAGTAGCCTAAAGTAGCCGAATTTCAGTGTCGCTGCTGGTAGCCTAAAGTAGCCCAAAACATTCGGGGCCAAAAGCCACTATAAAACTATGAATAAAATTATAATGTTGTCATCAATACATTTTTATATATTTACTTTAAGATTTAAAAATGTATGTGTTAAATCAAAGCCATTGACTCAATTGAGGCCCTAGGGAACTTATGAAGGTCAAACTGCTGAATAACTTCGGTAGTTTGACTTGAACCAAATGGAGCTATAACAATACAATACAATATAACAAGTACAATAAAGAATAGTGTTCATAGATAGGGCGTCCGCTACATTAGGCGTGTACCCGATTCGTTTGTGGGCTTTTTAGATTCTTCAAGTCCGTATAGTACGTGGCATAAGACAAATTCATGGTATTCCCCGAAACTCACATACCACAAACATATAGGATGGCCGTTTTTTGTTAGTTAATAGAGTTTGGCCAACGAAAGCTGTCCACGAATTAATTGTATGTTTAAACTGGTAACTATTAATAACCTTATTATTTCTTAGTATTTAAATCTGAAATGCTGATGTAAATATCGCATAATATGATAGAATATTAAATAGTATCAACTCCGTTTAAGCAGTGTATAGTCAGCGTTGTAAGCACTAGATTTTTTAAAATTCCCGCCTTTGTTTCTTGGACAGCTTTCGTTGGTCAGACTCTATCACTGAACTTTACATTTTGTTTGTGCATAGATTATTTATTCTTACGATGATGCTTGCTTGTGATTCGGCTTATATTAAATACCTTGTCATTGAAGTAGCCTAAAAGGCGACCAGTCGCCATTCAGATTTATACCTCGCCGATTTTCGTCCTGAGTAGCCTAAATGGCGATAAATCGCCTACGTTGGCAACACTGTACAGCGTTGCCAGAGTGACTTCAAGGTAGGATACACACAGCTCCTAAAAATAGTACGAAACATAACTTTTGAGTACGCAGTTGTTAAAATAATATTCAAGTAATTTCTCAGATAAGGTAAGTTTATTCATTGCATTTTGTAAGTGCCGTTTGCGCACCGAAACCGAAGGTACAACGAAAGAACAAAACCAGCGAAATATAGGTCTATTATTTTACTCTTTGCAGCGAAACCACAAGCAGTAATACAGAATGATGGACTTTTTGGCGGGAACTTGCAAAGTGACGTTGCGATTTCGTTTTTATTCTCATAAATTCGTGAATTTTTAGTTTTATTGCATATTATCGGTGGTATTTTATAAAGTTCAATCCATGTGCACCAGTAGAGTGAAATAAAATGAATATGTGTATCGTGACTTTTCATGTTGTCTCTAAATGTCCGTGAAAAGTTTTAGTACAATGACCACCACTATAGTAAATAATGACTTTTATGGACGGTGACTGACTGAGGAATACAAGTCCCAATTTAGATTTGGCTGCCAAACTTAAAAATAAGATAAATAATGAAACGTACTATCGCTACTCATTTTATGCTGAATCTTGCTTGACAGAAATTATTTTTTTTACCTTTTTTATTTAGATTTTGAAAATTTGTAATTTTTTAGCTTTACAATAAAATAGTACGCAAATTGGCAGGAGAGTACCCGAGAACGCTACCTAACGAAATAGTACGTAATGCGTACTAATGCGTACCCTAATGGCAACGCTGGGTGTGTAACTCAGCTCTGAATCAGTGTTCACAACCTGAAGCCAGGCAGCTATCGTACCAGAGCCGTAAAATTATCGTATATGCTCGTATATGGATCAAAATTATCGTATCCATCAGGAAAATGGCTAAAATACTTTAAAAAAATCATATGAAACGTGACAATAATATGTTGCAAATACTTTATAGTTTAAATCTTGTAACTTGTTTTTTAAATGGAAAAAAAATAATAGTTCGCGCCAACATCTCGAATTTATAAAGAAGAAAATAATGTTAAAGGATAGAGACACATGAAAACAAGCATATTTTTAAAAAGTTTAACTGAATAGATTCTATATTTGCGAGAACGGAATACACAAATATAAATGAAACTTAATATTTTATATATACAGCATGTGTTCCTAATATGTTCCTAAGAAAGAAATGAGCCAATAGATGGTGCTGACACTAAAAAAACAACTTTAATTGTTATTGGGCTATTGACTATCTGTGTAATCATCAAATTTTTCATCAGAATGGAAATTATCGTACAATCTGTGTACGATAGTCGTGTACCATCGTACATCGTACGTAGTTATGAAATTATCGTACATGTACGATAATTATCGTACGGTTGCGAACACTGCTCTGAATCAGCTCAAACGGGTTGAGCCGTTGAGCTAAAGCTCAACAACAAAATGACTAGCTCACGGCTCAATCGGGGTCATATTGTATATGTGACTCCCTCAACAGATTAGTCTTGTAATTTTGATCTACGTATTATTAATTCTTCTAAAACATTTAAATAATAATGTATTAATCATAGAAATAAAATAACTAAGTATAGAACGCAAGTATCGCACAGTTTCACCCAGTACCAGCGTAGGCAGATGAGCTATATATATTTATATTGATGAATATGTGACAATAGGGACGTAACTGCGCTGTGCTCCGAATTATCGATAGCCGCATAATTCATTGTAGTATGTATAGGTATGTATGTTGCTTACCTATTTAGTAAGTTCTGGCAAATATACCAACCGCATGTAAGCATACAATTAATATTAAAATTATAACGTAAAATATACAATTGGTAAATTTATTAGGTGCCTACGCATTTCGAATGACCCTGGATGCAAACATAAAAATACGAATTTTTGCTAATTTTGAGGTAACTTAGTACCAGTTTCACTGCTTCCTGATAACGTATCCAGCAGGGTTACATGCGCATGATGCGCGCCTTGAGATAATTTTCTTACCATATTATGTCGTGCGCGGTGAAGTTCAGTTTGAAAAAGCGCGGCATTTATTCATGTGATTTATACTATAGGTACACGAGATGATTCGATGACAAAATTATCTCACGGCTCGCATGTTAGCTTTTCAGAACTAAACTGACAGATGATGATGATGATGAGATGATGGATGATATTTCTGGCACATAAGTTCTAGATATGCTAATTGATAGGCCTCTAATCTCGTAAATTACTGAATGTAGATAGAATAATGAAATAGAACCATATCTGGTCAAAATGCATCTGAAGACGATTCCAACAAGTCCAAACACGGCTAACATACGTTATTCCGTTACGGATTACCAGTGCCTACTTTCCGGATCCATCATCAGATCAGCTCAATGGTCCCAAATTAATGTATTGTCATCAGTACTTGATAAGCGTGCAAAATTTCAGTTTAATCTGACGTTTAGAAGTCGATGAAAATTACGTTTGAAGATTACATTATATGCATACATATATACGTACATATATACATACATGAAGCGCTCGTGGTGTAGCATGATTAGCCGTTCTTAATCGATCGGCAAAGTTAAGCTACGCCTATCGTGGTCGGTACCTGGATGGGTGACCGCCTAGTGGTATTTCAAATCGAGCGTTTCCGTGCTTCGGAAGGCACGTAAAGCCGTTGGTCCCGGTTATCACTTAATTGTGATGGTCGTTAAGCTAGTTGGATGCCTCCTAGGCGGCTTGAAAAATTCCAACAGTAGGTTGACCACTAGCCTACCTCCACCGATCCGCAGTGGGCACGCGTGGTGGAGTATTGCCCATTCCCTTTCACCTTCATTTGTGAAAGGAGGCCTGTGCTCAGCAGTGGGACATTATAGGCTGATGATGATGATGATGATGATGATATACATACAGGTGAAGCTTATAAAAGCGTGTTAAAAAGCGCCCCACACCATTTTGTCACAGTTTTACCAACATAATTTTGTCGTACGATATGGTGACTAGAAGTAGGTTAACTAAAATCGACATCATAGATGTGTTTACATACTTAGTTACCTACACGTGAAGCTAATAAAAGCTTGTTAAACAACTGACACTTCAGTATAATATTACCGAGAAAGTAATGTTAATTTTGCCATTGGAATTTTTTGTTCAGTCTCAAAAAAGTCGTAAAACACAAATTCCGACTGAACAATTCAATTAATTATTAAAACCGAATAATTACTTTAATATTTAGGTATACTATTAACATTCCATTATAAAAATAAAACATTTAGTTCTCAAAAGGCCTACAACTTGTTTATGAACTATTAGAATATTTATCGACTGCAGTATCCGTCGCGCTACATCACTAGTCGCGGCGTGGCAGTGCGGGGCAGCGCGGGAGGCCAAATCGTGCCCGCCCCTCGCGTCTATTTCACCCCCGAGACGTGTAATTTAATTGTTGGAAATGCATTAATATTTCGACTTACCGATGAAAAGTGACATTAGATTTATACTATGAGTGTGTCCTACTATCATTACTGCACAATCGAACTGCACATTTAACCATTTTTATCGGTAAAAACAAAAAAAAACATCCGAGCAATTCGCACCTGACGCGCACAGCTAGTACTCGACAACGACTACTAGCGCTTGCGGTGGGATCGTTGCCTTGTTCAAACCCATGTCTACTGTTCTCACTTGGTTACTGCCACTCTAGTACATTTTAATTCTATGGTATTAATCTAATTCAATAAACAAATATGTACAAAATACAATCTATAAATAAAATATTTAACATAAATAGATAATATGAAATAGCTTTAATGATTCCCACTCTAAAGTATAAAAAGAGTCGCGGCAGCTCATTCGGCTCGATTCGACGTGTGGCTCGCATTGACCGGGCACGCATATCGTGAACTAGAGGTAGGTACAAATTGAGCTGATTCATTGAACCGGCTCACACACTTGAGCTGTGAGCCGTGTGTGTGTTATGCAGGTCGAGTATTTTTGATGAGTTACACACCTCTACAGACCACTCTAAGGGAAGGGATACTGATTTATAGAGGTGTGTAACTCATCAAAAATACGCGAGCTGCATCACAGCTCACGGCTCAGGTGTGTGAGCTGGTTCAATGACTCAGCTCACAGATCAGCTCAATTTGTACCTATAGTCCACGATACGTGCGCACGCTCACTGCGTACCGCGCGTCGAATCGAGTTGACTGAGCTGCCGCGGTTCCTTTGATTCTGCCGAGCGGCTCTTTTCATACTTTAGAGTTGGAATTGTCTTTTTATATTATCTGTATATGTTACATATTTATTAATTGAATTAAAATTATTTATATGTTTTAGAACGAAATCATAATTCGTAGATTAGAATCACAAGAATAATCTATGGAGGGAGTCGCAGATACAATAGGAGTTGGATTGAGCCGCGAGCTACTCATTTTGTTGTTGAGCTGTAGCTCAACGGCTCAAACTCGTGTGATCTGATTCATTGAGCTGGTTCAGAGCTGAGTTACACACCTCTACTGATTTAGAAATGTCAAACCAACCACAGTCAGGCTGCATTCCGAATTACCGCGATAATCGATTTGAGCGTGCTTAAACAATCGACTTAATAATAATATGGACTTGCCATACCTACAAAAAAAATGTGCATACCTAAACTTACCCGGAGGTAAAAATGGCCATCAATAGTGCAGCCCATGTTGATAAGCCCACGGAATAGATAAATATGGTTGGAAAGGCCCTCGCTCCAATTTTGTACTAGGACCAGTGTCGCCGCTTGACCCCCACCACAGAATATTCAATAGTACTACGTACAGAAAACCCACTTCGAAAACGACATTTTAATAAAAAGCGACTCTTGGAACGACGTAATAAGGCGCAATCCAGCTCGCGCAGCGTTGCGCGCCTAAAATTATATTCACCTACAACTTCCCTCTCTTTCTATCGTATAACTCTATCCTGTATGACGTGGCACGTGTTACGGTAGGGTTGTCTAATGACGTATTATGAATCTTCAATATTTCCTTATCGGTTCTGTATGTTACCTATTACTGTTCTCCTTTCGTGAATAATGACATTTAAAATATCCTAGCTAACTAGTATTAGAGCAGACAGTTATTTTTAAATGTCTGCATATTTTAATCTAAGTTTTAGGCCTATACTGATACTTTGTATACTGAATGTGTATTCTGTCTACGAAACTGAATACAACTATTTTGGGGAAGGGTTTTAGTAACATACATGCATATAAAATCTGGAATGACTGACGACGGGACAAGAAACGGCACGACTACCTAGTCCAGGGCCGTCAGCCGAAATTCACAACGTTTGTTATTAATAATCTTCAAGTTTGTTATATAAAAAAATAATAAAATTAAAGAATTATTTAGAAAAGGATAATAACAATTAGAATTGTTAAATTTTTCTGAATATTATTCTACTGATTTTTGAAATAGTGGTTTGTTAAATCTTGTTATTCTAAAAAGGTAGAAGTAAAATCTACACTAATGTATATTCATTAGTGCATAATATAATAATACTAGTATTATAAAGACGTAACATTGATTTGTTTGTATATTTGAAGAGGGAACACTCTCTATTCTGGAACTACCACAGACTTCGGAGGACATATTCTCGCTACCAAAAAGCTGTGTCTATGGAGTCGGCCACCTCTCACGCACACCTTAGTTGGCTATTCCGCGGGAAATTAGACTCTGTCGCCGTTTACACAGAATCGATTACTCGCGCTCAACTAATGTGTGAATATGTGCGTGCCGGCTTGTACGTACAGCGTGGTGGCCGACTTGAGTGACACAGTTTTTTGTTAGCGAGAATATATCCGACTTTTTTTAATATCAGTGGGAACTACTAACTAAACAGTTTCTAAAAAAAACATCAAAATCGGTTCATAAACAACGAAGTTATCCGCGAACACACATAAAAAAAAATATTTACGGTCGAATTGAGAAACCTCCTCCTTTTTTTGAAGTCGGTTGAAAATCAGTCACATGAGTTGTTGAGGTCTCAGTGGCCCGTTTAGACAAGAGGGTGTCTCTTCTGGTCGCACTATAGGTATTTGTCTCTTTTTGACACACTGGTATGCTATCAAAACGGGCCTATTAGATCTTGCCGACCTTAATAAAGTCAGAAAGGACATTAAGACAATACAATGAAACAACAACAAAAAATCTAGTACTATGAAAACAACGATACCAACACAAATAGTGTTAAAATAAGAACAATAAACAGTTTATATAAGTACGTAGGTATTTATACCCACACGTGTCTTTCGCTGCGGGCGCGTTGCAACCAACTAGCGTTAGTCCGGTAGACCGCCAGTGCGCAATCGTACCTAAACATGGGAGTGAGACAGGTCTGGCCTTACATCACTGCCAATAAGGGCAAATGACGAAGTGTAGAAGACGCAATGTATGCAGTACATTGAAAGCGGACTTGGTCATTGCGCTGATTGAGCGAGTACACATCGGTCAATGTATGTTTTTCATAACTTGTTGCAATAATTTTGTTAATGTTTGGTATTTCATAGTGATCAATATGTTTTTATGTTTTTTACAAATAATATTGTAATTAAATGTTATTTTCGACTTACCGATGGAAAGATATACCTCCTCGCTCTATATTAGAAGGTCTGACTTTTCGTCATACACGTTATAATAGCACAACACGGCATTATAACCAGAGCTCTGTTCTCTAACGTAATCCGACGCGCACTGACCGCGGTGAATGAGTGAATCGGTCGAGTTATGATTATCGAATCATAACTGTGGCGCGCTTGCCCCGCCCACATTACCATTCTAACCTTATTTATCTGTTCTGTGGATAAGCCTATATCGATATTTATAAATCATCGATAAAAGATTGTTAGAATGTATTTATATTTTATCACAGTATCTACGAGCAGATAATTTAAAAAAAAAACAACATTTCAACAAGTATTCATCGACTTTCCGAGGAAAGCATCGGATTTTTATTGTTGTTTTAATGTATTGAAATAAATTAGTTACTTAGGAGACTGACGTCTAGAGGGTTAGAGGTTAGCTGCTTGATAAAAAACATAGAATAAATTGGTAAAGCTATATAATGCACTAGGTACTGACCGACATTACGATATTGTAAAACAATGATTAAAAACGGGCAAATTTAAAAAAACTAGATGTGGTATCACTAAGTATAGTAGGAATAAATTATTTTGATACTTTACAAAAAAAAATATAAATATGTATGATTTTTCTAAGTAATATTTGCATGTAAATGAGTTAAAATTTTAAACCCGTTATATCCTATTTTTATATAGAATGCATTTAAATAAATAAAACTCGTTATATTCTAATTTTATATAAAATGCTTTTAAATAAATATCCTGGGATATTCCTCACAAACGGTTATCTGATCCCAAACTGAGCGTACTATATTATATTCAAATTCAAAAATTATGTTTTTTTTTAGTCTATTTTTTTTTACCTTCGTAGAGCAATATGGATAGATGTTTCAGTGATTAGCGACCGTCGAAGTTTCTTTAGCATATTGTAGAACATTAAGGTGATCGAAAGAATGAGAAGGTGGACACTATAACACTCATTTAGCTATAAAGCTGTTATGAATAAAGGCTTAGTATCAAAACTGGTTCTGGTAAACTAGTTGACACTTTTTATGCCTGGTGACGAAAGTGACAATAATAGAATGTTGCCATGTAAAGAGTCTCAATTACAGCCAGGCTCAACTTTCGTTTGCCAGACTCTACTAATCATCACTACTATCAAAGTCGCTTCCCGCTGTCTGCCACTTTGTACGCTTAGATCTTTAAAACTACGCAACGGATTTTGATGCGGTTTTCACTATGAGTTAGATAATTTTCCCAGGAAGGTACATGTTATATATACAGAATATATAAAAAAAAAATCGAAAACACAGAATTTTTTGCGCATTCATTGCTAACGCTGAGTAAACTTTACGAGATATATCATAATGATGTACTACAGAATTGTGTATCTTAAAAATATCTACAAAAAAGTTAGCGATGGTAGGTATATGTCTATATCCTATGGATAACCCACAGTAACCTTTGGGTTATACTTTCGAAGTTTTTTACATATTGTTAAAATAACGAAATTTTTGTTTTTAATATCCCTCTTCTTTTTATTCGTAGATGCCATATTAAAATAATATACCCTATGTTACTCCCACAGTTAAGACGAATCTAACGACACTTCATATGTTAAAATCCATCAAGCCGTTTAGGCTGCAGAGCGTATCTAAGAAATAGACATAAGTAATAATAATAATTTTATTGTTCACAAAAAAACGATATTACAGTAATACATGAAGCCCTGTCGTCTGGGCTAGATATATAATAACTGTGTTACAGACGACAGTGTCTTGCCCCCTAAAGTAATTAACAAAAAGAATAGTAATTACAATAAGAATAGTAATTAATTAATTAATTAAATAAGTACATACATACATACACTTTTTTTCTTTATACGACTATGTTGGTAAACAAGCATACGGCACGCCTGGTGGTAAGTGGTTGCCGTAGCCATATGGACGCTCGCAACACACGAAGCAACGCTCACGCGTTACCGACCTTTCTTCCCTCCCCAATGAACTCTGGCACCTTACTCACACGCAGAAACACAACTTTACACAAAGTTAAGTTATTTGGCTGCGGTATTCTGTAAGGTGGAGGTACCTACTTCCCCAGTCGAGCTGTTCTTTGAGCGAATAAACGCTACGATAAAATGTTCAATTATAAAATAAAAGCGAAACTATGAATGCTTTACTGTTGAAACTATTCAATGTTGCAAATATTTTTGTTTAGGAATTAAAGAAGATTTTTCGGTTGAAATTAAGGACGTACTGGTGCAAACACGTATTAGTGGTCTGTGGGTGCAAAGTTATGGTCGGGTGATTTTCTCTTCCGCGACAGCCACATCCAATTACGTTGCAAGTGGGCATCTTGCTATGGATGGTTTTCACTACAAACTGAGTTCATACGCAATAATGCAGCTAATTAATTCAACTAATCGCAAAATAATTTCTACAGGACTTTTTGGCGGGAACTTGCAGAGTGACATTGTTTTCATTTTAAATTTCATAAATTCGTGTATTTTGGGTTTTATTGCATATTATCGGTGGTATTTTATCCAATAAAGATCATTCATGTGCACCAGTGAAGTGAAATGAAATGAATTATGTGTATCGTGTCTTTTCAAGTTGTCTCAAAGAGTCCGTGAAAAGCTTTAGTACAATGACCACCATTGTACTAAAATGAAAATGATATTATATAAAACTAGCAGCGAATCCCGGCGTTGCTCGGGTTAAAATACATCGCATATTTAGTGGTATAAAAAATATATAAGGATACATTTTTAACAGATATTATAGATTTCTATTTTCGATTTCGATTTGGTTCTTTTAGTTAGATCAATAATAACACTCGTACACATTTTGGAACTTTCCAGATCAATCCAAAAAAAAATAGAACTTTCTCTAACATTTTAAATCGATCATAATCAATTGCACTCATTTTGGAATTTTCCCGATCTTTCGGAAAATTTCTAGAACTTTCTCGATCCCTGGTGATGCAAGCGTCCATAGGCTGCGGTGACCGCTTACCATCAGGCGGGCCGTATGCTTGTTTGCTACCTAAGTAGTATAAAAAAAAAAAAAAAAAAAAAAGATCATTCTAAATCGATCATAATAAATTGCACTCATTTTGGAACATTCCAGATCATTCGGGAAATTTCTAGAACGTTCTCGAACATTCTAACTCGATTCGATAAAACTGTTATTAGTTTTGAACATTTTGGAACTTTCTAGATGAAGCCAGAAATTTGTAGAACTTTCTCAAAACATGCTATATCGATTAGTAATAGTTTGCATTCACTCTAGAATTTTCTAGATCATTCCAGATATTTGTTGAACTTTCTAGAACATTCCAGATCGATTATAACCGTTTTACACATTTTGGAACTTTCCTTTCCAGAAATGTTGAGATCTTTTCAGAAGTCCTCATGCGTTAGAAAAGGACAGCAATATATGTTTTAACATTTTCGCCACCCACAACCACCCCCTTCCACCCACCGCGACCAAACTCCCTTACTACCACCTGGAGACCAAGGGGTATTTACCACCCCAACGGGAAGTTGATTGGGGTTGGTGGTGATTGAGAAAACTGCGTATTTACGTACCCACAAAAGCATTTTATATATATTATTAGATTACACGTATGAAATGGCTGTATGGTTGAAAATATAACCCTTGCCTATCCTTTTATGGATGAATAAACTACTACTACTACTAATAATTTCTACAACTCGCGCGCCTTTTACAATGGAGGTAGGTACCAAAAAACAAACGAAACGATGCGCGCCGACGATTCTTTGGGTGCGCTCCAGTGAACTCCGCTGTAGCGCTCACGCTCACATCAATAATTTACGTTCCGATTACTCGATACAGATATCACGTCTATGACCACTGAGAGCTGTCAATGATTCGGAACGCTCGCGACGCGCTCACAGTATTTTTTAAGAAGACGCGCTCACAGTATTCAAAACAGAACATTTGAGAATTTCATTAAAATCTGAAGTATCAATGAGCATAGGACTCCTTATATCTTTTATAAGTTGACTCGCAAAAAGGAATATCTGCTTTTTTTATTATTTTTCTCTTATAAAATCATAAAAAGTATCATTGCCAAATAGAAAACCAAGAATCTTATTAGATTATTGCCGTCACTTTTGACAGCGCTCACGGTGATATCAGTTTAGCGCATGGTCGGTGTGAGCGCAAGATGACGCATGTCATGACGTCATCTATGACGTTTCACGGGACATCGTTATCTGTCATTATTCAATTTGGTACGGGTTTAAGCACGCTCAAATCGATTACAGCGATTACAGCGGTAATTCGGAATGCAGCCTCAGTAACATATAAAAAAAGTACTCTTTGGTCAGTAAGCTACATTCCGACTTGGATAATATCGCTCACAGTGCTCACAGAAATAATTTGCGTACCGAGTTAGATATCACGTTAATGACAGCTGAGAACTGTCAACCGCTCACAGTATTCAAAACAGAACATTTGAGAATTTTATTAAAATCTGAATTAACAATGCACTAGAACTCCTTATATCTTTTATAATTTGACTCGCAAAAAGGAATATCCGCGTTTTTTATTATTTTTCTCTCATAAAATCATAAAAAAGTATCTTTGCTAAATAGAAAACCAAGAATCTTATTAGATTTTTGCCGAAAACGCAATAAATAACCGTCACTTTTGACAGCGCTCACGCTGATATCAGTTTAGGGCATGGTCGGTGTGAGCGCAATATGGCGGATGTCACGACGTAATCTATGACATTGCACGGGACATCGTTAGCTGTCATGGATCAATTCGGTACGGGTTTAAGCACGCTCAAATCGATTACAGCGATTACAGCGTCAATTCGGAATGTAGCCTAAGGCAGCTAAGGCTGCATTCCGAATTGACGCTATAATCGATTTGAGCGTGGTTAAACCCTCCATAATGTGAGCTCGCTCACGACGATGTCCCGTAAAACGTCATAGATGACATGACGTCATGACATCCGCCATATTGCGCTTACACCGACCATGCCCTAAACTGATTGTTGATGATGGAAACCTGAAAAGAAATAAAAATATAAATTAATACCTTAAAACTATCTATTGTATAAATGTAAACTAAGAAATATGTATAAAATAATATTATGTAAGTACTTACCTTGTTTGCTTATGCTATATCAGTGTATGTATCTACCTACCTACTAACATTGAAATAAATGGGTGGACGTTAGCCGTTTAGTCGTCTGCACACCGCTCTTAAAGCTACACGCTGTTCGACTAGCGATCCAAATTAACCGAAAAAGTCTCATCTTTTATTTAAATCTCAAACCAACGCCTCTGTCGTGTACAAAGCTGGTCCTTCGAGCCGGATCTTCGTTGTTGAGAGTTAAAACTAAACCTGTAAGCAGGATGTCATTCCTCCGCACGCCGCGCAAACCCCACACACGTGGCGCATTGAAACGTGAGTTACTGGCTAACCAAGAAAAAGAGGAGACACTTGAAACGATGTCGGAAGTCATGGATAAAACAGTGTGTAAAAATAGCAGTGCACCAAGTGCGAAATTAGTCGATAAAAGTGTCACTCAAAGTGCGTCGTCTAGTGCCGTACGAAGGATGCAACTTGAACTTCAAGCTGCCCAATCGAAAATGCGTATCCAGTTGGAAGCCGCTGAAGCTGAAGCTGAGGCAAAATTAAAGGTAGCTCAAACCAAAGCACGACTCGAAACCGAATTGCTTGAAAAGAAATTAGAAGTGGAAATGGCCGAGTTGGAATCACGACGCTCTGAAAAATCATCAGTAAGCGGCGTACAAAAAGTAGAAAACTGGTTATATCGTTCTAACCAAGAAGAAAATAAGCAAAGCGAAGAAGTGTTACAAATTCAATCGAATCGTGATAATGAACAAGCCGCCTGCAGTAACGAAAAACCTCACGTTAACCGCCCAGACGTCCTCCACCAATCAGGCGACGCCAACGGTGGTAGTCGGGACGACCGCAAAGCTCAGCATAATGATGTTCACGAACCTTCTAGAAAGCAGAACAGTGATATAGATAACTTAGCTAATGCAATTCGTGATGCCATTAATGCTTCGTCTTCTAGAAGCGAAAATAAAGAATTGTTGACTAGGCTTGCCACATCGAAAGACTTACCTGTGTATTTCGGCGAACCAATGGAGTGGTTACAATTCAAGGAAGCTTACCATGAATCAACAAAGCTTTGTAAGTACAGTGATACTGAAAACATGTGGCGTTTACGCAAATGTTTGCGAGGTGATGCTAAAGATGCCGTCACTTCACTTTTGATAGGCGATACAAAGCCTGATGCTATAATCGCCACACTTGAACTGAGATTCGGCAGACCAGAGTACATTATGTTCAAAATAATGTCACAGCTAAAGAAATTACTACCATTGCCATCAGCCTACCACAGCGAAATTGTCACATTTTCAACAAAAATTAAAAATTATGTGGCTGCTACAGTGGCACTGAAACAAATTAATTATTTGCATAGCCCGGAAATGTTCAGTGTGATTGTGTCCAAGTTGCCAACTACATTGATATCAAAGTGGGCTGATTACTCTCACGATAAAGACAGTAAACCAAAACTAGAATTGCTAGCAGAGTTTTTACACGACGAAGCGATAAAAACTGCAAAATCAGGTGTAAGTCACATTTATAGCCAGTCTGATCGCAAGAAACCTGAGGAGCGTAAAAATCAATACGTACTTCTACATAAAGACACCGAGAGCAAAGAAAACTGTAAATTCTGTAAGAAAAAACTAAATCATAACCTAGAGCATTGCAGTGCTTTCAAACGAGCAATGAGAAGAGATCGCTGGCGTTTTGTACGCACTAATAACTTGTGCTACAAGTGCCTGGGCGCGCGTCATAGCGAGCCCTCAGTGTCAGTGTGTACAGCTGATGAGTGTGACGTGGACGGGTGCGGGCAGCCGCACCACCGCCTGTTGCACTGGGTACAGCGCAAGGAGCAGGCCGTGCTACACACCGAAGCGCGCGGACAGCCCGCTAGCGTGTCCGCGCTGACGCCGCCATCCGAGCCGTGCCGCGCCGACGCCGGCGCCGCTGACGACGACTACGACGGCGATAGCGACACCGATACTGGTGCCGATGCAGGCTCCGACAACGACGTCACTGTAGCGCATGCGAGTGCATCAGTTTCCCAACAAGTGTTCCTAAAAATAGTGCCCGTTACCGTGTTCGGTCCTAGTGGTAGTGTTCATACTCATGCGTTACTCGATGACGGTGCAACCGTGACTCTTATCGCGAGTGACATCTGTGAAAAGATTGGAGTTAACGGCAAAAGCATTACAATGCGTGCACGCAGTGCATGGGACTCAGGTGAGCTTGTGTGCCAAACTGAAATCATAAACTGCCATTTAAGTAACAGTGATGGTGAACGATACACATTACAAGCTCGAAAATTAAATGAACTGAACTTGCCGACTCAGCGTATTCCATCTAAGATTTTAGCTAAATTTAATAATGCTAAATATAAGTTTTGTTATTGTAATGTACGGCCTAAGATATTAATTGGTCAGGATAACTATCATTTGATTACACCTTTAATTTGTATTGGGGGAAAAACAGGTGAACCATTCATCACAAAGACACCACTTGGCTGGTGTATGCATGGGATGGTTAGTACGGTGTGTAAAAACAAATTGGCTGATCGCTTCGTCGCACACTCATCGTGCTGTGAAGTTAGCGCTCGCGCCGCTCATAGCATTGCGGCCGAACTCCGGGCCGGACCCGCGGAAACTTCACACTTGTTTACTATCCAGTGCAGCGAGCCCTCGACAACCGCGCTACCCACCGTATCCCCTGCAGGTAATAATGATAATATACAACATAATTATAGAAAAATAAGTAAATATTGCTGTGAATGCGACTCCAAGTTGCACGAGGAACTACGCCGCGCATTTGCGATAGATTCAATTGGAATTTCTAATAAGACACGCCAACATCCTGACGAGATACGAGCTGTATCTATTTTGGATAAAACCTCAAAGTTTGTAGACGGTCAGTGGTCCGTGGGTTTGCCGTGGAAGTATGATATGTTTGAAATGCCTGAATCATACCCTAATGCTTTAAAAAGATTGAATTTAGTAGAACGAAAAATATTAAAAAATTCAGATTATGCAACACGTTACCGCGAAAGAGTACAGCATTTACTTAGTAACGATTACGCACGAGAGTTAACGAAAGATGAGTGCAGTCAACTTACTTGGTATTTACCACATTTCGCGGTGGATAACCCTAATAAAAAGAAATTACGTTTGGTATTCGATGCCGCTGCCAAAACTTGCGGAAGCTCATTAAACGATTATCTATTACAGGGACCAGACTTGTTACAATCTCTTTATGGAATAATGTTGAGATTTCGTGAGAAACCTATAGGTATTATAGGTGACATAAAGGACATGTTTCTCAGGATAAAAATTAGAGCGGAGGATCAGCACGCCTTCAGATTCTTGTGGAGAGATAAAGGAGAACTAAAGACGTATGTAATGACTTCTTTAATATTTGGAGCTAACTGTTCTCCGTTTATAGCCCAGTATATTAATCAGAATTTAAATGTATCCCGATTCCAGGATCAGATTCCAGAAGCCGTCGCTGCTATATGAAACTCGCAGTACATGGATGACTATATCGATAGCCTGGATGATGAGATCTCAGCTAAGAACAGAATAGAACAAGTAACTTTTATTCATAAGAAAGGAGGTTTTCAAATGCGAAATTGGATGAGCAATAGTTCGACTGTACTACATAATATGCCACAAGAAACCTTAAGTGAAAATGCCGTAAGATTCAAGATTGAAAGTCAACCAGAACGTACACTTGGATTACTCTGGTATCCAGCAAAAGATATGTTGGCATTCGACCTATCTCTGAAACGTATTCCTAGTGATATATTACAATGCAAACGGAAACCCACCAAACGAGAATTGTTAAGAATTATAATGTCAATTTATGATGTACTTGGATTTCTTGGTCCGTTCACAATTAAAGCAAAAATCATAATGAGAGATACTTGGCAAAGTAAATTACAATGGGATCAGGAAATAATTGATGAGTTATTTTCGCCTTTTCGTGAATGGATTAAACAATTACAGAACATAGAAAATATTCGCATACCCAGATGGTATTTTAATAGATACAAACAAGGCTCTAATTTGCATGGACTCTCAAGCAAACTTTACGAACATGATGACGTAACTACGAGTGCTCGCGAGGCGACAACACTGCAGTTACATGTATTTTGTGATGCATCGCCGACCGCGTACGCAGCCGTCGCCTACTGGCGCAAGCGAGCTAGCGATGGAAATACTTGTGTCGCATTTATTGCTAGCAAAAGCCGTATAGCACCCACAAAACTCGTTACAATACCGAGGCTTGAGTTGCAGGGAGCATTATTGGCCTGTCGATTAGCAAATACCATTACAAAGGAACACAGAATACAGCCCAATGATATATTTTATTGGTCGGATTCTACCACAGTACTTCATTGGATAAAAAATCAACACAGAAAATATAAAACGTTTATCGCTAACAGATTAGGCGAGATTGATGAAATGAGTAAACCACATCAATGGAACTACGTTCCTACAAGTATGAACGTTGCCGATCTCGCGACAAAAGAAAGCGATTTTAAATTACAAAACGACTCTGAATGGTTTTCGGGACCGCCTTTCTTGTACTTCAGTAAACAGAGCTGGCCGCACGCACCTGAAATAAAGGAAAAAAATTGTGATGAGCTCTTGGAAACAATACACAATACCAATTTAATTGAAGTCAAGATACAGGACCTCCCTGTCCCTGATCCTATTCGTTTTTCAAGCTGGCTACGACTGCTACGATGTACCGCCACTGTTCTTTTGAGTGTAGAGAAACTGAAAAAGAATAAAAATACATGCATTAATGAAGAGTTAATGAGAAAAGCCGAAATCTTAATGCTTCGCCATTCACAATCACAAACCTTTCAACAAGAAATAAACCTTCTCAAGCAAGGCAAAGAAATTGAACGCAACAGCCGATTACTTACCTTGACGCCTTATTTAGATAAAGACGGCTTGCTTCGCGTTGGTGGTCGGATTGGAGCGGCTACTGGCGTTACCATGGAAATCAAGAACCCAATCATTTTAGATGGAAATCACCATACATCAAGGCTAATTGTGAAACAATATCACATAATGGTAGCTCACTCCTGTAACGAAACCGTAGTCAATGAGTTACGTCAAAAATATTGGCTTTTAAGATTGAGACCTACTGTGCGAACTGTCGCTTCAAAGTGTATAATTTGTCGTATACGTAAAGCGACCCCTAGACCCCCGCGACTTGGAGACCTACCTGAAGCCCGATTAACACATCACCAGAGGCCATTTACTATCTGTGGCATAGATTTATTCGGACCTATGGAAGTGACGATGGGAAGACAGAGACAGAAACGGTATGGAGTCATTGAGATATATACATGGAGATGAAATGTTTGTCTATAGAAATAATCATTTATACATATATGTGGTATATCGATGCCTAGTTCATAAAAATACTGCCATCTCTTTTTAACTTCATTATTTTTGCATAAGTGAAAAAGGATAGCGGCATTTTTGACAGTTACTATGATGGCAACCCTTCGTTCTGAGTATCATCAAAATACCTATTTGCGGCCGGTCCGCCATTTTATCCTCCGGCTATCTCGACTCGCCATTGGTCAGTCATCTGTCAAATGCTTGTCATTATCAAAGGGATAGAGTTGTGCCCTAAGACTTATTTATTTATCGATAATGTCCTTTTATGTTTTTTTTTCAACTTACTTTCAAGGTTGCCTGCTAGAAAAGGAAAAAAGAATATTGGCTTGAAACTACCTAAATAAAATTATATTGTTCAGAAATGAAAAAGATTTATCTAGATATAACTTTAAAAAAAATTACTCTTAAAAAAATACTGTGAGCGCGTCGCGAGCGTTCCAAATCATTGACAGCTCTCAGTGGTCATAGACGTGATATCTGTAACGAGTAATCGGAACGTAAATTATTGATGTGAGCGTGAGCGCTAGAGCGGAGTTCACCCAAAGAATCGTCGGGGGCATCGTTTCGTTTGTTTTTTGGTACCTACCTCCATGAGGAGTTTTCTTATGATACCTCTATGATCAAAATACCTGTCAAACTGTTGATATTTCGAACCAATTTGAACCTTAAATACACGATTTGACAGTTATTTTGACTATAGAGGTATCATAGGAAAACTCCTCATTGTAAAACGCGCGCGAGTTGTAGAAATATTTTTGCGATTAGTTGAAGTAATTAGCTGCATTATTGCGTATGAACTCAGTTTATAGTGAAAACCATCCATAGCAAGATGCCCACTTGCAAAGTAATTGGATGTGGCTGTCGCGGAAGAGAAAATCACCCGACCATAACTTTGCACCAGGACGTACTTAATTTCAACCGAAATATCTTCTTTAATTCCTAAACAAAAATATTTGCAACATTGAATAGTTTCAACAGTAAAGCATTCATAGTTTCGCTTTTAATTTATAATTGAACATTTTATCGTAGCGCTTATTCACTCAAAGAGCAGTTCGACTGGGGAAGTAGGTACCTTACAGAATACCGCAGCCAAATAACTTAATGTTGTGTAAAGTTGTGTTCCTGCGCGTGAGTAAGGCGCCAGAGCTCAGGGGAGGGGGGAAAGGTCGGTAACGCGTGAGCGTTGCTTCGTGTATTACGAGCGTCCATATGGCTACGGCAACCACTTACCATCAGGCGTGCCGTATGCTTGTTTACCAACTTAGTCGTATAAAAAAAATACTTAATTTTTTTAAGAAATCGTATTGAGTCGTGGTATTTTTACCCGACTGACCCGGAAGGAGGGTTATCTTTTTCGAGTGTATGTATGTATGTACTTATGTCTATTTCTTAGATACGCTCTGCAGCCTAAACGGCTTGATGGATTTTAACATATGAGGTGTCGTTAGATTCGTCTTAACTGTGGGAGTAACATAGGACATATTATTTTAATATGGCATGTAGGAATAAAAAGAAGGGGGTATTAAAAACAAAAATTTCGTTATTTTAACAATATGTAAATAACTTCGAAAGTATAACCCATAAAAAAATTAAATCTCAATCGCATAAAAATGGTTACTGTGGGTTATCCATAGGATATAGACATATACCATCGCTGACTTTTTTGTAGATATTTTTAAGATACACAATTCCGTAGTACATCATTTTCATATATCTCGTAAAGTTTAGTCAGCGTTAGCAATGAATTCGCAAAAAATTCTATGTGTTTTCGAAACATTGTTTTTTTTATATATTCTGTATATATAACATATATAAACCTTCCTGGGAAAATTATCTAACTCATAGTGAAAACCGCATCAAAATCCGTTGCGTAGTTTTAAAGATCTAAGCGTACAAAGTGACAGACAGCGGGAAGCGACTTTGTTTTATTTATACTATGAAGTGATGATTAGTAAGTAGGTATAATTCACTCAATTTACAAACCCGTTTTTAATCATCATTTTACAATATCGTAATGTTGGTCGGTACCTACTGCATTATAAAGCTTTACCAATTTATTCTATGTTCTTTATCAAGCAGCTAACTCCCTCTAGACCTCAGTCTCCCAAGTAATTAATTTATTTCAATACATTAAAAAAACAAGAAAAATCCGATGTTTTCCTCGGAAAGTCGATGATACTTGTTGAATTATCTGTTCGTAGATACCGTGATAAAATATAAATACATTCTAACAATCTTTTATCGATGATTTATAAATATCGATATAGGCTTATCAACATGGGCTGCACTATTGACGGCCATTTTATCCTCCGGGTAAGTTTAGGTATGCACGTTTTTTTCGTAGGTATGGCAAATCCATGTAATTATAAGGTCGATGTATGGAGTACTCTTTACTTGTCTTACTGTACGAGCAGTTCATATTGAACTTGTCTCATCATTAACAGCTGATTCGATGATTATGGTTTTGCGAAGAATGGCGTCCCGTCGAGGCTGGCCTCGCACGATTATCTCAGACAATGGCACGAATTTTCATGGCGCCGAGTCCGAACTGAGGAGATCATTCGCTGACCTGGACCAAAGCAAGATAATGAGTGACGCTCTCAATACCGGAGTAAACTGGAAATTTATACCACCTGCAAGTCCACATATGGGTGGGGCATGGGAAAGACTCATCAGAAGTGTAAAAAATGCTTTGAAAGTCGTACTGCGAGAAAGGGCACCGAAAGAAGAAATATTGGCTACGCTGCTTGCTGAAATAGAAAATATAATTAATAGTAGACCTCTTACTCATGTGTCTGTGGACCCCCGTAGTCCAGAATCATTGACCCCTAACCATTTTTTGATAGGCTCTTCTTCAAACTTACCTGTGTCCGGAGTATTCGATGACGGAGATCTGTACCTACGTCGGCAGTGGCGTGCTGCTCAGCGCTTAGCTGACCTTTTCTGGAACCGTTGGATGAAGGAGATCTTGCCAACCCTCATACCTCGTCGTAAATGGAATCAGGAAGGAGCGGTTTTGAAAGTAGGTGATTTCGTAGTAGTAGTAGACCCATCATCGCCGCGTAACATCTGGCCGAAGGGAATAATACAAGCTGTTTACCCTGGACGCGATGGACGGGTAAGAGTTGTTGATATTAAAACTACGACAGGTGTGATGAAGCGACCAGCCACTCGCGTGGCTCCTATACTACTCGATGATGAGTGTCAGCTACCTGACACTGGGGGGGAGAATGTTGATGATGGAAACCTGAAAAGAAATAAAAATATAAATTAATACCTTAAAACTATCTATTGTATAAATGTAAACTAAGAAATATGTATAAAATAATATTATGTAAGTACTTACCTTGTTTGCTTATGCTATATCAGTGTATGTATCTACCTACCTACTAACATTGAAATAAATGGGTGGACGTTAGCCGTTTAGTCGTCTGCACACCGCTCTTAAAGCTACACGCTGTTCGACTAGCGATCCAAATTAACCGAAAAAGTCTCATCTTTTATTTAAAGGGCTTATTACATCTTCCTATATTTAGGATCCTAACTAGGATGGTTCTAACAAGGAAGCAGGATGCTACTTATTACACTACACTATCTTGCTTTCTAACTAGGACGCGGCAAAGAGTATAGCAACTATACTTAAAGCGGGACGGACGACTCGTAGGGATGTAACAAAGGTCGATTTAAAAAAAAATATAACTATACTTACATCGATGTTCTTCCGATGTTTTAAGTTATTTATTCTCTCAAACCGATCACACAAATTAAAATTTCAATGAATACAAATGAGATCCTTTATGTTAAAATAAAACAAAATTGAACTTTATGTAAGTAAGTACCAAGTATTAATTTATAAATAATGTAGTACTTTCAATGCACGGATTATTTTTCTATTATTGTTTCTTGATTACTAATGACCTATACATTCATCCCTCAAAATATACGCCAAGACTTTAGAAGGGCCTTATATAATTATTTCAAAACATCGATGTTTTGAAATAATTATATATTGTACGGATTATTATTCTATTATTGTTTTTTGATTACTAATGACCTATACATTCATTCCTCAAAATATACGCCAAGACTTTAGAAGCCTTATATAATTATTTCAAAACATCGATGTTTTGAAGAACAATGTTACATCCCTAAACGTCCTAAATCGGAGCGACGCGATTACACTTTCCTGTTTAAGGAAGCAGAGCGGTTGGGACCTTCCTATCTCACTACTTAGGACACTAACCGTTCTTTCTGCGATTACACGTTCCTATTTCCTAGTTAGGATCCTAAAAATAGGAAGGTGTAATAAAGGGCTTATTACATCTTCCTATATTTAGGATCCTAACTAGGATGGTTCTAACAAGGAAGCAGGAAGCTACTTATTACACTACACTATCTTGCTTTCTAACTAGGACGCGGCAAAGAGTATAGCAACTATACTTAAAGCGGGACGGACGACTCGTAGGGATGTAACAAAGGTCGATTTAAAAAAAATATAACTATACTTACATCGATGTTCTTCCGATGTTTTAAGTTTTTTATTCTCTCAAACCGATCACACAAATAAGAATTTCAATGAATACAAATGAGCTCCTTTATGTTAAAATAAAACAAAATTGAACTTTATGTAAGTAAGTACCAAGTATTAATTTATAAATAATGTAGTACTTTCAATGTACGGATTATTTTTCTATTATTGTTTCTTGATTACTAATGACCTATACATTCATCCCTCAAAATATACGCCAAGACTTTAGAAGGGCCTTATATAATTATTTCAAAACATCGATGTTTTGAAATAATCATATATTGTACGGATTATTATTCTATTATTGTTTTTTGATTACTAATGACCTATACATTCATCCCTCAAAATATACGCCAAGACTTTAGAAGCCTTATATAATTATTTCAAAACATCGATGTTTTGAAGAACAATGTTACATCCCTAAACGTCCTAAATCGGAGCGACGCGATTACACTTTCCTGTTTAAGGAAGCAGAGCGGTTGGGACCTTCCTATCTCACTACTTAGGACACTAACCGTTCTTTCTGCGATTACACGTTCCTATTTCCTAGTTAGGATCCTAAAAATAGGAACGTGTAATAAGTGCTTAAATCTCAAACCAACGCCTCTGTCGTGTACACTGATATCAGCGTGAGCGCTGTCAAAAGTGACGGTTATTTATTGCGTTTTCGGCAAAAATCTAATAAGATTCTTGGTTTTCTATTTAGTAAAGATACTTTTTATGATTTTATGAGAGAAAAATAATAAAAAACGCGGATTTTCCTTTTTGCTAGTCAAATTATAAAAGATATAAGGTTATATATATACAGGTCGTTGTTTTGGTCAGCGACGAGCGACTCAGGGTCGATAACACAAATGATACTGGTGCTAAAAAATAAATAAAATAAATACTTTATTTATTTTTAATAATAAAAATTAAAAAAAATATTGTTTGGAAAATCATGTAATACGCTAAAGTGTAGGGTGGGGCGATGGCGGCTTGCGCCTAGCTCTAGTCTGTGCACGTGCCGAGTGGCCATACTTTGCGGTAATTTTATTTCAAATTGAATAAGGTATATCTCAACGCATTTACAGTATTTAATGGAATTAAGTCCATTTTTGGGAAATGTATTTTTTGTACTACCACTCCTGGGTCAAAAAAACATCCTGTATATAATAATTTGCGTACATACAATAATTTGTGAGTTGTTGCAATTCGGAATGTAAAGAACAGCTTCCTCTGAGGAGCGCTACGAGCGGGATTATGGCATAATTCGGAATGTACCCAGTTTCCTTCCTGCCTGTGTGTCTGGAAAACTGAAAAATAAAACAAATGTCAATTGTCAACCGGAACGAAATGAATGAAAGCCGTCGAAAACTAAATTAATTAGTTTTATTACTAAACTATATGTTATTATGTGTTAAACATGAATATCACATTAACAAGTTTGGAAGCTCTTATTTGTAAGTGCAGGAAGTTGTAATATATTATTCTGTATTAAAAATCATAACAATTTTGTTCGTTCACACAGTAAAAGCAACTCACGAATCTTTGCCATGTCCGGACGCTGCGGCGGTGGAGGCGTTCTGCACCATTATGCGGGACGCCAGCGAGGGCCCGCAGCTGGCGGCACAGACGCTGGCGGCCCGCATTCACACGACAAACGCTCGGGAAGCGCTGTTAGCATTGACGATGTTAGATCGCTGTATGCGTCGTTGTGACCCTGATTTCCATGCAGAAATTGGGAAATTTCGGTTCCTCAACGAGATGATAAAGCTTGTGTCACCTAAATATTTTGCTGATAGAACTGCACCCGAAGTGCAAACAAGGGTAAGAATATGTTTTAACGGGGACTTGAATAGACTTATAGAAATATTAATATATACTTAAACATATGTGTAATGCTGTTTGATCTCCTATAAGATTTTTTCACAAGGAGTATCACTTGTTTCGCCTGGAACAAGTTTTATGACATGCGAAATCATGAATGACAACCTAGCGAAGCAGTCGCAGGTGTCAGCGGAATTTACCAACTGATAACCGATGGATCTGATGCTGTCTCTCTATTTTCGCATTCAAACATTACTTTGGATGAAACAACAAGCTTTTAGACTATGCTTGCATTGAAGTTGCGCAGGCCACAGAGGTCCGCCTTTAAAATCTCCAGTAATGTACTATACTGTAAATATACTATAAATATACTGTACTGTATTATACGAAAAATATTTTTCTTTATAAATATTACTAGGTACTTGTGAAGTTATTGTGTATTAAGGGCTTTTATATTAGTGTAAATAAATGATTTTGAGAAATCATGATACTAGTTCTGCAACTGTTTCAAAACCTAAAAGAAATTGTTTCAATATTTATTTTTAACACACTCAAATTCAAAGTATTAGAAACAGTATGATGATGTGCTATCTAGGTCTACCCTTGTCTTAGTGGAGGAATCATTGTGGCCTTTAAGCTAAAACAACACCCCTGATTAATACCATGCTGATCACATAACTCTTAGTGGAGGAGTAATTGTGGCCCTTAAACTAAAAGAAGACCCCTGATTAATACCATGCTTATCACATAACCACTCATCAAAACAATTTGCTCTACAATTCTAGGTACTTCAGCTCCTCCATGCCTGGTCTATAGAATTTTCAAAAGAGACCAAATTCAAAGTTGCTTATGATATGCTGAAGAATCAAGGTGTAGTGAAGGAAACTCCACCCCCCCTGCCACCTGAGGATGGAGCTCCCACACGGAACAGGGCTAAAAATGCTATCTTTGAAGATGAGGAAAAGTCAAAACTCCTGCAAAAATTACTACAAAGCAAGAAGGCTGAAGATTTGCAACACGCAAATAGACTCATCAAAACTATGGTTCGAGAAGTAAGTATAGATCTTACCAAATTCTTTAAATATTGTTGCATATTAATCTTTTAAATTTTAAACTAAATATAATCCAAATGATCTGTATTATTAATAAATCGTAGTATAAAATAATATCAGTAAAAGTGTCAGTAACTGGTACCCCAGAGATGGCAAGCGCAGTAGAGGGCGCCAACATAAACAAGATGGGAAGATGACCTAAAACTCACAGCTGGACATCACTGGAGAAGGAAATGTTAGAGGAGGCCAAGGTATGCCACGAGGCACACTGAACTGCAGGACATTCTTTAAACTGATCCTATAATTTTTTATATCTATATTATTAAATTCATGTTTGGAATAAATGGCTTATTATTATTACTATAAGTAATATATATACTCATCTCATTGAAAGCCATCTGCGCTCGCCAATTTGAATGTGTCAGTGTGTAGAACTCACCCATCTGAGGCTAACACCTAGTAAAATAAGGTTGAAAGCTAACTAAATAAAGTCATATAATATCAAGTCAGGTAAGCAACTAACTGATGAGTTATTAAGATAACCCAAGTTGATGCAAGTGGGCCTAAGAAAAACAAGTGGACCAAGATATTTATTTAGATGTATTTTTCGATCAATAGGAGGAGCGTCGCAGTGAAGCCAACAGTCGTCGTGCTCAGGAAGTGGGTGCCGCGCTGGACAGTGCTGGTTTACTGCGTGACATGCTGGATCATGCATCCAGTGCATCACATGACGAGGAACAGCTAATACACGAACTGTATGCAAGCTGCGTGAGACTGCGCCCCGTGTTGCAGAGGTTGGCTGCAGCTGATGCACAGGCGGAAAACTTACGTGAGTTCATCAGGACATGTTTTATGTACATTTTATGCTTATTATACCATTATAACTTATGATGATGTCTGATGCTGCCACTACTACATATTATTTTCTTCCTTTTTTATTTATAATATTAAGTATATTAAAATAATTAAATACTAATGACATCAGGGATTTCAAAATATAATTTACTTAGGTACCTAAAACCATGGAGGTTTATAAAAATTAGATTGTTTTTTTTAGCACATGAGCCCATAACCTAACAAGAAGAAGAATATACCATCAGCTTTCATGTAATTTAGTAATTTATCCCTATTTGTTTCTTTGGAAAAGTTGTTTGTTATCATGAGTACAATCATGTGTATAAGTATCGTTTACTAATCTGTCACCCTATATGTATGTAGTTCATAGACGACTTCTACATTGCTTGAGATATAAAAGCACGACTGCAACCCTACTATGAAATGTAACTGAAATTTCCAACACAAAATAACAATTAAATATTTTTACAGATGATATACTACATGCTAGTGATGCATTAGACGAGGTGTTTGAGAAATATAATGATTTTGTGAATGACAAAAAGTTCAAAGCTAAATCAAGTGCAGCCAAAACACAAGCATCCAATCCTGACAGTTTACTAGATTTTGCCGGAGCTAATATTGGGAAAGGAGATAATTTATCTAATAACGTGAAGAACAATGTTATAGATGAACTTGGAGATATATTTTCTACTGGAAGTGAATCCAATAACATTGCTGTACCCTTGAAACCTGTCAATTTGATGCCTAATGGTAAGAAATTGAAATTTTTATCATTTCTATGTACACGAAATGATGGTTCAATTTGTTATTTGCAGAAGATGTAGACCTTCTTGGAGATAAAACAAGTAAAGTTGAAGGCTGGAATGAGTTAGATTCTCTTGGTGAACAGCTATTGAAACAGTCACTTCCAGATAATGCAAAACGAATGGATATTAGTTTTAATAGGTATGTTTTACTGTCTTATGAATGCTATTAATTTTTATTGGTAGAGGTAAACTAACTATCATAATTTTCCAGCAAAGCTTCAAAGAAAATACCAATGAATGCATTAGAAAAGTTATCACCTCAGCATGAGCCCCAATCGTTAAATAACGGCGCAATATTTGACTTGGACTTCTTTACTAAGAAGTCAGAAGATGTACCAAAATTATCACCTCCCGCACTATCGCCTAAACACTTGCCTTCGAATGATGACGTAATGGTGGACATAAGTACGGACACACCAAACATTCCAAACGTTCTTAATAACAATTTGACTGATAGTCCCACGGACAACATATTGGATTTAAGTTTAGATAATGCCAAATGTGAAGATATCGTAACTCCAGTAGAAAATAAGGAAATTAATATAACTGAGAACGAAAAGAAGGATAGTGTTAAGAATACTAAAGTAGATGTGAAACCCCTGACGGATATCAATGTGACGCTGCAGAGTGTTCAGCCAAGCAAGGTGCCTCCACTTACGGCCTTCGAGGAAGACGGAGGAATTACTGTTGTGTTACATTTTTGCAAAGACAAGCCCAGGCCTGATGTCAACGTTATTGTAATTTCTACGACTAGCAGAAGTAGTTCGCCGATTGATGAGTACAAGTTCCAAAGTGTTGTACCAAAGGTAATACTAAAACAGATCTTGGAGTAAATTTCGCGTTTGAAAAATCAACATCCCGGAGATAAAAAAAGTTATTTATTTAGGGATCAAAATAATATCCTATGGCTTTTTTATTAGCGTGGGGAAATCCTCATAGGATACCCGACCGCCCTGGGGGGGAGCGGCCAGGTTATGCCGGACTTTTACCGGCTAAAACCCCACGGTGGTCGCCATCTGCGCTATAGAGAGGGGGGCGGGCTCTCGTGTTGAACGCGTACCTGCTCACCCCTCCAAACGCGGCGCTTTGATAGCTCGTCCCAGGGGAAGTCTGACACTTCCCCCCAGTCACCTATCGCACGATGAGTCGTGACCACATCGACTCATCGTCCTCCTTGGGGTCGCTTCTGGGCGCACAGAGCCCCCGCTCTGATTGCCCGCGACCCCAAAGGCCCCGTTTAGTCGCCTTTTACGACAGGCAGGGGAACACCGTAGCTGTTATTCTAAGCCCGAGCTTTGCGCCCCGGCGGCTTCGCCTCCGGGTGGGATCGGCCCTCTCCCGATCCCGCTCAGCCGCCTCCTTCTGGACCATTACGGTCTCACAGAAGGAGGCTACGGCCCTCCACGCCGTATCCCCGCTCAGCATCGCCGACACGACTGCTGGCAGGGAGAGATTCCGCCCGATCAGGCCGACCAGGATCCGCCGCTCGGGTTCCCACGCGGGGCACACCGCGAGCGTGTGCGATGCGGAGTCCTGGTCGCTCCCACCGCAGTGGAAGCAGGCCGCCGTCGCCTCACGTCCGATCCTACACAAATAAAATCACCGAAGCACCCATGCCCGGTAATTAAATATCCTATGGCTACACACATCAATTCGGACAGAGATCATATTTGATGTAACCCAATTTTTATAACTGTGCACCTTTCAATGTCAAAATATTGTCACGCACGATGCCTGCATTGGTAGCGTCAGCAATAGTATTTTTCCCGATTGCGCGAGTTACGAGAAAAAGTTATGTTTTTGTATCATTTAAATTATTTTATTATGTTTCATAGATTTTTTTTTTCAAGTTATATTGTAGGTACAGAAATTTAAATGAATGAAGCTCAATTATTTTATTTAATCGCTTGGCTCCACAGACTACGGTGGACATATTCTCGCTACCAAAAAACTGTGCCTATGGAGTCAGCCACCTCTCACGCACACCTTAGTTGAGTATTCCGCGGGAAATTAGACTCTGTCGCCGTTTACACAGAGTCGATTACTCGCGCTCAACTAATGTGTGAATGTGTGCGTGCCGGCTTGTACGTACAGCGTGGTGGCCGACTCGAGTGATACAGTTTTTTGTTAGCGAGAATATATCCGACTTTTTTTAATATCTGTACTTGGCTCGCGGTTAATTATATAAAAACGAAAAGCACTTTATTTTTCCATTGAGATACAAATAACACAATTATAACAAACAATGGCCCTGATTCTGTTGTTTACAACTAAACTAATTTAAGTCTCACTATGTCTCTTTCTAACAAAGAACATAAGAAAAGGATGTAAGAAATGTATTCCTGTCAAATTAGTCCAATGCTTGTTTTCAATATAAAGAATCATGGCGAGATGATGATGATTTGTACAAAAAAATTAAACATTTTAGAGGGTTTTGAATCACTTCCAACGTTGAGATTACATTACCAGCAACATGTTAATATACATGAAATATTTTATAAACCCCGCAAAACATAACAACAGCATAACGGTTTTGGTCGCGAATAGTCGCGATTCGCCGCCATGCCATTGAAATTCGCATCTTTATCCCGGGGTTCTAAAAATATTTTAAATGGCTCAAGTTATTCCTTAGGCACTAAGAAACAATTATAACGTAATTCTAGCGTCTCTAAAAATCTCAATTTATTACAAATCTCGCAATGATTCTTTAGTCGGCATCTATCGCGGTTACGTCTAAATACCCGCAAATGAAGACGGCAAAGACTAATTTGACAGCTTTAAATATGTTCTATCCTTTTTCAATAATGTTCGTAAGAAAGAGATGTGATGTGACTAAAATTAGTTTAGTGCGAGATACAACAAACAAATTTAACAAAAAAGCAATTAAAATGTTCAAGAAAATATCGAAACAATATAGCAAAATAACAGGTTGCCTAGACAAGATGGTTGTCGACAATCGTCATCGTTAGTAAACGATCAACCTTTGTATGGGATTGACATTTCAAATCGAAATATCATGTGGTTTTTAACAATCTCTTATGTCAATCCCATACAAAGTTTGATCGTTTAGTAACGATGACGATTGCCGACAACCATCTTGTCTAGGGGGCAGTGCAGACGACAAGACAGTGCTGACCGTACCAATAGGCGTCAGGAGAGGTAAGAAGAGAAGCGGGCGGGTGAATTAAATTTTGCCAACCTAACGACTTTGCCAGCTCCAAGTGCACAGTTATTTATATCGAGTTATATATAAGACATACACATATGACATGACATTTGACGGATTTTGACGGGCCAGTTGGCGTGGTTGGTTAAAATTCCACCTATCACGCCACAGGTCGTGCGATCGATTCCCATACAGGACATGTGCATGAACATGTCTGCATGTCCTGAGTCTGGATGTAATTATGTATATTAAGTATGTATTTATTTACAAACAAAAAGTTGTATATGTATCAGTTATATGGTTTCCATAGTACAAGCTTTGCTTAGTTGTGGATCAGATAACCGTGTGAAGATTGTCCCAGGAAATTTATTAATCAATTTCAAATAATGTTGTCCACAGGGTTGCAAAGTCCGTCTCCTAACACCGTCAGGCACATCATTGCCCGCTTACAACCCGTTTATGCCGCCCCCAGCTCTGACGCAGGTGATGCTGGTCGCGCGCCCTCCCTCTTCGCCGCTCATCAACCTCAAGTTCGTTATCACCTACACATGCGATGACGACATGTGCTCTGAAATGGGCGAAGTTAAATCATTACCTCTCGATGACATATAGGTAGGTTAGTAGCTTGTCAAATACAATTATTCAATTTGATAAATTATATAAAATCATGGCGCGAAGCTTAAATGTAGTCGTATTATAATTTTATATGACGTTTAAAGAATTATTTATATAAACAATATATTGTCTAGTCGAAATTATTATTGGGAATGTTTGATATTTTTAATACATTCCATACTTATTGTACGTTACTTAAGTTAGTTTAATTATTGATAGTTTTATTTTTAACTACTTATACAAATTTATGCTATTATTTTTTAATAACGAAATGTTAATATTTATGCTTACAAATAACTTTCTCTACTCGCCTTACTTGTATTCAATGATTTTTTATTGTTAGGTATTTAAAGCGAGAAATATCCAGAACCGCTTTAACAGCAAATTATTTTATAATCATAGTGTGATTACTCGATAGGTACGCTAGTGCAATGCAGATAAAAATATGGATATATTTCTAACTAGCAACACGCCCTCGCTTCGCCCGGGTTTCATTATTTGTTGATTATCCTACTTTTGTCTTGCCTGCTTTTATTCGGATTTTATTAAAGTGATCCAAAATATCCACAAATCTCGATTATTCGAAAAATTCTCATAAATGACCTAAACCTTTCTCTTGAATCAGTCTGTCTAATTGTGAAAACAGAATAAAATAAGTTGTTTCGGAGATTTGTGCAAACATAATAAAAAACCTGACGGGGCTCTTAATATGGAATACTTGTGTATTGATAGTGTTAATAACCCCGCATACTAAAGCCAGGGATACACTAGGGGGCAAATGAAGAAACATGTTGCGGAACATGTCCCTCAACAACTACGTCAAGTGTCCCGAGACAATTGTCGCGGAACATTTTGCCAGCCACACTAGTCAGTGCTCATAGAAATTTCACCCGAGGAGGTTGTGGCTATTAGTGCTGCGTACATAGTAATTATATCGAGTGTGTTGAAACGTAAGAGAAAGAGAAGTTTGTGGATGCGGTATTTCTTACTACAACGAGAAAGAAGAGTTAATATTCTATGTGAGCACGTTGCGTACGCGACTACACTCGGTGACTAATGGCCCGACACTGACGCGGGATACGTGCGCTCGCTCTCGAGGCGGGAGCAAGCAACATGCCCCGCGTCACGTAGAATGTTGCGGGGCATGTTGCGGGACACTATGCAACGTTGCAGCGTCACGTAAATTGAGTGTTGCGCGTCATGTTGCGGGACAAAATGTTCCCTCGTGTATCCCTGGCTTTCGATTTTAAATTACACTACTACGTTATTAGAAGCGCGCCGGCATATTTCATCTAATATTTAATAATATTTATTTCTCTGATAATATCTGACTATAGAAACGAGAAAGACGGCATTCGATTTAAATAATAAGCTTATTATTATTGTAGGTATACATTGTAATGTTTATGTACGTAGTGTCTGCATTTACTAGATCTGAATTATTAAGATAATGAAAACAACACAGTATTATGTATGATTCTAAAATTATAGATAAACCTACAATACGGATAGGTTCGTCAAAATTGTATTTGGTTAATTCCCTCGTTAGTTGCATTACATACCAGTGAACTTTAATTTTGTATTAAAGATTAATATAATTATAGTTATCGCAAATAAAATTTATTTTGTTCTTTTTGGCCATTAAATGGGCTCGCACTCCCTTCAAATTAAAAATATAACTTTGGGGGAAAGTTAAAACCAGAAATTAAAGGAATTCCTATATTTATACAATTGATCTCTTAAATATAACAATTTCATATTTACACAGTAAATGCATTAATTGAACACAATATTGCAGAAGCATGAACAAAGTGTATACGGTTACAACCCCCACATATATATTGTCTATTTTGGGCAAAACAGAGTACAAAAATAAAGAAACTGCCGCGCTTGAGTAATCCCAAAATACTTACAAGCAACGTTAAGAGGCGCATTCACGCGCTACGCTGCGCGGTGCGTGGCAGTGTGTTAACCACCTTAGATGGGAGCAATAGTGAATTCTCAATTTTTTTTCAACTTTTCTTTCAAAATGTCAACCTTGCTCGATCACAATGTATGAAAAGTAAAAAAAAAATACGAAGATGAAAAAATCCGTGTATAATTTTTTTTGATAATGTAAATGACGGACTAAATAGAATTTTCCAGGAATCTAGCATATTGTCCATAGCCGTTACCAGCTGATAGTCGATGATGATTAAACAAATAGCTGGGTCGCCGTATTAGCTTATAAATATTTACATAATTTGTACAGTCTAATAAATCGCATTAGTATAATAAGGGCTATTAGTTGATTCACATTTATACAGCTTGGTCCCTGAAAGCTAATGCAGTGATAGCTTTCTGGTGGCCGCAGTACTCTCGCTCAAGCGTGCCTTTCTCCACGTCCCAGAGACGGGCGTAGCTATCTGATGAGCCTGCGGAAATAAATAACAAAATAGTTAATTAATCATTTTTTTTTTTAAAGTAGGATTGAATTTGTTTAAACTTTTTTTCTTTGATTTAAACTATGTATTTTTTTTATATATTTTTGTACTCAACAGGTTTCTATCAAATGCTATGAACATGCTACCTCTGGAAATATGTCTGTTTTAGCAACTACGCAGGGCAGCGCGGACAAGACAAAATAACTCTACAAGCACACTAGTTTTCGCCCCGCGGTTTTACCCGCGTTCCCTTTAGGCGAGATTAGGTTTTTCCGGGATAAGAAGTATCATATATGTCATCCCAGGTTCTGATACACCCGCGTGGCTGAACACGATTAGTTGATAAACATCAGTTGGACTCTGTCCAGAAAGGACCAATTCGCCGCGAATCTCTCGCGTGGATGCAGTATGCGCATACGGCGAGGAATTGGTCACCAATACATTGCGTCCACAAGCATCGCGCGTATTTATCCTTTCTGGACAGGGTCTAAAGCAGTGTCCCACCGCTGTCGAGTAAACGAGTAACTATCGGCTATTTTCTCGTTCATGAAGCGTACAATAGATATAACATTCCGTGTAAACAAAAGTGACTGTTCACACTGCCGGCGGGGACTCGTTCCACTAGTTTGTCACTGAGCGACAAGAGCTATCAAAGATAATTCTCGCTCAGCGATGCTCGCTTGGCGGTCAGAATTCACGCCGAGAGACGCAACTAGCAGTCATTTCTCTACAGTGTGGTACAGGTCTAAGCTGCCACCGCGAGCGAGTGTCGCGAGTAATCGCCCGTCGCACTCGCACACTCGCTTACAGCCCAGCGACAAAACTGTAGGAACTACACACTCGCTTCACACTGCTCGCCAACTCCTTTCTAGTTGCTAGTTTTACTCGTTACTCGTTCATCGTCGGCGGTCGGACAAGTGCCTTAGGCATGTACATATTATATTAGTATGTAGTATAGTATAGTTATAGTATAATATGTATAGTACCAGTGAAGAGGTATCTGGAGTCGACGGTAAAGGCGGCGTCCCAGACCCAGCGCTGCGAGTCGTGGCGCAGCTCGCGCAGCAGCGCCCAGTCGCGGGTGCGCCACACGCGCGCCGAGCAGTCGCCCGACGTCGTCACCAACATGCTGTGGGCCCGGGTGCCATTGCTAATATTATGTCTATTATACATGCACATTTTTTACCCATGCAGTCTCAGATATGTGCATCTGCATTAAGAGCAGGCATCCCGCTATACTTTTCATACAAAAACTCTGAACTTATTATGGCGTTGTTAAACATTTGTCGTTAGATATTTTAAGCAAATATGTATCTTGTGCACTATATCTAGGCCTGTATATAGGTAAAAATAAAAAAAATGTTTGAAACAAATTCAGTAAAAACCTCCGAAAAACAGCGTTTTTGCCCAAATTTTACCTGAACTTTGGCCATATCTAATGTACCTATAAATTGTAAAAAGTATGTAAAACATCTTGATCCGACATTGCAAATGTATTGGAGATTCAAAATAACAAACTTTTTCTTCACAAACTTGTAAGATTTTTTAGTATACTCTGGGAACAAGTTTTATGATATGCGAAATCATGAATGACGACCTAGTGAAGCGGCCGCGAGTGATCAGCGGAATTTACCGACTGATAACCGACGGCTCTGATGCTGTCTCTCTTTTTTCGCAGTCAAACATTACGTTGGATGAAAGTACAAGCTTTTAGGCTATGCTTGCGTTAAAGTTGCGTTGGCCATGAAGGGCCCCCTTAAATAACAATGTTGCCAGTCTCGAGCTATCATAAGTAACAAATTATACAAACAAAAAAAAATCAATTTCAGAACTATAATACCCTTATCACAAAAGATGATTTAAAGCAAATCAAGTAAAAGTAATAATTATTTAAATATATAACTCCGATCACATGCTATATTAAAACTGGGGTTTTAAAAGACTTGCTTTAAGCCATCTTTAGCAATAATAATACAGTAACATTTTCTATACGATTCAATTTATCTAGCTTTTAAACTTTATTCTATTTGTTAATAAACAACCCAATAAAGTGTGACTCACGTAGAATCCAGGCTGAACTTGCAGCGCAGCGCGTACTTGGAGTGCGCTTGTATGTGTTTCCTCGGCACCGGGCGCGGCGGGTCTCCGCCCAGCGACCACACGTAGCAGTTGCCCTTGTTGTTCACCGCTGCCATCAGCTTGCCTTCAGGATCGATAGCTATGTCCTGGATTGATGCCTCGGCTTCTGGGATCTGGAATAATAACTGGCTGAGAGGGCTCTATTTAGAAAACGACTAAACACTATTACAAAAAACATTTAACACATAATTTATTTGAGGATTTTAAAAATAGTTCCTGATGTGATGGAGAATCTAAATTGTTGCACTTTCATGCCTAAAATGATGAACGAATTGTGATGAAAGGCATGCTAATAGCCTATATATGGTATGGAGAAGAACATAGGCTACTTTTTACCCTGGGAACATGGGTGAAACATAAGGGATAGAAAGCTAGTATTTCTATAAAATTACAGTTTAGGGTTCTCCATTCTGGGCATAAAATTAATAAAAACACTTACTAGTTGCTCATTCTGATCAGTTTTGAGATCCCACATATGGATGATGCCACTCTGGTCACCAACCATGATCTGTGACTGGTCAGGGTGCAGCATCACAGCATTCACAGGAGCAGATACTTGGAATATCTTCTGACAACGACCCTGTGGTGTAGCTCTGCCAACAATTATAATTAAATTAAAAGCTTAGTGAATATTTCTTCTTTCCTCCCATTGTTCATGTAAAAATTATCATTTTCTTTGGCTTTAAACATCAGACTTTATAATGGACAATGAATAGTGATTAGATTTTTCTCAAATACTCAAGTTTTATTACCTTGGGTCCCATATCCTAGCTGAACAATCCTCTCCACCAGTGTACATCCATATGCCATTTTTCTGGAAGTATTCAAATAATTAATTAAACCTTTGCTATAAAAAAAAATTTCATGTAGTCAATGTTCAGACAGCTGGTCATATATTCCAGGTATAACTTGAGATATATAATTAATATTGTTCAGAAGGAAGAACCCTAAATAAGAAAAACTAAAATTGTGGCTAATCCTCTGTTAATCCTTTGACTGTTTGATGATCTGCACGGGCAAGGAAAACAGTAGAAATCAATTGTTATTTTTAACCGCAAGTCAAGGGATTAAGAAAAAAACAATTCCTCATTATAACACATACTTGAAAACCAACTCTGGAGACATTCTTTGTGATTCCTTCAAAGTTAATGATTGGATCTGGGTTGCCGCTGGCCAGGTTATACAACCTAATGTGTTGGTATCCACATGCAGCCACCATCTGGCCATTTGGTGATATTTCTAACCCATTTACTTGCTGGAAAGAAATATCATTGATTGTTTGTATGTTGAAACATTGTTCTTACATCTAAATTATAAATATATATAAAGCTACACTGGAAAACCTAGCCAATTAGCAGCATTAGAAATTTTATTTTGTATACTATTTATTGTTATCATGTAAAAAATCTTTTTCTGTTGTTCATAGTAAATACATGCAAAAACACAGAAAAACTTGCTGAAATGTACAAACTGCATAGGTACCACGAGTTATAAGATTGGAGTGAGGTATTACAGAAAATTATAGTAAATATATTTCATAAAATTTTCCCTGGACTGCACACATTGCATTATCCTAACTTGATTATTTATGAAGTCTCACCGAATCTGGATGCTGCATGGTTCGCAGACAAACGCCACTGTGTGCCTGCCATAGCTTGATAGTGTGATCATAACCACCGGTCACAAGGGCTACTTGTGAGCCTGCACCAGATTCGTCGCCTGCCATAATTCTATTATACTTAACGCACCTAAAGGCCAAAATATATAAAACTTAGAACTGTCGGCTTAAATGTCACCTCGATCCAGAGCTGCCTTGATTGATCCTTCTTTGATTGATCTAATAAATCGAAGAATCGTGTACATCTATAATAGAATAACTGATAAAGTAATAATTCTTTCTAGCGAGAATACATGAACTATGAAGGTACTATCTAATCAAGGGCTACTAATTTTACAAAATATTTTTTATTTATTTCTTTGTTTACAAACATGGGGTATTATTGGCTAATAAGGTTATGTGATGTCAGGTAGTGTTGCATAGCAATAGTGAAACTATCGATACTATCGTGACCTTGGAAAATAGTCACAATTTTTTTTTTTATTATTAAATTAATATTTTTAAGTTATCAACAAATAACAGAGTTAATCGACCTGAATGTAAAATTATGGTATTTTGGCATTACGATACTACATCAGTACTATATTTATTAGACCAACCCTGCCCGCGCCGCGCATTTGAAGTTACCGACATTTAGCTGATCGGACGCGCCAGCCTAAGTCGCGCCGAGCATCGCCGATCCGTTGCCTTCACACCAGCGTTGCCAGAGTGACTTCACGGTTGAATACACACAGCTCCTAAAAATAGTACGAAACATAACTTTTGAGTACGCAGTGATTAAAATAATATTCAAGTAATTTCTCAGATAAGGTAAGTTTATACATTGCATTTTGTAAGTGCCGTTTTCGCACCGAAACCGAAGGTACAACGAAAGAACAAAACCAGCGAAATATAGGTCTATTATTTTACTCTTTGCAGCGAAACCACAAGCAGTAATACAGAATGATGGACTTTTTGGCGGGAACTTGCAGAGTGACGTTGCTATTTCGTTTTTATTCTCATAAATTCGTGAATTTTGAATTTTATTGCATATTATCGGTTGTATTTTATCCAATAAAGATCAATCCATGTGCACCAGTGGAGTGAAATAAAATGAATATGTGTATCGTCACTTTTCATGTTGTCTCTAAATGTCCGTGAAAAGTTTTAGTACAATGACCACCACTATAGTAAATAATGACTTTTATGGACGGTGACTGACTGAGGAATATAAGTCCCAATTTGGATTTGGTTGCCAAACATAAAAATAAGATAAAAATAAAACGTACTATCGCTACTCATTTTATGCTGAATCTTGCTTGACAGAAATTAAAATTATTAGCCTTTTTTATTTTGATTTTGAAAATTTGTAATTTTTTGGCTTTACAATAAAATAGTACGCAAATTGGCAGGACGCTACCTAACGAAATAGTACGCAATGCGTACTAATGCGTACCGTAATGGCAACGCTGCTTCACACGGCGCGAGGCGCGGCGCGGCGCGACTCGGACTACCACGCGCCGTGAGAAGCCACCTTTATTGGAAGACAATACTATCGAAGTTTGTCAAGCTATCGATAGTGCAATACTATCGATAGTATCGATAGTATTGGTAAAATTCAATCAATACTATCGATAGTATTGCCTTGAATCGATAGCACTATCGATATTGTAACTAGTTTTCGAGGTCAACTATCGATAGTTTGACAACACTGCAGGGCTATTTTAAAACGCTCGGATTCGATATCGGAAACGGATTCAAAAACTACGGCGGTGAATTTCCGCAATTGCTATTTTAATTTCCGAATTCGAATATTTTTGATGTTTCTTTACGGAAATATCAATTCAATTCATCGAAATGTTTTCGGAAATTAAAGTAGCAATTGCTGAAATTCGACTCGGAAATTTTTGAATCCGTTTCCGATATCGAATCCGACGTTTTAAAATACCCCTGCTGATGGCTTTGTCAGGAACATCCATCGAGGAACAATCCCTAGAGTAGTAATACCGTGCAATCCGATTCCGCAACTAGTCAGTGATTTGTCACTGATTTATATCTGCTCATGAGCGCCCTTGTACAGTATCGACCAAAACCTCGATCCGCGCGTACGTATCAAACATATACTTTTTGCCAATATTTCACAATGTCTTGCTGTTCAATTAAGTGGTGTGGGAATAACAGTCGAAATTCTAGTTATAAAACAAACGGAATCACTTTTCATCGGTTAGTAACAATTTATTACATGAAATATATGAATGAATCGTAGATCTTTTTTTTTTGAACTGACAGAAGGTGACAATTCAGAGAATCTTTACACCTTTACGCGGACAATGCGGTGAGCAAGCTCTCAACCGGTGAATCGTAGCGCCAAGGCGCCTTACTTTTATACTACGTGTTAATATTGCTATCCTGCTCTAACATAATAATAATGATAATAATGATCCAGTATGTTCAGAAATATTCATGAAAAACAAACGAACTTAATCTAGAACCTTCCTGAACTAGGTTCGAGATCTTTCGATAGGTATACTATGTCTTTCTGAAATGTTCGGGATTATTCTCGAACCTTCCACAATGTTCTAGAACAGATTTTGAGAAGGTTCCTGAAAGTTCTATCGATACCAATTACTTTTTTAGAACTTTCCACAGTTTTCTAGAACCTTCCAGAATGTTCTATTAAGTGCTATTTAAAATTAACTTGTTTTGTGCAGTTTATACCTATTGTTTACAGAATCTGACTACTATATTTTGTATACCTAACTTACAATGAATATTAAAAACTATAACTATAAAGAACATATTAGGTAAATAGCTAGATATTGTTTTCGTCGTGAACACCAGTATTGATTTATCACTCCCAAAAATCCGCGCATTCCAAATTTTATCAAAATAGAGCCTATTATCGAGAATGATTACATCATACTGCCGCATTAGTACCAAAATATACTATGCAAACAATTATTATAAACATACTTGCTAGTTACGATAACGTAGAAATTTTGTAAAAAACCATGACAAACGACTGATATTAGAACACTCCTACATTTATATAAGTGCAACAAGTATCGATACAATTTTCACCCTCATCTCTAAGGCCGGCCGCATACTATAAGAAATTTTCTGTCAGAAAGTTTCGGACGCCCGCCGGAAGGCACTCTCCCCATACATTTTGTTCTAGACCCCGCATACTATCCGAAAATTCTGACGTGTCTGACGTCCAAAAATGTATGAACAAGCGGGCGTCCGAAAATTTCTGACAGAAAATTTCTTATAGTATGCGGCCGGTCTAAATCTTAGTGTGTCCTTGAATGAGCCAATCACAGCGCACTGCCGGTGGTGGGGAATTGGCGGAAAATGTACGTCATTGCGCTTCTATGGGTTAATTGTTCCATGGGAACATCAATCAACAACATATAAAAATATTTTTTTTGTACCTACTACATGCCTACTACTAAAGTAACTATTAGACCGTGCTATTTTTAGGATCCTAACTAGGAAATAGGAACGTGTAATCGCAGAAAGAACGGTTAGTGTCCTAAGTAGTGAGATAAGTGCTTATTACACCTTCCTATTTGTAGGATCCTAACTAGTATCCTAAGTAGGATCCTAACTAGGATCCTAACTGGGATCGCTCTGACTAGGAAGCAGAAGCTGTTCTAACTGCGATTACACCTTCCTATTTCCTATTTTTAGGATCCTAACTAGGAAATAGGAACGTGTAATCGCAGAAAGAACGGTTAGTGTCCTAAGTAGTGAGATAGGAAGGTCCCGACCGCTCTACTTCCTTAAACAGGAAAGTGTAATCGCGTCGCTCCGATTCAGGACGTTTAGGGATGTAACATTGTTCTTCAAAACATAGATGTTTTGAAATAATTATATAAGGCCCTTCTAAAGTCTTGGCGTATATTTTGAGGGATGAATGTATAGGTCATTAGTAATCACGAAACAATAATAGAAAAATAATCCGTACATTGAAAATACTACATTATTTATAAATTAATACTTGGTACTTACATAAAGTTGAGCCTGACTGTAATTGAAACTCTTTACATGGCAATATTCTATTAATGTCACTTTCGTCATCCGGCATAAAAAGTGTCAACTAGTTTACTGAACCAGTTTTGATACTTACCCGGACTTTTTGGCGGGAACTTGCAGAGTGACGTAGCATTTTCGTTTTTATTTTCATAAATTCGTGTATTTTGAGTTTTATTGTGTATTTTCGGTGGTATTTTACCTAATAAAGATCATCCATGTGCACCTGTGAAGTGAAATTAAATGACTTGTGTATCGTGACTTTTCAAGTTGTCTCAAAAAGACCGTGAAGAGTTTTAGTACAATGACCACCATTGTAGTAAAACATGAATTTTATGAACGGTGACTGACTGAGGACTTTATGTGAAAGGGATTTATTGTGACTGGAAACTATAATATAACTCGACACTGGCAGAAATGAGCCCTAATTTGGGCTTGGTTGCCAAACTTAAAAATAAGAAGAAGAAGATACTTACCCTTTATTCATAATGGCTTTATGGCTAAATCAGTGTTATAGTGTCCACCTTCTCATTCTTTCGATCACCTTAATATTCTACAATATGCTAATTGAACTTCTGCGGTCGCTAATCACTGAAACATATATCCATATTGTTCTACAAAGGTAAAAAAAATATAAACTAGAAAAAATTAAAAACTCCACAATTTTTGAATTTGAATATATACAAGTACCCTTAGTTTGGGATGATATAACCGATTGTGAGGAATATCCCAGGATATTTATTTATTTAAAAGTATTATATTATATAAAAATAGAATATAACGAGTTTATGTAAAATTTTAACACATTTACATGCAAATAATTACTTAGGACAATAAAACATAACTTCATATTTATATAATTTTTTTGTAAAGTATCAAAACAATTTATTCCTACTATACTTAGTGATACCACATCTAGTTTTTTTTAATTTGCCGCGCTTTATCAGGTTCTACTTTCGTATGCCAGACTATACCGCATATCTTCGTTTTCGCTACTGCGTATCGTTCGCGCCAACATCACAGCCGCCAATAAGTTTGACTCAGTCTATAATACTGTTCGGCTCGCCCTCGGATTGGTCGGTATCGACGTAGGTAGGTACTTACCTACGAAGAAGTCCGACCGTCGGAAGGTCCGTTACAACCTTCGATTGATGATTAGGGTTACAGCTTTAAACCATCGTGTCACAGATTATTAATCTGTGACACGATTGTTTAAAGCTGTATAGTATAGTTAGTATAGTATATAGTGTTGCCAAATGTCCTTATTTTTCACTAACCTCATGAGTCTTTATATTCGATAATTTTTATATTTATATTTGATATTTTTGACAGGAAAAGTGAATATAACTAAGCTGCTACTACATAAAAATATTTTTGCTTTCATTTTTTCTCACCAAATTCAGACTTTCACTACTGTCCCGATTTGAAACCCAAAATCCCGATTATTTATCCTTACGTTCCGAAATTTGACACACGGGACCTGGCAACACTAATAGTATAGTCCCACAAACTTATCTGGCCCGGTGAGAGAGTCGCTATTATCGCATTTGGTAGAGCAAACAACCAGTGAACGTAGTGTTTATAGTCTGTTTGACCAATGGCGATTAAAATTTCAAAATGGCGTCGTTAGTACCTCTTTTGACCACCGGGCCAGATAAGTTTGTGGGACTGTATGTTTACATCATCGTGTACAATTTGAATAATGCGATATTTAGGTATCTAATCAGTTTTTTTTAGCTGATTTTGTTTACTTTCACTCCACTACCCCTTAAAATATAGGTACTTTACAGTATTACGAAATATTTGAGCGACTAAATAGGTACCATCAGATTGATGTAAGCATCAATGTCACGTTGCCGACACCGTAGTGTGATCAATAGTTCGGCCAGTCAAACGTGACCTCACCTTTTTCACGTGGCATTAATATCTGCACTCCGATCACCAGTACCATGTTGTTACACCTAGTGGATGGAACGAAAAGACAAATTGAAACATAGATTTATATGAAATTACTTTATTGAACATGTAAAATCCGTATTGACATGAGGAATGCTAATTCTCATTTACAAAATAACACAAATGTAAAATTTGAGAGACAAATCACATCGAAAACCTACCTATTAACTAACTAAAAATACAACATACACATCGATTTCCTAACTCTTTTATCGGTTTGACAACCAAATAATGAGTTACAAATAATTCTTAGCTTAACGTTTGGTACCATTATCAGCATTGAAATTTACAATGAGAAGAGGTAGGTTTGATTAACAATAAGCCATCACATACTTCCATGAAATAGTCTCTAATTTTACATCTTGAAATAGTTTGACCAAAACTGTTATGTCAAAATTAATGCACAAAATACATAAAGACAGTAGATTAATCTATGGCATATTCAATTCAAAGCACAGCTCGAAAACAAATATATTCAGCAAATCAGGTAGCAGACATAAAGTTTTGATGAAACCAGTTGAGGTACATCTTAAATGTGAGCTTCCAGTAGTCACAGCGAACTTAACGAGGGAGGGCTAACTGTACAATTCCCCAGTGTATACATGCTAACACTTATACATTATTTTTTCGAGGCTTAGAAACCTAGACCCTAGCCAGTGGCGGGACTTTCCAAACTCTGCAAAACCCCATACATCTTTTATCATTAATTAATACTACAAATTAAAAGTAGTAGCTGAACAACACAGCGAAACAATCAACAATTTCATAGGGAGATAAAAAAATATTGTTTAATTGAATCAGAAATAGAACATTAATTTTGAAAATAGGTGAAATGTCATACAGACTTTGGAAAGTCAGTCCCATTTTACTTTGTAATAAATTAAGTCCAAGTAAATTATTCAATATGAACAGTAATGTCTTATAGGTTGGGAGATCATTCGCTTTCTTCTTCTTCCTCTTCCTCACCCTCATCCTCCGACTCTTCCTTCTTTTTCTTGGACTTCTGCAAATAGATAATTGGTTAGTACTATGGTACTAGTGTTTTTATAACAGATCCATTACCTATTATCATTGTTATAAAAACAAGTAATTTACATGCGAGAAAATGGGCTCAACTGAATACTTACAGCTGGCGCGGCCTTCTTGCCCTTCTTCCCTCGCTTCTGTGCCTTCTTGCCACCGCCGCCGCCTCCCTCACCACCACCGCCATTGGCATTGAATGACTCTAGATCCTTGGCATATTGCTCCTTTGCTTGTGCTGCCTTCTCCTCCCATTCCTGAATAAAGACAAATTGAATTTATTTTTAAATTTGTAGATTTCTCCAAAAATGTAAAACAAAGACATTGATGCAAGGTTACTTACACTCTTGTCTTTCATGGACTTCCATAATTCGCCTCCCTTTTTAGCAATTTCGGTGACTTTTAAGCCTGGATTCTCAGACTTGATGGATTCTCTTGCACTGTTCAGCCACAGCATATACGCTGACATAGGACGCTTAGGCTTGTCCGTCATTTTAACTTTTTTCCTGCGAGCAAATGAACAAAAAAGATAATTGACACGGTGCAATTGAGAGGCAACAGGTTATGCGAGCCATGCTTTACTGGATCGGAGTACTAGCTAGCCTTCGCACCGCATACATGGCACAGTAGGGCGGCATTTTGGCGGGAAACACGTTTGCACCCCTTACAGGTAAAAATTTAGATTTCCAATAACGATCAAATGAAAATACAGTCTTAATTCGACAAAAACAATGTAATAAACTCCTATTACGGTACATCATTTAACAAAAATAGCTATCGCCCCATATAACGAGTTCACTGTCCTAGGCTTGGGTCGAACGAGCCATTTTGTTTTCACGTATTGTGTCGAATATACGCACTATCTCTAAAAGCCGTAATTACCAGATAATCCTATGTCTATTTAACTAAAACTTGTAGAAGAAGTGTTCCAGTCCTTCAATGGAAAAGATCTGAGAAATTAATTATTGAAATAAGGCGTCGTTTCCCATACCCACGCGTACTAAGGAAAGTACGACAAGCCTATAGCCATGTTTGAATGCGAATTCCAACGTGGAATGAAAACTAATTCTACGAAATAAACGCCAGAGAACACGATAATACTTATAAAAACACTTAACTTTGATTAGAAAAATTCTTAGACTTACCTGATGGCAAAAATTTTGAATTATTTTTGAACTGGTGCACAACCAAACTGTAGACGTAGAGAACCAGAAGAAAATGTATGGAGCTCGAAGCAAATGTTCCCAGAGCAAGCTAGCTTGGGGTCGTCTCGCGTCGGTACTGTAGCGCCATCTACGTCGATTGTGATTGGCCGAAAAATTCAATACCGCCAACTGCACAAACGATATCAGGCATCTTGTACTACGTATATCCGTGACGTATCGATCGCCACTTACATTTAAATATAAACCTTATTGAGACGTATTAAGTTCCGTATTTAATTTACAATGATATCTCCGTACATTTGCTTTCAAAATGTATTTAGTCATAATTTTGTAGAAAAAAGCTTTGAATTATAAAAATATACATCATTTGAGTGGAATAGCATACATGAGAATATTTTTTTTGATACTTTGCTATACTACCTTATAAGAAGTATATCAAAAAGTGACCCAGTCCACTCGATACCAGACTCCTACCAAAATTAACTCGCGCTATATTTTAAATGCCGCCAACGTCGATTTCCAAAATGTTGAATGCGCGGCAAATGTTCGCTGGAAAGGGATGCCAATAAAACATAGCGCTTGAACGGCAGGCGAGTTTGTTTACGATTTGATATTCGGTAGATTCTGAAAAATAGTTTTTATTTCGAGGGCTATAAGGGTGTTTTATGTATTATGGTGGTAAAGTTTATATGATCTGATTCACATCCTAGCCTTTAGCGTACTATCTATATATTCTATTCAACACCATTTAAGTATGAAGCTATACCTAATACTTACCATTGGAAAAATCTTTAAACCAAAAACATTATAGTTATGTTCCAAAGTTCATATCTAAGAAATCAAACATTCAAAAACCTACCTACCTAATCTATGTAATTTATTTCATAGTTAGCTAGAACGAGTAGGTACCTACCTAGGAGGTAATCAACCTACTTGCGGTTAGGTATTATTGTGATTATGTAGCCTATGCTCAATGATATTATTATAATATCATTGCCTATGCTTAAATTGTTGAACATAGAAAAACTATTTTTCAACACACTCGCTCGTAAAGTGATATTTATTGCAGCGTTTTTAGTAAGTATCTTAATCATGGACGAATAGATCGCGCTGTACATTTTGGAACAAGGTAATTACCTTCGTCACTACGAAGTATACGCGAGTATTTGCGTAATGCTCTTGTATGGATTGGACATTGGAATAACTTAGTAAAAAAGTTATTCCCAAACTATAGGTAGGTACAGTCGAGGTCAAAGATATGTTTACATTTGAAAGTTACAAAAATATGTATCCATTTAAATAACTAACCATATATAATGTGATAAATACTTGTTCACATGATATGTGACAGTTTTATGTTTTCACACAATGTGCCATGTATAAGGTCCTAATAAATTAGTGAATTTCCTTTTGAAGGTGAATGTATAGGTAATGGTAGAATGCATTAGTAATCAAAAAATAATATTAGAAAAATAATCCGAGGGTAAAAAAAGAAGCCGCGCGGCTTCTTTGACTTGCATAGAAACAGTATGGCGGCTATTTGGATAAATTTTGATTTTTTTCCCACGGATTAATTTTCTAATATTATTTTTGATTACTAATGACCTATACATTCATCCCTCAAGAGGAAATTCACTATTTTATTAGGACCTCATATATGTATACACTATTCCACTCCATAGAAGTTGGCGTACATTGTGACATTATGTTTATATAACACGTTACAGAATGATGTTCCCTCTCTATGTGCCATATGTATGTATACATCATTAAAGAAGTCCACTTCAATGTTTACGTTCAAAGATACATTTATATGTTTACACCCATTGAAATCTTTTATTTCAATGTTTACACCTCTTGCTACAAAAATATGTACACAGTAGAATTTGAAGCACCGAATTATTTTGAATTATGACAATCTTTGATATACTGTCATATGATCCTTTTGTCTCTTTCATTGGGTATGTTCGTCAATGCGATAATCCATCTGTAAATATTATTATTGCAATTATTACCTACTAGCTGACCCCTGCGGTTTCACCCGCGTTTTTTTTTGCGCAGAACCCCAGCTTCTTTTGCTGAAATAAAAGTAACGTAAGTAATTCTTTATAATATCAGCTATCGGCCAGTGAAAGTCCCGTCAAAATTTGTCCAGCCGTTTCGGAGATTAGCCGGAACAAATAGACGTTCGGTTTTATTTTGTTTTGAGTGGAACCCTGATATTTTTTCTAATATAAAAGTAGCATATAATTGTGTGAAAGTCCTGTCAAAATCGGTCCAGCCGTTTCGTAGATTAGCCGGAATAAACAGACAGAAAGACAAAAAAATACTTTTTCGGTATAAGTACCGTATATACTTTCATGTAGGTACATTTAGTAAAAAAACATTACAAACAGACACTTCATTTTATTTATTTCTATGTATGTATAGTTTTTTTACGATTTGCACTTTATTGACAAATCTATAGGTATAAGTACTTTAAAAGATAAATGAGTACCTATTTAACGATTGAATATCGAACATAATATGTTTGAATCGATTGAATATCGAACATAATATGTTCGATATTCAATCGTTCAATTATGTACATAATTCGAAACACAAAAAAGACAAGATGATAAAGAGGCTGTTTACTTCCAGAGGAATATTTGTGGCTAAATTAAAAGATAATGTATATGCAATGTGTACATATATTTGTAGCAAGAGGTGTAAACCTATAAATGTAGCTTTAAACGTAAACATTAAAGTGCACTTAATGACATATACATAAATATGACACATAGGGAGGGAACATCATTCTGTAACGTGTTATATACTTAAACAAATTAATGTCACAGACAATGTACGTCAACTTCTACGGAGTGGAATAGCGTACACACGGCTACACATCAAGCTATACATTTCCAGTATAGGCTGACCTCCCAATGTACGGAAATCCTATACAATGCGAGATCAGCTTATACTGGAAATGTATAGCTTGATGTGTTGCCGTGTGTACCTATACATATATATGACACATTGTGTGAAAACATAAGAATGTCATATATCATGTGAACAAGTATCTATCACATTATATGGTTAGTTATTTAAATGGATACATATTTTTCACACCCTTGCGTTCTGGCCTTGTATACCTATTATGGAAAGACGCCTCGCATTGTATAGGATTTCCGCCGTACAATGAGAGGTTCTATTGGAAATGTAAAGCTTGATGTAGCCGTGCGTACGACGGGCATTTAATGTAGGTAGATTAAATTTGCTCTTTATAAAACGTTATCATTAACCCAAAGAAGCGCAATGACGTTAATTTTGTTTGAAATCTACCAGACAATGCGTTTTGATTGATTGGCTAAGTCAAAGACACATGCGCTTTGAAGGACACACTAAGCAGATGCAGTGATTTTTCGTCGGTACTGTTATTTATCAGTGCAAGCAAAAGCACTTACTACATAGTTGCGGAATTGGATTGCTCGATATTACTATACAGGGTGTATTTCGCATAGTAACGCAAACTTCGCGAAAAGGCTACACCTAATGCCACTAATCAAATTGTGAAAGTCATTCACCTCGCTAATGATCGGTTATAGAAATTGACAATTTCGAGCGCGCAATGTATTGTGAACACCGCGATTTAAACGCGCGATAACGTTGTGCCTACGAAGTATGTCGCTGACTGCAGGCGAATATCGCCATATTTTAAAGAAGTCGGATATATTCTCGCTAACAAAAAACTGTTTCACTCAAGTCGGCCACCAAGCTGTATGTACACACGGCTACAGATCAAGCTATACATTTCCAATATAAGCTGACCTCTCATTGTACGGAAATCCTATACAATGCGAGATCAGCTTATAGCTTGATGTGTTGCCGTGTGTACAAGCCGGCACGCACACATTCACACATTAGTTGAGCGCGAGTAATCGACTCTGTGTAAACGGCGACAGAGTCTAATTTCCCGCGGAATAGCCAACTAAGGTGTGCGTGAGAGGTGGCCGACTCCATAGACACAGTTTTTTGTTAGCAAGAATATGTCCTCCGTAGTCTGTGTTTACATTGCTACTTTTAGTGAAAGTAATGAATGAATAACTTATTTATTTTAAATCTCTTTGGGTTAGTGGTAAGAATAACGAATGATTCTGGACCCCCCCATGTTGGAATTTCATGTCCTGGACCCATGGTTTCCGTTTGTGTGGCGATGTCCCTTACACGCTGTATACAGGGTGTTGTTTTGGTCGGCGACAAGCGACCCAGGAGCGGTAGTACAAAATATATATTCCCCAAAAATGGACTTAATTCCATTTAATTCTAATCCACTTAATTCCAATTAATTTTAAATACTGTAAATATGTTGAGAAATACCTTATTCAATTTGAAATAAAATTACCGCAAAGTATGGTTACTAGGCACGTGCACTGACTGACTAGAGCTAGGCACAAGCCGCCATCGCCCCACCCCTTTACTCCCTCGCACTCCCGTTGAGTATTATGTCTACAATTTAGCTTATTACATGATATTCAAATATTTTTTTTTTATTTTTATTAATAAAAAAATAAAGTATTTTTTTTTTTTTTTTTTAGCACCAGTATCTATTGTATGATCGACCCTGAGTCGCTCGTCGCTGACCAAAACAACGACCTGTATTAGATATAACTATTAGGTACATCGAGGAAAAATCGCTTTAGTCATTGTTTTATCCGATAAATTATAAATCACTACGGAATACTTAATTATCTCCTCATATTATGTAGACATAAAACTAAACTGTGCTAAATACGTACCTACATGTTTATATCAAAACAAATTGTAAGACTCGCTTACAAATAAATTTTTGCCTACTATCATTTTACTAACTGCAGATGTATTTCTTCCCTATCCTAACCTACCGCAAAGCGAAGTTACCTACGATATTATTCTTTCTCCCAGGACTCAACACAATACCAGACCTTTTAAACAAAAAAATGGACAGCATGGGGAGAACGAAAGAGATAGTATTCGCACCATTTTAACGGGAGTGTTTGTACATTCGGGACGACAATATTTTACACCCTTCATAGTAAAGAGATAGGTTTGGGCTTGTGTTGCTGGGTGTACTGTGTAAGTAGGTACTTTTTCACCTAGCGTTGTTTCGCGCCTTTTTTTGGCCTTACATTGAATGAAACTAAAAGGGTCGTATACTTAAATACATAGGTACTTACCTAAGCTTTACTTACCCATTTCTTTTCTTTCTTTAGAGACATTAATATATTTGCAGTTCCCTTTGCATTTGCATAATAAAGCTTTTACGATCCAACCGTGCATAAATATTTAAAAAGTCCTGTCAAAAGGCTGTCAATTAATAATGCGTTTTGAATGTATTCTGAGCATTTTGGTAATTTACAAAGGACGCTCGTTCTCGAGAAAAAAGTCTATATATACCGAGTAATACTACATAATTAGTATGTATCTTTCAAAATAAATATTATTTACAACCTATGATTGCAACATTCAAAATTATTTTTCCTGTTAATCGCAAACGATTAACATTTTCCAATATTGTTACAGATATAAATATAACACATTAGCTGCCTGGCGCGAATTCGTTCGCATGGTACTCTGCCCTACCCTACGTTTAAACCTTCCCTGGACTTCCACAAATATTTCAAAATCAAAATTAGCCAAATCGGTCCAGCGGTTCTCGCGTTTGAGCGAGACTAACGAACATCAATTAATTTTTATTACATAGATAGATGTGCGTAGTTTCGATAACATCTATCTTACTGAGCGCTACTCGTATAGTCAGTATGACGTAGCTTAGCTTCACGTGCGTATTAGCACATTTCGTTGCAGTTCATTTTGTTTGATTTAGAACTTGAAGCATTTACTGTACAGTCACTGTAATTGTATTTAACAATTTAGTCGCAGATTTTCCTGTTATGTCGTTATATTATAATTTTTCATAATAATTTGTACCATATGAGACCATAATGAGTAATAGAGTAAGGCAAATGAACGGACATTACTTAATGATGGTGTATATGTTCGCAGTAGAAGATCCATGGTTGCTTTTACTAACAATATATTCAAACCTGATAAGAAAATTAATTTGCGTCTCGAAAAAAGAACGCAACCAAAAAAACGCATTTATAAAAACATTATTCTATATTAAAAAATAATAGTTACACTAAAATTACAGCTAACATACTGGGGATTGAATGAATCTATTGAAAGATCCTAATTATCACAATCAACATTATTATTACAACAATATTTACAATCAAGTATCCATCAAAAAAAATCTACAATAATCACATTACAATTTCTTTGTATAGAGCTTATTAATAATTGCAAGAGAATATCTTTATATCACAAATATTTCACATATGAAGTAAACAAAGTTAAACATAACATGTTTTTCAACACACTTGCTCGTAAATTGACATTTATTGCACGGTTTTTAGTATCTTAATGAAGCTTAATACGCACTAGTGCTTGTTACTTTACATTATTACTGCACAGTTTTATGATGAGTATAATCCCGATTATGTTATGTTTGTTCCTCAATGCAATTGATATGTGTGTAGACGAAGCATTCTTAATTTAAACGGGTAATTTTTTACCCTTTTAAAACATTACCCGTCAAACTGTCGTTTGACGCAGCACCGCTGTCAAAAAAAAACCTGCGCGCCATATTTGTTAACGTTCTCAATGTGTGGTTGATTATTATAAAAAAATCTACTCCAAGAAATACAAGTCAGTTTTTTCCTCACAAGTGTGTTGAAAAACGTCGTATCACACGCGTATGCATTGATCATTACACTCTCGGCTCGCTTATCGCGTTCGCCTGCGGCTCACGCGCTTAATACCCCCTCGAGCGTAATAACCAACTTTGCACACGTACTATTACATAAAAAATGCATAACAGGGCGATTGCAAGTAAAGTGCAGTATAATGACATCCAAGATGTTTTTTTTTGGCAGATTAGATTTATGGAACGTGAAGGAAAGTACTTGCATTAGTATTTTATGGTCTGATATCAAACTTTAATAACAAAGAACTGTAATGAAGATACAATGAGTTTGGTGCAGATTCTGTTGTAAATCGCTCTAAACTAATTATAGTCACATCACATCTTTCTTACACACATTATTGAAAAAGGATAGAAAATATTTAAAGCAGTCAAATTAGTCTTTGCCGTCTTCATTTGCGGATATTTAGACGTAACCGCGATAGATGGCGACAAAATTTATATCGATTGGACTAATTTGACAGGACTAAATTTCTTACATCCTTTTCTTATGTTCTTTGTTAGAAAGAGTTATAGTGAGACTAAATTAGTTTAGTTGTAAAATGGTTGTAAACAACAGAATCAGCACCTAGTCACACTCATCCTTAATTTATAAAATAGTTCACTATACTAATACGTATACAGATAACTTAGTCGCTGCCGCTGTCGTCGCCAGAACCGCCTGATGAAGCCGCTTCAGAAGATGAACTCTTCGCTTTCTCTTTCTTTTCCTTCTTTGAGTCCTTACTCTGAAACAAATATTTTTATATACATACAGATTTCGAAGAATGATAGAAAAAAAATATTGAAAAAAAAAAATTACAACTACATATAACTTATATTCGTATAATTTAATTTTATTAAATCAAAAGTTTTAAAGAAGCTTTATGTAATGTGTAAACAACTAGGTCTAATTTCGCCACATTCGCAATTTAATATATGAATTGAATACGATTGATTTTGTATGAATTGTCAAACGTTTAAATAATAATGGCAGTTTTTTTATTCAATTTAAATATGAAGCTGCAAATGATGATGATGATGATGATTAGCACTACCCTCAGCCAGTACAACGACCGACCCATGTCCTATACAACCATTTAAGCATCAGCCACCATGTAACTAGCTTAGTTTATAATGACCGGTACCTGAATAGTTGTATCGGAGTAACCATGGATAAACCAAGGGGTGCGTGGTATATGGGAGTGACACGCTCTGGGATGGGAGAGGACGGCCAGCCAACCGCAGCCAGCTGACTACAATCGACCGACTGTTCAGCCTATAGCCAATATTGGAGAGTAGGAAGACGGGTATCATAGAGAGGGATGAGCGTTGGTGTATGTTGAGCGCTGGGCTATTATTTTCTTCTTTCGTATTTTGGTTTTTTGTTCCTGGATTGATTTTCGTTATTTCTTTGTCGTTCGTTTGATTAACTACCTCCATTCATGATCTCGATCTCAGTGAGTATAGCTTCTGTGGTTGAGAGGCTCCGTGTCGCTTCCGTGTAGCTTCGGTATATGCTTGTGTGTTTCTTGTTCTTCGTTATTATTCTCGATTCAATTTGGTTTCCTCAGGCACAACATTCAGCGAGGTTATTAGTATAGTAATCAAAATAATCCATATCAGGCGCCGATTGGTCTCTCTCATAAATATCTATTTTCTGGGTTTAGTTTTTGGTGTGCTGAAGGGCCGTAACCAATGGGACTATAGTCGTTCAGATGTGTGCTTGGGCACTTAAGTATGGGTTAATGGGATGAGAAACTTCCAGAGTAACATACCGTTTTGTGTTTCCGAAAGTAGGAGTATTTTTGATTTCCTATCGCTTTCTATCAAGCTGGGTGTATGAATTTTCGTGTTGTTAATCTGGTCGCAGGTGAGCATTTTGTCCTGGTTTAATTAATGTTCAGCCATATTGTTTTCATCATGCATATGATTTATTTTTATATATAGCCTAGTTTTGTGTTTAGTTGATACTGTGATGACGTCGTCGTCCATAAATATTGTATTACTAGTAAATTCCTATAAAGGCCGTTAGATTCTTTCGTCGTGGATTAAATGCAGGTCGTCTCTCTTGACAAACACGTGGTTGATTGATTCCACCTATCAAGCCGCAGGTCGTGGGTTCGGTTGCCATCTAGGACATGCATTTGTATGTGTTCATGAAAGTGTTTGTATGTCCTGCCTGAGTCTGGGTATAATTATATATATTTAGTATCTATCTACAAACGGAACAGTAGTATATGTAATATACCAGTAATCTGGTTTCCATAACGCAAGCTCAACGTAAGTCCGGGTTAGGTATTTCTTCGTCCAGTGTATTTTACACTTCGTACATCAGGAGTGTAGTGAGGCATGGCGAAGGAGCTCAGTTTCCTTTTTCCCGCGGGTCCATGCTTTTTTTCCGGGTCCATGTTGTATGTTTGCATGGAACTGTTTGTCCTTATAGTGTATTGTATCTTTAAGTACTGAGATGTCAACCGTCGAGACGCTTCTTCAATGTCAGAAGCTAGAGCGTATATTGGAGATAAGTATCTTCGATTTTCATCCATTATTCTAACAAGTGAAATGCTGCTGATTTTCCTGGTTCCTGATTGATGCCATTCAGTTGAAAGAGCGTATGGTGTTTTCGGACATGCCGGCTTATTCTTGTGGTTTGCTATTCTTGTGGTTTGCTTTTCTTGTGGTTTGCTATTTCTTCTGGGAGTGCGATGATGATGCTTTGAATAGTTTACTTTAGTTGTTTTGCAGTGCTGTTTTATTTACTCCGCATTATCTCCGCAATAAGTAGATATCCTAATGGGCTTTTGTTTCTCCTTTTTGATTTGTGGTTTGTTTAAGTTTGAAGTAGTGTCCTCCCTTTTCAAGTTTTTTACACTTTAATGTCATAATTAATTCTTTGAATAACAGTTCTTGTGGTGTTTTATACGTTGTTATGGGACGCCTGTCCCATCGGTGAGCTAACTAACAGATTTAGTACCCGTTTCCGGATACCATCACATTTCCCATGAGTTTCATGCATTGAAAGCGAGTATATTTTGTGAATATATAAATTATAAGTAACACATGCATTTTCGCTTTGCTTTTGCTTATTGGATTCTTGTTTCTTTGATTTTTTCCGGTTTGCCAGAACTTCTTGATGCTTTGCGTTCGGGTGCCGTTACTTGCTTCTTCTACGTGACGTTGCCAGGATTTGTTTTGCATTTGTACAGGGTAGTGTACCGGTTTTGCGATATTGCAGTGAATTATTATGAATTTTCTTTTTGGATTCTTCTACTGTCTTATTGGATTCTTGTTTCTTGATTGAGTTTAATGGGGTTGATTTTCTACCATTCTTATTTACGATCAGTGAATTTACGTTATTAGGTATTAGATATTCTAAATGATTATGGAATGGGTTAGTGAAAATTGCCAACACCTATATGATCCAGTTGGGATGATTTTGTTTCCGGTTTGCCAGAACTTCTTGAAGCTTGTGCATTCGAGTGCCGTATCTTGTTCCGTCTATTTAACGTTGTCAGGATTTGTGTTGCGTAATAGTGTACATATGCCATATTTCAGTGCTGTAGCGTGGGTCTCTCTCTCGTATTGTTTGTCCTGAGCATTGAGAGAAATTAGACCTCTAGTCTTCTGCTTTCACACAGTATACATAAGAACGTACAATTATACTTATTTACTTTACTTTTGTAACTCATAATAAATGTTTTTTTCTTATTGAACAAATAATTTAGATACTCACATCTTTGTTATCCTTCTTCTTACTCTTCTCTTTTTCCTTATCAGAATCAGAGGAGCTATCATCATCCTCTATATACTCTTTGCTGGTAAATTTCGCACTGGCCCCAGTACCAACTGTGGCCTTTGGCTTGGCCTTAGATGGAGGCGCTTTGCTCTTCTTCTCAGTAGCTTTACGTTCCTTTTCAGCTTGCTTCTTCTTTTGTTTGAACTCGTCGGCTGCACCGCTGTCTTGGTACTTCTTCATCGCTTGGTTATATTCTTCTTTCGCTTTGCTGGCTTTTTCTTCCCATTCCTGTTCAAAGAAAAACAAGTGAGTACAATTTCTTTTTAAGTACAGATTATGGAATTTATTTAAGGAGTTTGATAAAAACCTTACATACCCAAAAAAGCTTAAAAACAATCTTAGAAGTTTGATGTGCGTAAAAGGAGGTACCTTATATGTTCAATAATAAAATGTAATACAATTATACATAGGTGAAACAACTAGAAGAATATAGTGGAAAAGACCTGCAAAGAGTAACCTTCATCGGCACTCAGTGACAGCTTTAAATAATTGTTTACAGTTCAGACTAGGTAAAGTTTGTAAGTAAGTTTTGATCTAGGGCGTAATCTCAAGAACGACTGATTCGATTATGTTAATTCTTTCACATTTTTTTTATTAGTTTAACTTACCGATTTATCTTTCATATCGCGCCAAAGCTCGCCTCCTTTTTTGGCGACCTCGGTGACCTTAATTCCGGGGTTGTCGTCCATGATGCTCTTGCGGTTCTCGTTGAGCCACAACATGAACGCGGTGGACGGACGTTTGGGCGCGTTCACGTCTTTCTCGCGTTTCTTTGACTTCTCTTTGCGTTTGCGAGGTGTTTCCGACTGCAAGTAAAATGAAACTGGTTAGTATGAGACTAAATCATGCAAGATATGTGTATACATAGTATTAGTAGTGATTTTAATACGTATTGTAGTAGACAATAATGAAATTAAAATAAATATTAATTTAAAAAACTTTATAAAAAACTGGCTTTTATTGCTTTGACATCTAAACTAAACGTGTATGCAAAATTACAGCTGTCAATTGGGGATAACTGTTTTAAAATTCAGTTGCTAGCTTCAACCCATACTAATAAGGCAAGTTAAATAAAAGCAGATTCAAAATACAAAGGTGTAGCATTATTTGGTTTGTTATGCAACGGGTACTTCTATGACTATAACTATGTAGATGCCATCAAAGTATAAAAACAGTTTTCTTTTAAAATTTTAAACAACTTGTATACTCACAATAGTAATAGCTTTCTTAGGTTTCTTCTCCTTTTTCTTTTCTTTTTTGCTATCGTTGGAGCCACCGGACGCATCCGATTCTTCCGAAGATGAAGCGTTGGTATCATACCTGAAAAAAAAAGCAAGCAAGTTCATATGTGGCTTTACTACTTATTTGTACTTTTAATACTTTTGACAGCAAAATGCTGCATGTAATGCTGCTCAATCTCAAGATTATGTTGTATTTATCCTGTAAATGAAATTCATATCAGATAATTGTAGTAGGTTGCTGGTGTACTAACTAATATTATTGTTTTATTAATATAATAATAATTAAAAAAGAAAGCAACATCATACCGTATAGGAAAGAAGTAGTTCCCTTCTTTCGTACGGTATGAAGTTGCTTTCTTTTTTAACTGGAATATGGGGAATAATATACTTACTTGAAATATAGGGAAATATTATAATTAAACTAGCTGACCAAACAGACGTCAGTTCATTTTTGGCATTATTATAAATTTTTCTATTCGTAAAAACCTTACTAGGACCAAACCGAGCTTAAGTGATGCGCTTACAATCGAATACTTCTTACCAATATTATAAATTCGAATGTTTGTCTGTTACGCTTTCACGCTTTAACTACTCAACCGATCACGATATTTGGCACGCAGATAGGCACGGACATAAATCTAAATAGTTAACGCAAGTCCCTCCATCAGAATGAAAACCAAGCCTGTCACTTTTTTATACCTACTATATTGCACAAGATTGATTTAGCTAGGCTGGCATTAGAGCTTAAACGTTAAAATGAAGCGATCCTATTTGTCAGCTAATCACATCTCTCGCTACACATATCTGGTGGACATGCAGCGAGTACCCTGTCCGAGTGAAACAGTTTCAAAAGAAGAGCATCGCTCTCCCTTTTTGCACAGCTTTTGACATGCGAAGTCGCCTACTTAGATTTATATATGTGGGCATACGCTAGCTATCGTTCGCTATCCCGCCAATTTGGGGGAGAGGTAGAGCATAGCGTTTATTCGTCAAAAGAGCAGCTCGACTGCGGAAGTACCGCCACATTACAGAATACCGCAGCCAAATAATTACGTTGTGTCAAGTTGTGTCCTGCGCGTGAGTAAGGTCGCCAGAGCTTATAGGGGAGGGGGGAGAGGTCGGTTGCAAGCGTCCATATGGCTACGGAAACCGCTTACCATCAGGCGGGTCGTATGCTTGTCTACCGACTTAGTAGAATAAAAAAAAATGTATGTACTCCTCGGCGACATCGCTCTCGTTGGCCTTGTCGGGGTTGAAGTCCTCGTCGGTGCTCTCGTCGGAGCCGTCGCTGTCGGAGTCGCGCGCCGCCGCCTCCGCCTTCACGCGCTCCAGGTACGCGTCCGGCTCCTTCTCCGTGTCGCTGTCGCCGAAGTCGTCGTCGTATAGCGCCTTGTCCTGCATACATTACATTACATTATTACATTTATTAAAATATACATATGTACAGGGAACAACTGGGAATTCAATATGCTACATTCCTGGAAAATTCTATTTACATTATCAAACTATGTCAATTAAACAAAAAATACGAATATATGGTGTGTTGAAGTTCCGCGTGACAGTATGTTGTGTGTAACTTTTAACTCAAAAGTGACGTCACGAGCCCCTTTTATCTTTGAAAATAGTTAATGATTTGGTAAAGCAAAAAATTTTAAGCTCTTATTTAAATAGGATATAATCATTATTACTCTTTAACCAGCAAAATACATAAATAAATATTTGCATTTTCGTATTGTGAGTGATTTAGACACAAACTCGTGTATCTGTTAACTGATATAAGACTACTTTTACTAAAATAATATTCACAGGGCTATCTCAAGTCATACCCAAGGCATATTTACGTCTCAGGCTAAGCAAAAAAAATGTGAATAGAAACATCAAAATGTATACTTTGGTTCAGTAACTTTATTTATCCATCAGAGGCTTGTGCCCTTATGGAAAAGACAGAACTGAGCATACATACATGGCATATAAAAACTAAAATCTTGAGTGACCATATTTCAAATGTCGAGATAAATATCTCAACTAAGCGATTAAAATAATAATGATACTTACATTCTTGCCAGTGTTCTTGACATGTAGTTTTTTGGAGGTGATGTAGTCAAACAATTTGTCGTACTCTCCCTTCTCTATGCTGCTGAATGTGTGTATGCTGCCTTGCTTCAATTCTATCTCGAAGTCGAATGATCTGTTCATAAAAAAAGTGATTTTAGAACTTATCTGAGTTTTTTTCCGAATTTAAACAGAGGGTCATTCAACTAATAGGAAATAAAATATCATTATTTTTGTATCGGTCGTTGATTCGCCATTTAGCTTAGGCCAGTTGAACTAGTGTGTTGAATCCAATTAGACGGCACAATCTTATTAGATTTTTTTATATGAATATCAATTCTTATAACTCATATTCAATTCATAGTAGAAAAAAGAATCAAAAATCAATGGTTATAATATTTCATGAGTAAGCGTAATTAATAAGCTAGTTATATGACTGCTATACAAATAAATAAAGGTATATTTTATAGCTTATACGCCAGGGCTTCCCAAACTGTGCGTCGCGACGCCCTGGAGCGTCGCGGTAGTATTCCAGAGGCGTCTCGGCGTCGTGAGGCGATCTAAATAGGTTGGCTGTCTGTGTCAGCTACTTGAATTTTGGAGCTCTTATTAAACTCAAGAATATCGTGCCATCAGCACTGCAGCATTGAGGGTTTTATTACCGTTTGCGACATCATAATTGTGCGAGACAGGTTTCTCTGCAGTTGCAGTAAATAAGAACAAGTATAGATCGAAAATAAATTTAGAGACAGAGACGAGACTGGCAAATCAGAAACTTGACCCTCATTTTGAGAAACTATGCTCAGAAAAGCAAGCACATCCTTCTCATTAATACCGTTTTTCTGACAAATTGTTATTAGGCTAGAACTACAAATAGTAGGTAAATGTATGGCAAGAACGCCAGGGCGTCGCAAACATATGGCAACTTCTCAAGGGGGTCACAGTTAAAATAAGATTGGGAATCCCTGACGCAATTATTTAAACGACCAGACGGTCTACAACAAAAACAATACAATATAGTCCAATCATCGTTGTAAAATATTAACTAGAATTGGAGCAATACTGATGATACATCAATTTTGTGCAAATCTCTGTAAGTGAAACTCTTATTTTAGCGATAACATTATTTCTATTCATTAATACTCATTGTTCTAGTAATTAACAATTACCTATTGTCCTAGTGGATACTGTATATCTTATGTATTTCTAAATATAATTATATTAAGAAGTGCAAACAACCTTATTTTACCTAATCACATTTCAATGGCTAAGCGGATTGGGGTGAAAATTGTCACATATATAGATGACTACTATAGCCTTTATTTTTTCCATGTCAAAGGCTATCTGCCTAATTTCATCACGATTGGTTGTGCATTTGAGGTTTCAAGCGGTAGCAAACAGACTCGCTTTCGCATTTATAATATAAGTATGATACCTTGGATTAAATCGAGAATACTTTTATACCGGGAATGCTCTGGAATGCAGGTAAATCAAGTACTAATATAATAAAACTCACTTGGTAGAAGAGGCGCCACCACGAGCGAAGTTGACGGAGGCAATCTCCTCAAATCGTATGTGAACTGGCGGCTTGTGTACGTATATGAAACCCTTCTCGAGCGGATAGAGGTAGCCCGCCGCAGCTTTGTAAGAGCACGCTATTGCCGGCGTTTTGTGGTGACTGGAAAGATACATCGAGTTTATTGATTAAATAACTAGAACATTAATATATTATATACATTGTATAAGAGTAATATAATTATCAACATAAAGCTCAATGTTAAAGTTAATCGTTTAGACAGTGGCGTAGCAAGGAGGGGGCCGGTGGAGGCGATCCGAACCGGGCTTCAGTTGTTTGGGGGTGCAGTCTACTGTGAAAAAGCGTTAAAATTATAAATGAAAAAAAAAAATACTCATGTGATGTATTCGTACGACGATTTTTGCCATCAATTAGCCATAAAAATAGAGGCACACGTCTTATATTATAAAACAACCGAGTCATATTGTAGAAGAAGAAATAGAATAAAAATCACATTATTCGCTTGGCTTCTGGTTAAAAATATAACAATGACATCAAATACACATAATAGGACGCGTGTCCTTCGCGAGAACCAACGGGTTAAGTATAGTTTGCGTTTATAAAATTATTAATATTTCAAACATTTCCCATTTTTGGGGTGACACAACGATTTCCGCACCGGATGTCACCCATGCTAGCTACGCCACTGCTTTTAGAGACTACATGCCAAGCATTATTATGACTTTTTTTTTACTGAACAGTTTCCTAGCAGATGTTTGAAGATCCACCTTGTTTATTTGCCACCAATATTTTCAATGCTGATTTTACTGATGTTACGCCAGGTAAATGGATAATTCATTTATCATTATGATATAAAATCATATGATTTCCATAAAATGATAACCAACTTACCCTAAGAAATCTCCAGGGCCAGTGACTCTGCGGTTGATGATGACCTTCATGATTTTAGCAAGAACTTCATAAGTTGGTCCAGACAATTCTTTGCTTATTTTTCCTTCATATTTTTCTTTCAATTCGTCTCTGTAAGTACAATAACAAGTATTACATGCAACATATATTTACATTGTTGCCAAAAACACAATTATTTAAGCATGTAAAAAAGGCACATCTACTAAAAAGGTTGTCATATAAGATAATAATCTGTCCACAAAATTGATTGACTTGATTACATAAAAACCATTTTTAAATAAATAACTTACTCCGTAAAAGGCAACTCCAAACTGGTTTCCTCCTCAATACCAAACAGCAGTACCAAGTAATGGTACCTCGTCTGACCCTGTTTAATCGGCGGGTCGAGCGAAACTACAAAGAACATCTGCCTAGTGTCCTTATGTGGCAGCAGGAATAGACGAAGTACCGTCGACATGGGGATCTTGTAGTCGAAGGTTTTACCGTGTAGTTGGAAGAATGTTTGGAATACTTTGATATCGTAACGACCACTGAAAGATAGGACAGTTATGAATTAGTAATATTGAAAAAAATCTTTTTAGGGTTCCATTATTCAACAGGATTACTAACTAATGTTGATTTTTTTACTGTAATAGGCAGAAATTTCTCAGCATATGTTTTAATATGGTCTCTACTATGACTAAAAACGCTTTTATGTTAATGTATCAAATATTATTGATATCCTGTTCTTAAAAGTTATATCTATGTAAGAAATATAATATTGAGTGATGTATTTTTTGTTTTTCCTTGCCCAGTATTCATAGTAAAACTGCACAGTAAAGTTGAGACACACACACACCACAAAATTGAATTGGTTTTATTATTATTGTATGGAACCAACAGTATTAAAAATTAAAATAAGTGATAATACCATTTCATACAATTCATATTGCCATCACTTGATAATTATAGTTTTTGTCACATTATTCACTTTGAAAATAATGTAGTCAAACACAATACTAACAATTATTGTGCAATCATTATCTTATGTATTCAGAATAGAACTATTTTTTATGAAAAATTAAATACATAATCATTACTAGTAAATACATACCAACATGAAGCGCTCGTGGTGTAGCATGAATAGCCGTTCTTAATCGATCGGCAAAGTTAAGCTACGCCTATCGTGGTCGGTACCTGGATGGGTGACCGCCTAGTGGTATTTCAAATCGAGCGTTTTCGTGCTTCGGAAGGCACGTAAAGCCGTTGGTCCCGGTTATCACTTAATTGTGATAGTCGTTAAGCTAGTTGGATGCCTCCTAGGCGGCTTGAAAAATTCCAACAGTAGGTTGACCACTAGCCTACCTCCACCGATCCGCAGTGGGCACGCGTGGTGGAGGCCTGTGCTCAGCAGTGGGACATTATAGGCTGATGATGATGATGATGATGACATACTAACACAGTGCCCATGGTTAAGACATATTGGATTCACAAATAACTTTACTACTCAAAAAAATCTTATAATTATCAAGTTAGATATCAAAGTGGACATGTACCCATACAAGTATTTTTTATTGTGTATAGGCCTGTGTTTGACCACAATCTCACTATCTCACCACGTTAAGTGAGGATGTGGCCGAAGGTGGTAAACACACAAAGGCTAGAAGGAACTGGCTCTCATGTGCAGCTGTCAGAACACAACAATAGGTGCTTGGTGATAGATTTTCAACTTGAGGGTGGTAGCCAGCCAGGTGGGTACTATAAAGTACTCTACCACCATGCTGTACCACCTTCACCAAAAGTTCAAGCTCACTGTAAGATTCGAACCCAGGACCTTTGTCTCGAAATCCTCGGTGTCGGCATTATCACCTTAAAACATACACAACTATTGCAACATACCGAGGTGTAAGACACTGCAGCTCTCTAAAGATGGCAATAGCATCCCCAGAGACGGAGATGACGCTGGCTTTATTCATAACTTGTTGGTGGAATGCATCAACAGCATCCATGTCACCAGCTACTTCATTTGTTGGTATGTGGAAACGCATCTCCATTAGAGATACTGGTGTGTCATCATTCTGAAGAATAAATATTACCAATGCTTACAACTACTGATGCAGCATAGTAAGTATGACAATTTGTTTTTAATTATAATAAAACTCTACAATATTAAAAAGATAGACAGGTAAAACTGATGTCATTGGTTTGCCTTTACAGCTTTTGAATAATAAAAAGAGGGGGAGAAGAAACGATAGTGATAATTATTGTAATTTTCATTCTTAACCTCATTTCTTAGACATTTCAATCTGTATACTGTTAATATTTTTTTTTTATAATAGTCAAACATAGAAATTACCTGATGGAACTCAAGTGTGACTTCATTTTTACCAGTATTACACTGTGATACATAATGTAGAGGGATCTCAAATGCAGTGTTGGACCCAACATTAAAGCTGAGCACTGCTCCATTGAACTTCGCCGTTCCCCAGTTCCACCCTTTAAGAGATAACTCTTTCTCTAACATGTCCTTATGGTAGTTGGACTTGAAAAACTTGGCAACTTTTTCTTGCTCCTAAAATGTGATATTAAATTAGTTTATGAAATACATTGTGCTTAGGGTTAATCAAACACATGTGATTAATCCAATATTCTTAAGTTATATTAAGAAGAGCTTACCCCTTCTTTAAAGCCGCCATATCTATGAAGAGTGCCATTCTTCATGAACACTCGCAAGCCCCAAGAACCAATAAATTTTTGAAAATTCACTAGTTCTATGTCGTTTGCAGAAATCTGTTCTACCTTACCCGTCTTACTATTCTTGAATATTATGTTCTGGTCGGTCATCTTCAGTCTACCAGGAACCTGAAATAACCATCATTTAGGGAAATTTATTGATACAAACGCATGAATCAAAAATAATTATGTTGTTTCTGACCACATACCATAGTACCCTTTATTTCCGCCTGTACGTCGTTATACTCGAGGAATTCCATTATTAAGTAATTTTTTGTAAATCTGTTGATATAAAATTATAATAGTAAAGATAATTTAACTATGAAAACTTCGTATCGCATGCAGCGTAAACTTGCGGAAAAATTCAAGCGGCACAGGCACAAACTAAGTAGAGATGGGCACCAGTGTTCACAACCTGAAGCCAGGCAGCTATCGTACCAGGGCCGTAAAATTATCGTATATGCTCGTATATGGATCAAAATTATCGTATCCATCAGGAAAATGGCTAAAATACTTTAAAAAATCATATGAAACGTGACAATAATATGCTGCAAATACTTTATAGTTTAAATCTTGTAAACTGGTTTTTTAAATGGAAAAAAATAATAGTTAGCGCCAACATCACGAATTTATAAAGAAGAAAAAAATGTTAAAGGATAGAGACACATGAATACAAGCATATTTTTTAAAAGTTTAACTGAATAGATTCTATATTTGCGAGAACAGACTACACAAATATTAATAAAACTTAATATTTTATATACAAATTCGAAAAGACAATAACTGCCAACACTCCACCACATCGAACGACGATATCGATATCGATCACTGATTGGAAGACAGTAGCAAAATTGCGCCATGAAGCAACAGCATGTGTTCTAAATATGTTCCTAAGAAAGAAATGAGCCAATAGATGTGGTGACACTAAAAAACAACTGTAATTGCTATGGGCTATTGGCTATCTGAGTAATCATAATATTTTTCTACGGAATGGAAATTATCGTACAATCTGCGTACGATAGTCGTGTACCATCGTACATCGTACGTAGTTATGAAATTATCGTACATGTACGATAATTATCGTACGGTTGCGAACACTGATGGGCACTAGAGGTGGGTAGCTATTCTAATAACTAGCCAAAAAACGGCTAGACACAAAATAGCCACGGCTATGTTATCTGTCAACACGATAATTGGCTATTGGCTACTGGGTGGCTACTGGCTACAGGATGGCTACTGGCTACTCGCTAGCTAGAAAGAATGAGGAGTTTTCTTACCTGCCTAACTGTTGATAATTCGAACCAATTTGAACCTTAAGTGCACGTATTGACAAGTATTTTGACCATAGAGGTATCATAAGAAATTCTCCTCATTACGAGAAGTTTACGTCACACACAGCGGGTAGCCGCCTAGTCGCCACAGGTCTCTAGCCGCCACTAGCTGGCCGGCTAGCCAAAGCCATTCTAGCCGCCACTAGCTGGTAGCTGGCCGGCTAGCCAAAGCCAATCTAGCCGAGTAGCCGGTAGCTGTGAGTGCGTGCGTGTAGTCATATAGCCAAATAGCCAAAATAGCTGACTAACTAGCTGGCTTTTACACCACATATAGCCGGCTAGCTAAGCTATTGAAATTTCGGCTAGTTACCCCACAGGAATGAATGCTAATTTTGACATTTACGATCACAAATCACAGATAACAATTTTATTGACCACAGTAAATACAGAAATCAGACTAGTGAATGGTTTCCTTGGTCAGGGGTACGTTTAAGTAAGCCGATAAATTTTCGCCGGATAAAAATTATAGTAGCGAGGGTTCGCTGAACGGAGTCATAGTTAGAGTCTGTCAAATTCAATTGACAGCTTGTAAATAACTATCAATTCGACTCAAAATTGTATTGTAAACTCCGTAAAGTTAAGATTTCGCTTGTGATCTCGATATTATTACATAGTAAAAATGGAGAACATAAGAAATCAATTTTCCGATGCAAAACAACTAACAGCTGTCAATCTGACAGCAGGATAAAATTTAGCGAGGTAAAAAGGTCGCTAAAATTCATCCTAGCCGGCGAAAACTTATACCAGTCGACGCCCTTGAACGGGGCAGTTTAAATTTTAGTCGGTTGAATTTTTCGCCTCGCGGTGAGCTTGAACGGGGTGTTTGACGTTTAGTCAGTTTAAATTTTATGCTGGATAATTGACTTAAACGCAGCCCAGAGGTACAATCTAACCATTTCCGGCTCAAACCAAATCAAACCTCCGTCTTTTAGTACTATACGATACTTTTAGTTCAGTGTTTGATTTCAGAGATCAAAATAAAACTAAAATGATCAAATGGGAGTACTTTCAAATGCTATTTGAAGCAGACACATGTAATAGTGAACTAAGGTAAGACATTTATTAACCTATGACCTATATTACCTTTTCTTTTTAAAACTTTTGTATCTATGTGATCTATCCATAGATCGATCTAAAGAAATTGTTGGATTTTAAAGTATCCACGTCTACGATTACGCTATCGGTATATCGGTATTCACATCGGATAGATAGATAAATTAACGAATGATAATGTAATAATAACCCGTGAATAGGGCCTGTTTGACAGTTTTGATTCACCCGGTGACTATTTTATATACTACTAAATTGCTGTATATACAGGATGGAATTTCTTAACCTCACCTGGAGGGAAAGTATTCATCGGCGCAAAGACTGCAACTTTATAAGTCGCAAGTCCGGCCTCATATGGAGTACTGTTGTTATCTGTGGGCGGGGGCACCTGGATACCAGCTTGGGCCTCTAGACTCGGTTCAGCGACGTGCCGCTAGAATAGTTGACGATCCCGAGCTCACAAGCGGCTTAGAGCCGCTCAGTCTGAGGAGAGACTTTGCCTCCTTATGTGTGTTCTACCGCTTGTACAACGGACAGTGTTCTGAAGAATTGTTTAAGATGATGCCCACAGCTACCTTCCACCATCGCAACTCTCGCCATCGACAGGGAGTCCATCCTCACACATTGAAACCAGAATTGTTTCGAACTGTGCGGTCTCAAAGGAGCTTTCTTCCGCGGACGCTCAGATTGTGGAATGAGCTCCCTGCCGAGGTTTTCCCAATGGACTACAGCATGAGGTTCTTCAAAAAGGGTGTGAAGAGATTTCTGCAGGGTCGGCAACGCGCGAGTGACTCCCCTGGTGTTGCAAGCGTCCATAGGCTACGGTAACCGCTTACCATCAGGCGGGCCGTATGCTTGTTTGCTATCTAAGTAGTATAAAAAAAAAGATAGCAAAGACTTTTTGGCGGGAACTTGCAGAGTGACGTTGTGTTTTCATTTGAAATTTCATAAATTCGTGTATTTTGGGTTTTATTGCATATTATCGGTGGTATTTTATCCAATAAAGATCATTCATGTGCACCAGTGAAGTGAAATGAAATGAATTATGTGTATCGTGTCTTTTCAAGTTGTCTCAAAGAGTCCGTGAAAAGCTTTAGTACAATGACCACCATTGTACTAAAATGAAAATGATATTATATAAAATTACACGTATGAAATGGCTGTATGGTTGAAAAACACCCTTGCCTATCCTTTTATGGATGAATAAACTACTACTACTATAGTCTGGCATACGAAAGTAGAACCTGAAAAAGCGCGGCAAATTAAAAAAAAACTAGATGTGGTATCACTAAGTATAGTAGGAATAAATTGTTTTGATACTTTACAAAAAAATTATATAAATATTAAGTAATGTTTTATTTTCCTAAATAATTATTTGCATGTAAATGCGTTAAAATGTTACATAAACTCGTTATATTCTATTTTTATATAGAATACTTTTAAATAAATAAATATCCTGGAATATTCCTCACAAACGGTTATATGATCCCAAACTAAGCGTACTTGTATATATTCAAATTCAAAAATTGTGGAAATTTTAATTTTTTTCTAGTTTATATTTTTTTACCTTCGTAGAAAAATATGGATAGATGTTTCGGTGATTACCGACTGTAGAAATTCATTTAGCATATTGTAGAATATTAAGGTGATCGAAAGAATGAGAAGATGGACACTATAACACTGATTTAGCTATAAAGCCATTATGAATAAAGGGTAAGTATCAAAACTGGTTCAGTAAACTACTTGACACTTTTTATGCCGGGTGACGAAAGTGACATTAATAGAATGTTGCCATGTAAAGAGTTTCAATTACAGCCAGGCTCAACTTTCGTTTGCCAGACTCAACTACTGGAGATAGAATAGCAATTTTTTTTCTTTGAATTTTACTCAAAGGCAGGGTTGGATTCAGACCCCCAGAAAATTATTGTATATTAATAAAATTATACTACTTGTCGAAAATAATATGTTTCACTTTTCGTCCATTTTGTTATTAATTTAAATAAAAATGCATTTGGAAGGAAATTTTAGTTTTATTGTTATTGTACAAATTAGACAAATTTAGGCAAGAATATGTTTATTTCAGCCAATTTGTCAATCGGAACTTCGTCTTTGGCATTGACACGACAAATTAAAAAAACATTAGGTTTATTTACTTTCTTTAACAGCATCGCATGAAAGTATCAGGAGTCAATAGAGCGATTTACTAAAACTATTACAACTTTATTTCGTAACTAAAGTAATATTTTTTAATTTATTTCAACCAATAACAGTAATTAATCGACCTTAAGGTAAAATTATGGTATTTTCGCGTAGTATAATGGCATTACGATACTACATACTACACATCACAAAATTATGGTACAAATAGTATAATTATACTACGAAATCCAACCCTGCTCAAAGGAAACATTCCTTTATTTTCAAAAAGAAACATTGCTGCATTTAAATATTTTCAAAAATTCACTTGCCACACTCGGGAATCGAACCGGCTATGTGAACAAAAAAAAACTTTATTACTGATTTATTATTAACATTCATAATCATGTTAGGCGTAAATAAAAAAGTTGCGTTGCCAGACGTCCCGATTTTGGCGGAACAACCCGATTTTTAGCTTGATTTTTTTAAAATTAAATATCCTGCGCGGGACAGGCTCAGTCCCGCTTTTCGAGGATTACTCGACGGTGAAATCATCGTGAGACGTAGAAGTGGGAAATTATAAATACACCACTGCACATAAATGGCACCAGCTTTTCCGTGACGTGTCTAAACACCGCAGTGGTGTTTAAGGAGAACCGCCCCAAAGTGCGCTAAATGATACTGTGACATTCAAAAATCAAACTTCTATGCAATCAAAAGATACGGCTGTATATGCCGCATATTTTGACGCTCGCAAGGGAATCAAAACTTATAGGGTATTTCCCGTTGACCTAGAATCATAAAATTTGGCACAAGTAAAAGAAGAAATCCGAAAATCGATCTTTAGTTACATAAAAAAAAAATTGACATAAAACATAATCGAAAAAAAGGAAACAATCTTTGAGACTAGATTCCCGTGATGAATGAACTATTTACATACCTACAAGTTTCTACGGAACTCTCGGTGCGCGAGTCCGACTCGCTTTATATCTCGCTATATAGTTTAGTTTGAAATATGTATGTAGTTTATTTGGCAACTGATTGAAATTACTATAAAACCATATTTACGAAACTCCTTTGTGAAAATTCTTGAATATGATGTGATGAATTTTCGTACTGACATTCACATTTCTGAATGTTTCCAAGGATGGAATGTTAGAAATTTGGTCCTCCAGCTCGTCTTCTATGCCATGAATATCATTTCTTTCGTAAACTTCCAACCAGGAACAAGAGATTGAAGTTTTTAAAAATAACAACAACAACATAACCTTTGATCACATTTTTATACATTCATGGATCACATCAAGGCTTTTATTTCCTTTACCTTTCAATTAGAGCCGCTTTTTTACCGTCCAGAGAAATATTTCGTTTCCTTAATTCACCTTTAGCTCGGTTACACTCCACATTGAATACATTTTCATGTAATATTTGAAAGATTTAATCTCCCGAAACCAAAACAAACAAACACTAATGGCGGAGTAAAGGAACACCCAACAGTGGCGACATCTGCTTTTAGCTTTGAGTTTTTAACCCCATTGGCCGGTTTTTTAGGAAATCCCGCTTTTTTTACTCAAGAGGCTTCAAAATCCCGCTTTGCCCGAAAAAAAATCTGGCAACGCTGGTCTGGCATACGAAAGTAGAACATGAAAAAGCGCGGCAAATTTAAAAAAAAACTAGATGTGGTATCACTCAGTATAGTAGGAATAAATTGTTTTGACACTTCACAAAAAAAAATATAAATATGTTTAATTTTCCTAAATAATATTTGCATGTAAAACGGTTATCTGATCCCAAACTGAGCGTACTATATGTAATCAAATTCAAAAATTGTGTTTTTTTTCTAGTCTATATTTTTTTCATCTTCGTAGAACATACACACGTACGTACCTATATGGATAGATGTTTCAGTGATAAGCGACCGTAGAAGTTCATTTAGCATATTGTAGAACATTAAGGTGATTGAAAGAATGAGAAGGTGGACACTATATATAACACTCATTTAGCTATAAAGCCATTATGAATAAAGGCTTAGTATCAAAACTGGTTCTGGTAAACTAGTTGACACTTTTTATGCCGGGTGACGAAAGCGTGACGAAAGGGACACGAAAGGGACAATAATAGAATGTTGCCATGTAAAGAGTTTCAATTACAGCCAGGCTCAACTTTCGTTTGCCAGACTCTAAGTTAAATAATTTCCTACCAAATAAGTCGTAAAGAATGAAATACTTAATAAGACAGACAATTATAAGTTTTCTATATATATTTCAAAAATAATAAAGGTTTCGTTGAAATCTGCCAAATTCTGCCACATTTTAAATAGTCAGCTTATTCTGCCAGAGTTGAAAAGGAGCCAAATCTGCCCAATTGGCAGAAATCTGCCACAAATGATCACACTGTTTCAGTCACTTTCATTTATTTGGTTGTGGATTCCTTGGCGGGAAATTGAAAAAAGCGCACGCGGAAAAATTTGAAATTACATTTTGTAATTTTTTTTTTTATTGTGTAAAAGAATAAATTCACTTTTAATTAATACCAAAAAAATAAAATGGATGGGAATGAGGGGGGCGGGGACAACCCGCCCAACTCCTCCAAGCGGCTTCGGACTGATGAAGTGAATGATGATAGCGGTGGCGGTGAGCGTTCTGATGTACTTTATGTGCCTTATTTTAAACCTAATTATAAAAGACAGTATCCAGAAAACTCAAATAAAACAGAGTTTAAAGTTTTTGTTGAGCATATCAACCACAAAGATAGATTGGGCAACAAAAGTCCTATATATCTCAATCATATTTTCACGACGGATGTTAAAGGTGTGATGGCAATACAGCGATTGAATGCAAATAAAATAGCAGTAATGTTCAAACAACACAATACAGCAAACAACTTTTTAAATAACACTGCATTCTTAGAAAAGTACAACGTAAAGGCTTACATACCGGCTACCCAAATAGAAAAAACTGGCATCATAAGATTTGTCCCAGCAAATATCTCAAATAAGGACTTATACACTAAGTTGAGTTCCATTTACGAAATTATCTGTATACGACGATTCACAAAAAAAGTAGGACGGGACAGAGTTCCTCTGCAAACAGTCAGTATCACTTTCTTATCCAATATCTTACCTGACAATGTACAATATGATCTATTCTCATACAGGGTATTTGAATATATCCCACCGCTGCAACAATGTTACAAATGTATGAAATTTAATCACTCGGCTAAAATATGTAATGGCAAACAGAAGTGTTCGATCTGCTCTGGTGAACACTTTTACAAAGATTGTGATAAACCTAAAGAGATATGTTGCGCTAATTGCCAAGGCCCACACCTAGCAATAGCAAGAGAATGTCCCATTAAATTAAGAAAAATAGAAGAAAAGAAAAGTAAAATAACATACGCGAGTATCGCACAAACAAAGTCGATCGAATACCCTGCATTGCCATTGTCTAAGAGTCAACTTGTAAATCCCCCTGTAAATAATGTAAATATTCCAGTAAATACTGAAAAGAAAAATGTTAAAAAAAATGTTAATAACAAGCCTGCTGCACAGGCGCTGAACCCACAAGATCACCCTATGGACTTCATTGCCCAGGTTATAGCTAATAAAGAAGTACGAGCGGCCCTAGTAAAAACATTGGTAGAGATTGGTAATAAGTCTGATCCCACCCCAATTACTTCATTATTCATTGAAGAAATATTAGTTAAAAATTTATCCCCATAATGGATTTAAGTCCCCCTAAAACGTCCCAATTACGGATTGCGCAGCTTAACATCCAAAGTGCCAATAGTAAAAAGCCCTTATTAACTAAGTTTATGCTAGAACAAAATATTGATGTATGCTTGCTTAATGAAACTTGGTTTAAAGACCATCACAATTTTAGAATCCCCGGTTATAATCTCCATTCCAGAACATCTAAGAATCCTCACAATGGTGTAGCAATATTAATTAAACCAGAGACTAAATATAATATTTTAAACACAACATTCTATGAGGACATTCAAACTATAGCTATGTCAATATCTACCGAGCGTGGCAGTGTGACTATACTCTGCGTATATTGTCCTCCTTCCAGTGGGCACATAAGATTGCATAGACTGCGCAATATAATTCGAGACCTACCTAAACCTATTTTTATAAGTGGTGATTTTAATGCTCACCATATTGCATTTGGTTGCCTATCTACTAAGGGCCGCGGACAAGATTTATATGATGTTATAGATGAGTGTGATTTGTGCATCTTAAATGATGGCAGTTTCACTACAGTGAACCGTCCTAGAACCAACGCTTCAGCCATTGACGTCACCTTTGCTAGCGCATGCTTAGCACCGTTATGCGAGTGGTCTGTGCATGATGATTGTATGGGAAGTTACCATTATCCAACTATAACCGAAATATCCCTATCCATACAAAAATACCAAATTAACCCTCCCATTGATAAATTTTTGTACAAAAGAGCTGATTGGCGCCAATATAATGAACTTTCAAAAAATGCGTTTGGCGATTTTACAATTAATCAAGTAGACCCACTCTCTTCCTATACCGATTTTTGTATACGTCTTGAGTCCCTTATGCAAATAGTTGTTCCAAAGTTCACTAAGTCTGCCCACTTTGCTAGCAGACCTCCAGCACCTTGGTGGAATGAGGTTTGCGAACAAAGTGTAATAGCATCCTATAATGCTTTGAAACTGTACAGAAGTGATTCTACAATAGATAACTATATAAATTATAAGAGACTTGATGCATTAAAAAAGAGAACCATTTCTGAGCAGAAGTCAACTGGATGGAATGATTTGTGCAATACTTTTAATAGAACTACCCCTATAAGCAAAATATGGAACATGATTAAGATTTTTAAGGGTGTTAAGTCTAGCATTAGATCCCATAAAGATGAGTTCATACCTACCTTTTTAGATAAACTGTCTGATAATAGTGGTTTAAAAGAGACTAGTAACTTAATCAACTATTTTAACAGTAACAATAATAATAGCAATTCAACATTTTTATTGGAACCATTTACATGGAATGAATTCACATCAAGTCTACAATCTAGGCGTAACTCAAGTCCAGGTCTAGATAACTTTCCATATATTGTAATTAAAGAACTCCATACATCTGTTCAGCACCTCTTTCTTGACATTCTTAATGCTTTATGGCTCAAACAAATTATCCCTGAATCATGGAAAACACAGTGTGTTATCCCAATACTGAAGCCTGATAAATCTCCAGAACAGTCCAGTTCGTATCGTCCTATATCTTTGTCCTCATGTCTCGGTAAACTATTCGAAAATATGATTAAAGTCCGTCTGGACTGGTTTGTAGAGGCTAATGGTATCATCCCACATGTGCAGTATGGTTTCCGTCGTGGGCGTAGTTGCGCTGACAGCTTCATGTCACTCATCTCAGACCTGAAACGTGCAAATAATTTAAAATCACACACTGTTTGTGTATTTTTAGATGTCCAAGGAGCTTTTGATAATGTCGACCCAGGTATCTTGGTCAACATTATGTCTGATGTGGGTATACCTGGTCTACTATGTCAGTGGATCTATAATTATTTAAATGATAGAACCTTATATGTTAAGTATAATAACATCTTACATGGTCCTAGAAGTGCATCGAAAGGCACAATGCAAGGCGCCACTCTTTCACCATTACTATATAATTTGTACACATGTGAAATATGTAAATTTGTAAATACTAGTGAAGTAAATATTTTGCAATTCGCAGATGACATTGTTTTGTATAGTAGCAGTCAGAACTTGCAAGTTGCTATAGATAATATGAATAGAGCATTAAATCAGTTGAGTCTATACTATAATGATAGATTACGTTTAAAGATCAATGCTACAAAAAGCAGTTTAATGATTTTTGGTGATGATGATCCATCTAGTGTTATTTCGTATTGTGGAGAATCTATAAACAGAGTACATTCAAAGAAATTCTTAGGAATCATCATAGACCAAAAACTGACTTTCGAAGAACATGTTCGGTATATTTCTAAAAATGCTTTAAGAGCTATTAACATAATAAGATGTCTGGCTGGAGTGTCATGGGGTGCTGACCCCAAAATATTGTCTATTCTATATAAAGCTATTGTGAGAAGTCATTTTGACTATAGTTCTTTGGCATATATGAATAGCTACCATGCCAAAAAATTAGATATCCTGCAGAATAAATCTCTGAGAATAATATCGGGTGCAATGTGCTCAACTCCCATAAGGGCCATGGAAGTAGAGACTAAAATTATGCCACTGATCTTGAGACGTCTCCTACTTGCCGAACGGTATTGCCTTAAACTACTGTACTCTGATAACATGCAAATTATTAACAAGATTATACCTTGTAGAATCAATGTGTCAGGTCCTTTAGCAACTGGTGAGAGCCTCCTTATTGGTAACTCCCCAATGTTGTATCACATTTTTCTGGAAATTGAAAACAACAGCTATAAACTCAAAAAACAGTGCCCTTGGCCCTGCTATTCTTCCCAGTTCAAAAGCATAATGCACCCAATTACAGTAATAGATTCAATTACAAATAATTCAGAGATGTTGCAATTTTTATCAGAAAATAATTACTACACTTTATATACAGATGGTAGTAAGGGTAAGGATTATGTGCGCTGTGCTGTGTATGATCCTCAAAAAAATTCTTCTCAGAGTTTTCTTTTGCAGAATGTTTGTACAATATTCACCGCAGAAGCCTATGCAGTATATCAGGCTCTTCTGCAAATTGGAAATGTAGATAATTGTAAATATTTTCTAATTGTAACAGATTCTTTAAGTTTTATAAGAGGATTGAGCTATTTAAAGATTCACTTTAAAACTAATTTCATTCTGTACATAATTAAAGAATTGTTATACAAATATTATCATACAGGGAAACTAATTTCATTTATGTGGGTGCCCTCTCATAGAGGAATCACTGGAAATGAAATGGCCGACAAAGCCGCTTACGGAGGAGTAAATGCACTCGATGTCTCCGATACTATGTATGTACCTATGACTGATTATTTGAGTAATGTAAGGCTAGCTATAAGTATGTTATGGGAGCAAATGTGGAAGAAAGACCAAGAAACGAAAGGACGGTGGTACGGTAGCATTCAAGAAAACTTACCAGTAAAGCCATGGTATGATAGCCTGCAAAGAGCCAGTCGTGATTTTATTACCACCATAAACCGACTACGTTATGGACATAATAAAGCACCATCACACCTAGCAAAGTTAAATATAATTCAAAGCAATGTCTGTACATTTTGCGGAGTTGAAGAAGGAACAGTGGACCACATTATATTCAGCTGTCAAAAGTTCCTTATTGACAGATTGGTACTCGCGAGTGAACTAAGTGAAGTGTGGCAAAATAATTATAGTGATTTTTCTTCCCGCCCGCCGCCGCTTAAAGAACTATTAAAAGACATTAAAACTTATAAACCAATATTTAAATACATTAAAAATACGGTGGTAAAATTATAAAACTGAAAATACAAAATCTGAAAAGTGGTTCCGGAATAATAAAGTCGTGGCTTAAAGGTCTTAGTAACCAGGCCATAAAATCCCAAAAAAAAAAAAAAAAAAATTTCATTTATTTATTAAATTTCACTCATTCATTCATTGGATGAATGAATGAATGAATTGATTGAATGAATTTCATTCCTCACTTCTTGTGTGAAATCGGCGAAAGTTTGATGTGCGTGCGTTTGTGAATTTGTTCGATTTCATATATTTATTACGTACGCTATCTACAAATACATATACATTTTGCATTAGTATTTAAAAACAAGATTCATATTAATCATCAATAGTACATAACACAAAGTGTAAGGTACATGAGTGATGGAATTGTTGATGAGTCCGCCCTCATTTGTAAATTAAATTCGTGTTTTCGTACCATCCAAGGTGGACATTGGTTGGGAACTGTTTTTCTAAGTGTGTTTTGCGTATGTGAAATCTATGGCGTCGTTATCCTTGCCCCGAGTCCTTCAGTTGAAGAAAAACAGTCTGGATGCTGAAAGAGAGCAGTTCGAAAAGTTCCAGGTAAGTGTTGAATGTTCATATTACCTATCTCATTCTCAAGCCAATTCAATGCAGTTGCCGTAAAAATTGCACAACTATCAGTAGGTAGTAACAAACAGCTTTAGCAGATAGTTTCAGTATTATAATTTTACTTGGTACTTTCCAATCTAAAATTCCAAACCTATTCTTTGGTGTTTTTATCAAGTTTGTTCTGGTTCATGGATATATAAAAGGTTGGTTTGAAGCAAAAAAATCCTTAATATTATTCAAAAGTGTCATAGGGTAAACATACCGGTTATCAACCAGTTAAGCGACTTGTTGACTTAGGAGTTGATTTCTATCATAATGATCTCCAAGACTTTTCATAAAATTTTCATTTCATCCTAATATAGTCTAGTTTCATAAAACCTAACATTCATAGACATATCACATACACAATTAAAAAAAAAATAATCATAAAAATAGCAAATATACCGGCTATCTGTCTTTTCACTCAGTAATCGTCCACCAGTGCACTGGTTATCGGCCACCTAATTCACTGTAGAAAAACTACTCTTATTCAATAGATCATAGGGTTTATAATAGTATGAAAGTAAAACAATTAATAAATTCACAAAAAGCGGTATATTTTTATTCTTTTCTATGAATTAAGTAACAGATTAAAATCTCGATTTAAACAAATAGCTACTTTTGGCTTTAGCTTCAATAAAAATTTCTTAACAAAATCTTATTTTGCCGCCTACGAGGGCACGCATTTGTTGTCAGTGCGATTAGAATGTAAATATTATGTAATGAATAATAATTATTTTTGACATTCGAATGCATGTGTGACAATAATTAAATTAACCTTAACATTACTTAATTTAAATTCATCGATTATTATGACATACTAACCTAGTTAAATTAAAATTAATGGGATTCAGATGTACCCACCTACTACTTTAAGGTGTATTGTGTTTGTGATATTTTAATAAAAAAGTGATGATTACATGGATTAAATATTATGTTTTAACATTGTAAAAAATTACAGTTTAAAAAAACTAAAAAAACACGCTATAAAAAGCCCTGCACTAAAAAGTGTTAAATAATTATAAAATTGAACCTAAATATATTCTCTGTCTATCACGTAAGGGCCTAAATGTAAGCAATTTTTGTAATTAAGTTCAATATTTGAATGAAAAGTGTGTGGCGCTTTTCATTTTGTAATTTACGATATTTCTTCATGATAATGATAATGCTTAGAAATTCTATTGAGTTACAAGGAAAAGCGCCCCACGCTTTTCATTCAAATATTGAACTTAATTACAAAAATTGCTTATATTTAGGCCCTTACGTGATAGACAGAGAATATATTTAGGTTCAAATTTATAATTATTTAACACTTTTTAGTGCAGGGCTTTTTATAGCGTGTTTTTTTAAACTGTAATTTATTTTTTAGTCAACATAAATTATTCATTACCATTTTATTATGTTACTTATACCATATTTTCACCCAATATCACTTTCTTTCACATTTATAATAAGTATTTAGCTTCAGTGCCTACTCTTTGACTCCACCAACAGACTCAGAAAACCATATTTGGCCAAAATGCGCATAATACGATTCCAATACGTCCAAACACGGCTAGAATACGATGCTCCGCTATGGTGTTCCAGTGCCAACCCTCCAACTTCATCATCAGACCCCGAACACTATACATGGTCAAAATTCATCTCACGACATTTCCAACAACCCCAAACACGGCTAGGATACGATGCTCCACTATGGAGTTCCAGTGCTTACCCTCCTACTCCATCATCAGACCCTGAAAACCATATATGGTCAAAGTTCATCTTACGACAATTCCAACAAGCCCAAACACGCCTAGGAAACGTTGCTCCGTTATGGAGCTCCAGTGCCTACCCTCCTACTCCATCATCAGACCCTGAAAACTATACATGGTCCAAGTTCATCTCACGACAATTCCAACAAGCCCAAACACGGCTAGTATACGATGCTCCACTATGGAGTTCCAGTGATTACTCTCCTACTCCATCATCAGACCCTGAAAACCATAAATGGTCAAAGTTCATTTCATGACAATTCCAACAAGCTCAAACACGGCTAGGAAACGTTGCTCCGTTATGGAGTTCCAGTGCTTATTCTCCTACTCCATCATCAGACACTGAAAACCATACATGGTCAAAGTTCATTTCATGACAATTCCAACAAGCCCAAACACGGCTAGGAAACGTTGATCCGTTATGGAGTTCCTGTGCCTACCTTCCGGATCCATCATCAGATCAGCTCGATGGTACCAAATTATTGTATTGTCATCGGTACTTGATAAGTGTGCAAAATTTCAGTTTAATCTGACGTCTGGAAGTCGATGAAAATTACGTTCGAAGATTCCTTTACATACATTCATAAATACATACATACAGGTGAAGCTAATAAAAGCGTGTTAAAAATAAAAATCTGCATGCCTCGCAAAGGCAGAATATGGTGAGACATATATAGACTGTATACTACCGGCATAACCTACCTATGTTCTGTGCAAATAAATGATTTGATTTGAATCTAAGCTTGTTTTGAAAATAGTAATTGCTGAGTTTATTGCCGGCTCTTCTCAGCAAATGCAACCTTCTGAACCAGTATTAGAGTCAGACTGTTCATAAGTGCCTGCGAAGGTCTATTTGAATGAATCGACCTATGCGTAGAACAGAGTTCGATGTGATCATGGAGCAAAATCTATAGAATTTTGAATATAGCTTGTATGCTGTGAGGTATTGCAGTCAGGGATAAACAAATATTACAAAAAATACATACTTAGGTTATTGGTTTGTCACCGACTGCAATACCTCACAACATTCAAGCTATATTCAAAATTCTATAGATTTTGCTCCATGATCACATCAAACTCTGTTCTTCTCATAGGTCGAAATGATTTTGAATTTTGATTTATTTATTTTTATAGATTCACAGCATAGCCAAAACGAATCTCATTATACATATAAAATCATATAAAAATTCAATTTAAAAAATATGAAATTCTGTACCCAGTAATACCGACTTTAACAGGAACTAAGATAATTGGCCGTGTGGTTCCTGGCTTAGAATAGGGCCAACCCTTCCAATCCTGAGGGTGTCGTAAAAGGCAACTAAGGGAATACACCCGGGGGACAGGCAGTAGCGTCCATCTGTGATACGTCATTACTACCTACTGCGATCACCAACCCGCCTGCCAACCCTGGTGATTACGGCATTACGGATCTCTGCCGGAGACTGTAGTAATACCTCTACATGACAACTAGGGAATGCAAAACCGTGGCAAAATGAAAACCGGTTTTTTTTTCGGTTATGAGAGGACAAAACCGGTTAACCGGTTTTAAAACCGGTTTTTTTAATGTTCGTTCATTTTTTTTTTCACGTTATTTCTATAGCTCGAATTATAGATAATAACCGTGCCTAATATTTAAAAATCGCAAACTGATGAATTATTGTGCAGTTAAAGATAATGAAGTGGGTATAAAAGAAACATCAAAGACATCACCACCATCTGCCTGTCCTGTTCCCTATAATTTCGTTGCTTTTGATTTTATTTTAAATGAATGAAATCATAAAAACTTATTATCATTTTTGCTTGATTTTTAATTGCTATGAGATATTATGACTTTATGTTAAAAAATAGATCAGTATTAAAGAAGTAATTATTTAAACATTTATTAAATTATGTTTCGTAAGTTATAATATTAATTTCACACGTAATATACATGGCATATTGTAGCGGCACAGCAACTTGCGTGTAAACTAACGTGGTTATTATTATACGAATGTTTTCCTTAGATAAAAAAAACATTACCCAGTTTTTGCTATCGTGCAGACGGGTAAAAAATAACACCAATCAGTCAGCTTGCCGTCAGCGTCTGGAAGATACATAAGAGCCTTCGTTGACAGTAGTTTCTCCGATAGCATAACATTATGTTGTGTGTTGTCCTGAATAAATCCTTTTTCTTGCTTTCTTTCTTTCTTATTAATGCTGGCGTCCCGCAAGGCTCTGAATTATCCCCAACACTGTTCCTCCAGCATATTAATGATATACTCTCTATTGCCAGCATTCATTGCTATGCAGAAGAAATTACGGGGGACGCTCATTATACGAACCGTGCAAATATCTCTCGTTCTATATAAGAGAAAAGGCGCGAAGGACTTGTCCTAAATCGAGAGCACACAAACTAGTGACTCCGATTGGGGTCGACTAAACCTAGTCTATTTCAACCCCACTAAATCACACGCAAGCCTGCGCATTCACCGCTGAGAAAAGTCCATTTGCTGTGCCTCCTCATTTTAGAACATGTCCCTTAACATCACGAAAAGCATTGGGATCCTTCAGATTAATATTTGTAGCGTCGTTCTGTTCCAAAGTCATCTACAAGGTATCCAAAAAACTCGGTGTGATTAATAGAGCGAAGCAGTACTTCTTATCGAGACAAAGACTGCAACTATATAAGTCGTAAGTCTGGCCCAAATGGAGTAATGCTAATGATGTCTTCTGTGGGCACCTGGATACCAGCTTGGGTATTTAGACTCAGTTCAGCGACATGCCGTTAGAATTGTCGATGATCCCGAGCTCACAAGTGTTTTAAAGCCCCTTAGTCTGAGGAGAGACTGCCTTACCACTTTTCCAACAGACAGTGTTCTGAAGAATTGATTGATCTGATGCCCAGTTACCTTGTTCCATCGTAGTCACCGATGGGGAGTCCATCCTTACACATTGGAACCAAAATGTTCTCGTACTGTGCGGTTTCAAAGAAGCTTCCTATCGTGGATGCTTAGGCTGTGGAATGAGCTCCCCGCTTCAAAAAGGTTGAGGGTTGATAACGTGCGAGTGATAACCGTTATGTTGCAAGCGTCCATAGGCTAAGGTAACTGGTTATCATCAGGCGAGCCGTACGCTTGTTTGCTGCCTAAGTAATGTAAAAAAAAGTTTTGCATATTTTATATCTATCATAAAAACAATCATTATTTTAAGTTATTTTCTTACCAGCTCAACAAACTACACATCAACACACTTCAGTTCATCACAAAAATACTCACTGCATTGCACTCAGTTTACAAAACGGCGGCAAATCGTCCTTTTTTAGTTTTTCCAAACATAGAAAGAAAAACCGAAAAAAATCGAAAAACCGGTTTTGGTGTTATGTAAAACCGGTTTTTTTGATGGTCAAAACCGTACCGAATAACCGGTTTTTCGATTTTCGGTGAAACCGGTTTGCATTCCCTAATGACAACACAAACATAAGTACAGTATCTGGCAGAAATCCGGCTACCAAAACAGACGACTGCTACTTTCTTGCCGGAGTCTTCTCAGTTTAAGTGTATTCCGAACCGGTGGTAAATTCAACTGTATGTACATAACGTTCATAAGTGCCTTACTAGGGCCTAAACTGAATAAATGACTTTTTGATTTTGATTTTGATTTTGACTGGACCTGGTCACATACAATACATGGACTCTGAGGTGAGGACCGACGAGAAGCTCATTGAGCTGGAGGAAGAAGTGGTTGCGCTGGGGTATAATGAGATTATCAGAAGTCCGAAGAGAGGGGGAGGACATGATAATCCTTAAATCCGGTAACCTGTTCTACTACCAGGAGGGTGATCACCTGTAACAGGGTGGTGTCGGGGTTATTGTCCGCAAGCCCCTCATCAAAAATATAGTGAGGATAGAGAGTGTCTCACTGAGAGTCGGTACCACAGATTAAAGTTGTAACAGATACTTCTCTTCCTTAAGCGAAGTACGCTATTTTGAGGTCAGTTGCCGTGACGCTAAAATTCATATTGCTTCGCACTGTACGGGCGAGTCGGCTAGATCAAACGCACCCGCGCCGCTCGCCCTTGAACGCGGCACGTGTAGCGATAGGGTTGTATGGATTCTGATTTTCTTAGCTGGATACCTGCCTACATCTATCAATCTACCATTATCTTAGCCTACCGCGAGTCTTTCAAGTCGCGCTGTCTCCGAAGATTACACTGTCATGGTCGAACGAAGATTATAAAATATAAATACAAAGACTGAATTTCAATATTTTTAAATTTATTACAATTATTTGTTTATTCATATTAGGAATAAAAAGTATTTTAGCTTATGTAATGATGGATACTTATTTTCCCTACTCCAAAATCTCTGTTAAGGTTAAGATCTCTGTTTATTATTGAAAATAAAAATAAAATCGCGTGAATAATGTCAATAATATGTTATTTTTATGAAAAAAACAAACCAACGAAATGTAAAAGAAGATCAAAATTGAATAAAAGTACATTGTGTCATGAGTAATTGCATATAAGTGATCGCGTTGTCTTACGGGGCGGCCCTCTATTACTTGCACTGCGGGCAGCCCACCAAGCGGTAGGCACTTATCGAGCGTCCTTGAGTGAGTGATGTAGCACTGTCGGTACTCAGAATTACCAAACGGTATTCGCTGAAGGTCATTCAGGTACACGTTCCGACCTCATCACACCCGATGACGAGATATAGAAATTGTATGAGGATATCTCACGAGCCATACATGCCTCTAAAACTCACTATATGGTATTGATGGGAGACTAACGCGAAGCTAGGCATTAGGAATGACGATGAGCTGAGAGTGCGGCATTTTGGAATTGGGCAGAGGAACCCTAGGGGGCAACGGCTGGCCGACTTCATGGAGTTGGAGGGACTCTTTATGATGAACTCCTTCTTCAAAAAGCGTCCGCACAGGAAATAGACCAGGAGTAGCTCAACCAACAATCTTCAGTGATGTTTCTGTGATCAACAGGGTTAAGACCGGAAGCGATCACCAGTTAGTAAGAGGCATACTGAACCTGAACATCCAGGTGAAGAGATGTCGTCTGGTAAAGTCTACGCCCCGACCCCAATCTGCATGTATCCAAGACCCTGAAAGCTTTCAGCTCGAACTTTATAATCGCTTCCAACCAATGCCTGGATGATTGACGGACGATACAAACAATAGGCTCGTGGAAATTGTCCATGCGGTACGATCTAAGTTCTTTAAGACCCGCTGCACGAATAGAACCCAAAAATTCTCGGATGAAACTCTCAAACTCATGAAGCGACGACGTGAAATGAAGTTGCAGTCTTCAGCTGATACAGCCGAATATCGGCAGCTAAATAGGCAGGTCTCAAACGCAATGCGAGTAATACGACACGATTTACGCCTCTTTGATACATCATGTATCGAAGATGTGATGTAGATGGACAGGACAGGACATCCTGTAAATAACATATAACCGGTAAATAAGCTTGAACTAACTTCGCCCCCGCTGATAAAAAGTAGCCCATGTATTAATTCAGAATAAGATTATATATATGCCAGATTTTATTCAAAGCCATCGCAGCTGTGGCAGTATAAAGGGGTAACAAACAAAGTCACTAACAAATATAACGGCCACAAATAGGTTACTTTTTTTATTTATCGGTGGCCTTTAATGTCCTAGGTCGAAAACACATTTATTTTTTACTAATTATTAGCCGTTTTTTTTCGATAAGCTGGAATCAGGTGTAATTTTTATCAATTTTCGGCCGCTCTTTATTTCAAAGGGCCGAAATCAGGTTTTGTTTTTACTGGTTATCGGCCGCTAAACGTTCGGTATTTTTGATCGTTCATATCTTTGAAAATATGAGGTATACTGGCGGCCGGAATCTAGTTCTAAATTCACAAAATTCTAGCCGTTCACAAATATAATGGATTCTTTGTTGGTGAATTTAAGGTTTCGGCAATAAAGGCAAAGAGAAATGACGTGAATAAACCGGTTGTGCGACCACGCGGTCGGTAAGTAGATTTTTAAATTAATCGTTAACGCATGTATGTATGTATGGCAATGTATGTATGTATGGAATAGAATCTTCAAACGAAATTTTCATCGACTTCCAGACGTCGGATTAAACTGAAATTTTGCACACTTATCAAATACCTGTTGACGAACCCTACCAGGAGTAGAGGTCTGGACGGGTACGAGCAGCTTGAAATGAAACTCGATTTGTGCGGTGAAATAATCTTGAACTTGTACTGCAGTATTGCCTCTTTCTGACTTGTTCTTGTAAGGAGAGTGCGTAGAGAAATGAGTGCCGAATGGGCCTGACTGCGCTGTTTATATTGTAATTTTAGTTTTTGCGCATGCCTATGTCAGATTAGAAAATAATTATTGTGAAATATTATTTTTATTAGCAAGATACAATCGGTTGCTATGGCAACGAATCGATATCGAAAAGTGGCAATACCGTGCGAGAGCCCTATCAAAATTCTTTATTTAAAAATGCTTATATCTAATACAAAAACAATGTAAAACTATCAATAATCATAAAATAATAAACAATAAAACATCCTAGTACATAAACAATAGCCTAAAACCTTAAAGTAAACAATATAAAATTTCTTATTCTAAACTTAGCTTATGTAAAGTAGGTATATAATATAATTATAAGATCTTTATTTACATTGGAGTGGGCAGGCATACATAGCATAATGTGTTATGTGCGGGTCGAGGGACGATAGAGGCATGTTAAAGGGTGTAGTCGTGAACAATACCGATGACAATATAATAATTTGGTACCATCGAGCTGATCTGATGATGGATCTGGAAGGTTGGGACTGGAACTCCATAACGGAATAACATTTCCTGGCCGTGTTTGGGCTTGTTGGAATGGTCTTAAGATGAACTTTGACCTTATATAGTTTTCAGGGTCTGATGATGGAGAAGGAGGGTAAGCACTGGAACTCCATAGTGGAGCATCGTATCCTAACCGTGTTTGGAGTTGTTGGAATTGTCGTGAGATGAACTTTGACTATGTATGGTGTTCAGGGTCTGATGATGAAGTAGGAGGGTAGGTACTGGAACTCCATAACGGAGCAACGTTTCCAAGCCGTATTTGGGTTTGTTGGAATTACCGTAAGATGAACTTTGACCATATATGGTTTTCAGGGTCTGATGATGGAGGGTAGGCACTGGAACTCTGTAGATATAAAAAAATGCTTTTTTTTTCAGGGTTTTACTATTAGAGTTTGGTACAAGCTAGGTTTTACCAATGATACTTCGTAAATGTTGGTTTTTTATAAAATTTTAGTTCGTTTCAAGACTAAAAAGCCAAAATAAAATTACAGTTTAAAAAAACTAAAAAACACGCTTTAAAAAGCCCTGCACTAAAAAGTGTTAAATAAAATAAAAGCGTGGGGCGCTTTTCCTTGAAACTCAATAAAATTTCTTAGCATTATCATTATCATGAAGAAATATCGTAAATTACAAAATGAAAAGTGCCCCACGCTTTTTCATTCAAATACTAAACTTAATTACAAAATTGCTTACATTAAATTTTATTATTATTTAACACTTTTTAGTGCAGGGCTTTTTAAAGCGTGTTTATTTAGTTTTTTTAACTGTAATTTTTTTTTCGCTAAATTTGACACGAGTCCTTACACCAAATTTTGAAATAACGACGAAGTCATGCCGTTGGATTATGAACCGTGAAATTCGTATAGAACGAATGGCGCGAAATTAGAAACGATTGGTCTTTAACACTGTCTTTTATTTAAAATAACGTGCTAAGTGGTCGATAAGGGGTAGTGGCCGGTCAACCGGTACGTTTACCCTATGTATTGATAAAAATATGATAATAAGTTGGAGGGAAACCGGGGCCTCGTTGAAATAAGCCACACGTACAAATGCATGGTTGTAGAGTACGCTTGTCGCAAAACTGTATCGCATTACTTCATCGATGCAGTTGTGTTATGTATACCTCAGGTGTATATGTCGTCAGCATATTGTATGATTCGGCATTTTACGAACGGCATAGGCATTTCACGAACGTTCGCTGTTTTGTAAAATGCCGAAGGCAAATTATAAAATTCCTCGTCATTATGTAAAATGCCGTGTAACCTAAAAGACGAATCGAACGCAGTTTAACAAAATGCCGCAGCAATTTGTAACAACAAGCTTAGACAACAAGTTATGTTTTCTACCACCAGTGGCGCTGTTAGTCAAAACAATAACAATGGCGTCCAGTAGTCAGCGTTGCCAGATTTTTTTTCGGGCAAAGCGGGATTTTGTAACCTCTTGAGTAAAAAAAGCGGGATTCTATCGCCGAAAGCGGGACATAGGTGCTAAACAAAACCGGCCAAGTGCGAGTCGGACTCGCGCACCGAGGGTTCCTTAGAAACTTACGTACGTAAATAGTTCATTGATGGGTCTCAAAGATTTTTCCCCATTTTTTCGATTATGTCGTAAAATAATCGTATTTAAAAAAAAAAAATGTGCTGTAACTTCCGGATGTAGCTTTTCGGATGTCTTCCTTTACTTGTGTGTGCTGCATGGAATTGGTTTTTGCCTTATGATTCTAGGTCAATGGGAAGTACCCTTTAGGTTTTGATTCCCTACCGACCTATATGCCGCATATAGGTACGGCATTTTTTGATTGCGTGGACTCAGAATTTTGATTTTTGTACGTCAAAGTGACATTTAACTCACTTCAGCGCTTTTTTTTTCCGTCGAGTAATCCTCGAAAAGCGGGACTGAGCCCGTCCCGCGCGGGACATTTAATTTTGGGCTAAAAATCGGGACGTCCCGCCAAAATCGGGACGTCTGGCAACGCTGCCAGTAGTGCAAATATTTGTGAAAAAAAGTGAAATAATATGTTTTTCGCATGAAACAAATGCCTTCAAACACATTTTTACTATACAAAATTAAATAACTTTTATCTACATGCTATAAATTCTCTATAAGTTCCTGAAACAGTTAGCTTATTGCCAACATTAAAACATCCGGTATCATGGTAACCATTATATCATCCAAAACAGTGTATAATTTTGTACTGAATTTCATTATGCAACTCTCTTTTTATTTTTTTGCTTTTTAGCAAACGACCAAAGCCGAAAACGGTCCATTCCTTACTCATGAAACAGCCGCATTCTCCGTGGTATCCTTATGAATTTCAAAAAAAGAACATTTTCATGCAGGCGCGTTTCACTATCACAGCGCCGTAATAAAAAATAAAACTTAGAGGTTATTCGAATTCACGTCGTATCCCGCCATTTTGGTTTGATATTAGAATTGCAGAAATTTATTAATTCGTTATTTACAAAAATGAACATGGGTGTAGATGGGGAAGTCTTGTATGCAACTGGACATAATTAGGTATTAAAACTCATGTGCTACTATCATCACACTCGCTTCGCTTCGTGTGATAAACCCACATTCGTGTTTTAATACCCCTTATTATACAACAGTTGCATAAATAACTAGTACGATTCTCAAGCGGGAACTGTGCAAAAGCCGTGGACACGTGAAAAAGTTTTGGAGGTTATCTGGTACTTAAAAGTGCTAAAGTGTCCATGGAAACTGGCTTTTGATAGACTCTTATTTTATTACACTTAAATTACTACTATAATAGTTAAAGTTACGTAGTAACTATTTAGTAATCTGTGGTTAAAGGCTTGTTTAACGAACCACCAGATTTAGTAAACTGTTACAGTAAAAAATCACTTTATATTGCCAAAAATAGTAAATGATTACAACATTAAATACTCATTTTAGCGTGAAATTAGAACCACAAATTTTACAAATGGAGATCCTACTTAAAGCAACGAACTCCAAATTATGATTGTTTTATCAAAAAATTGTTAATGACTACCAAAAATTTACACAAAGCACAAACATGGATCTAGCACGGTACCACAGATTACTAAATAGTTACTTGACGGTACGGTGTGACCAGCGTTGCCAGATTTTTTTTCGGCCAAATCGGGATTTTATAACATTTTGAGTAAAAAAAGCGGGATTCTATCGCCGAAAGCGGGACATACTAAAAATAACCGGCGTGTCGGACTCGCACACCGAGGGTTCCGTAGAAACTTGTAGTTATGTAAATAGTTCATTCATCACGGGAGTCTCGAAGATTTTTCCCATTTTTTTTTCGATTATATTTTTTTTTTTTTTGCGATGTAACTACAAAACGCTTTTCGGATTTCTTCCTTTACTTGTGCTACATGGAATTGTTTCTTGCCTAATTTTATGATTCTATGTGATTCTAGATCAACGGGAATGCGGCATAAGTATACAGCCGTATTGTTGGATTGCGTTGACTTTGAAGTTTGTCACTGTGACTTTGGCACGGTATAAGACGCGTCACGGGAGAGCTGGTGCCATTTCTGTGCAGAGGCACAGTTTTACCATTAGGCATATGGTAATACTGTGGCAGTGGTGTCTTTATAATTTCCCACTTCTACGTCCAACGATTATTTCACCATCGAGTAATCCTCGAAAAGCGGGACTGGGCCTGTCCCGCGCGGGACATTTAATTTCGGACTAAAAATCGGGACGTCCCGCCAAAATCGGGACGTCTGGCAACGCTGGGTGTGACGGTATTGTCACAGTTCTAACCTAACCTAACCAACAGTATTTGGAGTGCCCCGAGTCGGTTTTGGTAATAATAACTTTCCAATCTGATATCTGTATATATTAAACATTACATAATTTTAAAAAATATATCACACAGCTATTTAATTTAAAATTAAATCGTGGTTACTCTACATAAGACTTTTGGCGAATTGAATACGATGAAAATCATCATCAATTTGCCTTCGGCATTTTGCAAAACAGTTAGCGTTCATGAAATGTCGAGGCAATTTGTAAAATGCCGAGTTATATAACTTTCCGACGACATATACAAACACAAAACACATGACTACCTAAAGCAAGTAGATGTTCAAGAATCAGGAAGTTGACACCTTGATATGGATGGGTAGTCAAATCCTTAAAATGTAATTGCGTTCGGTATCGCCGCGTGAAACATTCCGTGGTCAGATTTTCGACTGGTAAACTACTGCCTCACTTTCTAGGCACACACCCTAGGCTCTTCGAACTAATTTAATTATATTACGTACGCCTTAAATCACACACTCGCAGCGAGCACTGAGGGCCTGAGGCCATTGGTTGACGGGCGGGGCAATTCTATCTGGAGTGATAGTACTTCATTACGTTTTGGGATGGTTTTGGGCGACGACTGCGGGCGATGATAAATTCTCGGTGTGAGTGTCCCTTCTGTACCTACGTAGTAACAGTTAGTACCTATTCTTTGGTCTTAGTCAAGTGCGGTGTAAAAGTAATTAAAACGATGCAGTACAGTATTACCCAACTGATATGGCGCGTCGTGAATCTTCGTTCGCACAGAAAAGAAAGTATGGCACCGAAGACTAACGAAAGAATGGTTAAAACTTACAATCAACCTTAGATCACTACTATAAGGTTCATAATACACTGCAGCTGTTAGTTCCGTCTCCCTCGCAAATCACGCCCCTCCGCACGGCGCGCGCTAACATGGCGGCATCTACCGACCAATAGCGTTTCCCGCGCTTTGAAATTGTATCTTCTGCGCAGGTACATCGGTAAGCCATATTAGTTGGGTACTACTCAGCGTTGCCAGATATTTTTTCGGGCAAAGCGGGATTTTGTAACTTCTTGAGTAAAAAAAGCGGGATTCTATCGCCGAAAGCGGGACATACAAAAAAAACCGGCCAAATGCGATTTGGACTCGCGCACCGAGGGTTCCGTAGAAACTTGTAGGTATGTAAATAGTTCACTCATTACGGCAATTGAGTCTCGAAGATAATTCCCCTTTTTTTAGATTATGAAGTAATATAAACAAAACGCTTTTCGGATTTCTTCCTTTAAATTGTGCTACATGAAATTGCTTCTTGCCAAATTTTATGATTTTAGGTCAACGGGAAGACTACCCTATAGGTTTTTCCAACGATGATTTCACCGTCGGGTAATCCTCGAAAAGCGGGACTGAGCCTGTCCCGCGCGGGACATTTAATTTTGGGCTAAAAATCGGGACGTCCCGCCAAAATCGGGACGTCTGGCATCGCTGGTACTACTGTACATGTTTTCAGAGTGTGACTGAACAATTATATGACAGGAAGCAGCCATTACAGGTGCAATATGTGCCCTAGGTTGTCCTAGATCAGATCAACACACTCGTAACTATCTTGCGGTTTCATTTTCTTAAAAACTATCCTTATTAAATTCCACAGATAGCCTATGCGTGTTTCGATATTTTTTCAGTTTTACTTTGTTATCAAACAGCAGATAATAGCGATTGTTGTTAAAACTTGACGCATTTGATAGCTTATCTATTTACAGGCACAAGCGGGAATCCACTCAACCAATTCACCTCAGTTGCGCGTTGATAGCCACAGCTCGTATATACAGAAAATTCTAGTGAAACTTAATAATCAAATTGTGTCGTCCCCGTGTGTGCCCGAGCTTGTTTGTCGTTTTTTGGGTGTATTCCCAACCGCCCCATTGCCGACATTCCCATCAATGGGGTTGTTGAGAATTTAATAAAATTATTTAAAATTGTTCCCAACCGCCCTATTGCGCTATCCCCATTGATGGGGCCTTGATTGCGGCATTGATCGTTTCTACGTATCGTCTTGGTGAGAATCGTGTTTTTAATATGTGTTTATTTTTGGATCGTAAAACGTTCCAAGTTCTTATCAAAGTTGAATGAACTATTGTTTTATGATCATGCGAATTTTCTTTGTTTTGATTTCTGCTTTGTAGAGCAACGAAATTTGTTACAAAGTTACTCGGCGAGCCTTTTAAAAACGAGGTCTCTCCATCCTGACCACCAATGTCTACATACCAGCGTTTTATTTGACTTTATTGACACTGCCCTGGTATCCAGTAACTCTCGGTTTATTTGTTAGTGGTAAACGATTTGTGTAATCTGCAGCGATTTATTGAATTAGTGTGTTATGGAGCTGCTTAGCTCCGCATAGATTGGCGAATTGCCTTTTGCCATTTCTGTGGTGAACATTAAAATAAATAAAGCATGCCTTTATAGGGTCATTGCGCCGGTTAGCGACCAGTTAGCTGGGTTGCCCACATAAGATGAGAAAAAATAAATTTTGTCTACACGCAAAATAGTATATGTTAATGTGAATTTGTCCCAAATATAATCTAGTTTGGATACAAAAACATAAAATAAAATACATTCATACAAAAATATGTATAAAATGCTGAAAAAGTGAAAATATAGCGAAAACGTCGGTTTACGACCATTTTTATTTTAATATGAAAAATTTGCCATTAAAACAATTATAATCGCTTTAAAAATATTAAAATTTTTGCCTCTTAATAAAAACAAATATGGTAATCATTTGGTGTAATGTCTTCTTATAATTAAAAAATAACAATCTTACATTTCGTAGGAACTTAGTAATAGTTGTAATAGAATTAGACAATATCCTAAATATTATGTAATATAACATTTAAAAAATTATCTACATCAATATTTGCTCGTTGTGGTGGATCAGGTATAAACAAATAATAAAAAGAAAGATTGTAAATGCAGAAATTTAGAAATAGTTACATCCTATAGATATCTCGGGCTACTCATAGATAATAATTTCAACTGGAATCTTCATATAGAAAATGTATGCAATAGATTAAGATCAATGCTCGGCAAATTTTATCATCTTAAACATGTACTTAGTAGGAACATCATATACTATATACTGTACTATGCAATGGTTGACTCAACACTGAGCTACGGACTAGGAAGCTATGGATTGACTTTCAATACACATTGAGATAAAATAAAAAGTCTGCAGATAAGATTCTTAAAATATTTAGTTGATAAAAAAGTTAGAAAGTCATTAAATAAAAACTATAATAAATTGTTTGGATTATGTAAAATATTAAGTGTACATGAAAAAGTTAAATCTTTAATATTATTAGAACAATATAACATACAGGATAACAAGAAGGAAAAGGAATATGGCTTTCTAGCCCGTGGGTCAAATAGACCAAGGTATGCAATACCCAGGGTATGTAATTATTACGGCAAACGAACGAGGCGTTGGATGACTCCAACGCTGTTTAATAAATTGCCACATGATTTGTTTGATGGTGTTAAATCTAAGGTTCAAATTAAACGTAGAATAAAAATGTTTTTGTTGCAACAAGATTAGCGGAATTATATAAATGTAGGTAGGTACCAATGTTATGTTATTTTATAGCCTACAAGAACGAGGGCTGTTCTGTCGACAAATCGTTCTGCGATTTGACGGAATATTAATTTTTGTTAACACTGTAATTATGTATTGGTAAATAAATAAATAAAAAAAAAAAAAAAAATGTTTGCTGAAAGCCCCAGTATCCAACATTGCCATATTTTTCGCTAGCAACGCTTTCCTAGACACCACCAGCCAACCTCCACCTTGTATTCCTCACTGCGGCTCCGAAATGTCGGATGTCCGCATTCACCAAAAAGAGGTTCTCAAAGTGCTGCGTGGACTAGACGTGAGTAAGGCTAGTGGCCCCGACGAGATCCTGGCGGTAGTATTGAAGACCTGTGCCCCTGAGTTGTCTCCTATTCTCACACGCCTATTCAGACTCTTTGAAAACAAGACGTGTCCCTAAATCCTGGAAACTTGCAAACGTCCAACCTATACCCAAAAAGGGTAGCCGTACAGATCCGTCGAACTATAGACCTATCGCAATCACCTCCATACTCTTCAAGATTATGGAGCGTGTATTGAACGCCAAACTTCTCGGCTACCTGGAAAACAATGATCTCCTGAGTGATCGCCAATTCGGCTTTCGTCCTGATCGATCTACAGGAGATCTCCTAGTGCTAGCCACCCACCTCTGCAGCGAGGCCATTGAGAAACACGGTGAAGCGCTAGCAGTTTCACTGGACATCTCGAAGGCTTTCGACAGGGTCTGGCATGATATTCTGCTCAGCAAGCTTCCCTCATATGGACTGCACTCTAGTTTATGCGCCTGGATCTCCGATTTCCTGAGTGGACGGTCTATTCGAGTGGTAATCGATGGCTGCTCGTCGGAACTAAAGGCGATCAAGGCTGGTGTTCCTCAGGGATCTGTTCTCTCTGCTTCCCCCTTTTTTTTGCTGCATATTAACGACTTCCTGAAACCCGGAATTTATGGGTACGCAGATGACAGCACCGTCACAGAGAGTTATATATCCGATCCGCGGGCTAGTAGGGCCACAACAGAGTCTCTCAGAGAGGATATGGTTACGAGGTCGAAATCGGCTCTGCAAATTGTTGCCGAGTGGGGTACCGCCAATAGGGTCGAGTTCAATGCCTCTAAAACACAGGCCTGTCTTTTTTCTGCCAAGAGGAGCTCCTTCAACCTGACTCCCGCATTTCGTGATGTATCTGTACCGATAGCCAAAAACCTAGATCTTTTGGGTCTCAATTTATCCTCTGACCTTAATTTCGGATGGTCCATCGAGGCAAAGGCTAAGACTGTAGCCAAAAAACTTGGTATCCTGAACAAGGTGAGACGGTACTTCACAAAGGAACAGCTTCTATACCCATTACAGGATCTGGTCCCTTTGTCTCGATTGTATCACACCTCTTCCTCTAACTCATTTGCATATTCACGCCCAATTAAAGATTTCTAGTACTAAGAGTCTTCGAGACATAGTGCGGACGGACGGACAGACAGACAGACAGACAGACGGACATGGCGAAACTATAAAGGTTCCATGTTGACTACGGAACCCTAAAAATCAGACTTGGTCGCATACTCAATGAACTTTCATACCAATTTCTGTTAGCGGTCGTTATTTTTCTCATACTAAATTATGGTGGCCGGAAACCAATGTCTTTATTTCGATTATTTTGGTTTACGACCACCTGTTTAGCACCCAATTTCGTACGTAAATTAAACAAAGTTCTTTCAAAGAAACTGGTGGTCGTTTACCAAATAACTACAAAGAAAAGCTTTTACAATGCTACATTCAAAATTGTAACAGTCCTGTATGAAGTATTAGGATCATATTGATCATAACAAAATAATGCGATTCTCTTCGATTGGCGACCACGTGGTCGCTATCTAACGTTTTTGATATGTAAGCATTTCGGTTACCGGCCACTTGATTTTATCTTAATAATAAGTTTAAAAATATCAAAATACAACAAAATAATAACCAAAACTTATAGGTTGTACAATTTAACATCTAACTTGTGTGTAAAACATGAAATAAGTAATAAAACTTACCTTTGAGCACCGCGCGCCGTGTTATTTTTTTTCCAACTTGCGGTACGTCCACTCACCACTGAATCAAGACGCGCAATGAGCAATAATTTTTTCGGCTCTGGGTTAACCCTTTTGTTTCAAACTGTGTTAATTCTTATTTCATAATTATTTATAAAGCACGTTAGATTTATTTTTTATTTATGTTATCTCTACAAATACTATTATCTTGATTTAAAGAAAAGTAGTACGTCAAATGGTCGCCTACTGAAGGTGGTCGCGATACCGGCGAAAGGACCCTATATTAGCTGCTGTTTGCTTTAGCCCTTCTTTCACTATTGCCAGTATTTCCGGCCTAGACAATATATGTTATCTGTCTCTGCAGGATCATTAAGAAGTTGATACAGTGAACTTGGACATAGTTCAATTCGTCAAGTATATTTATTGGATGCTGGTCTGGTGTCTGAGCCCAGTAAATGATCGTGATTGTTAGCTTCCGCCCACATCACACTTACATGTCTCTTATCTCGTCACCGGAAATCACTGTCAGGCTTTGTATATTCCCGGAGTGCATTCCTCGGGAAAACTAGTCGACTGATCAGACTCATCGGTAGGCTAAAAACATGCTATATTATCCGTAATGATTTGTACCTAAAAACAAGCACGCAAAAATTAAGAGTTGACCTTCGTCTCGAGGGTATCTGAATAAACTACTGACTGTATTTATTTGAATTTCAAATAAATACAGTCGGTGCTCTTCAAATTTAGAAATAACAAAGCTATGCCATGCCATCACGTATTTTTTTAAGGATTTCATACTCCGAAGTTGCGTTAAAATTTGTGCTTAAATGTTTCGACACTCATAAACTTTTGAATCAATTATAATTTTACGAGATAATGAGGATGGAAATCAATGTCATGCTTAGTTCCTAAATCATCAAATAGTGGAGTGATCAACTCTCCGACATTTGTAGGAAAAGTGACCGGCTGGCTAGTTTACTCCTTAGAAAAGCAGATCCCATCAAAAACATTCTGTAAAAAACTAGCCAAGTCTCGATGAAATGTCTTGTTTATCTCTAAAAAGTAATGAAATCTAGACAAAGTCGTGCCAAGTCTAAGGTTCCTTACTGCGATTTCTTTATTATTATAGTTAATTTTGTGTGACTTGGCCGTTGAACATTCTTTATACGTTAGTGGGTACAAGTACAGATTGGTGCATTGGTGTCATGGAACGCCTGGTTTTGTACCCTTGTGTTCCCTTCAACGGCCAAGTCACACAACATTAACTATAATAATAAAGAAATCGCAGTAAGGAATCTTAGACTTGGCACGACTTTGTCTAGATTTCATTACTTTTTAGAAATAAACAAGACATTTCATCGAGACTTGGCTAGTTTTTTACAGAATGTTTTTGATGGGATTTCACTTCTTTTTGTAGAAAATGAAGCGGCCCACCAAGTTGAATATTTTTTGTAAAGGCGGTATGTCGATATCTCTAATAGTTTGGTTGGGCTCTTGTGTTTTCTAATCAGGGTCACCAGGTACTCCAGATCTTCGATTATCCTAGTTTTTATAGTTTTCCCTTTATGTGGTCATTAAACCCTAACTCTGTACCAAATTTCAGCTCTCTGAGTTAATGGGAATTACTAGTTCTATTTTGATGATCATAAGTGAGTGAGTGAGTGAGTTTCATAAATGTGAAACTTTGCTTTCGCTTAACTACGGAACTAAATGACCTACAGACTTGAAATTTTGGATTTTAAGTATGTGATTATAGCTTACTGGATGACGAAAATTTCTGCGTTCGGGTCTTATCCAGAGGTTCTCAAATAGGGGCCTGAAAATGCAGCGAAATGGTTCCATAAAAGGATGGTACGGCAGTGTTTGCTTCGCGCTCGACTCGGCGGGGGCACTGCCGTGCCCCCCGATTCCAATCAAGAAATCAATTATCCAAAACATTGCACGTAACATACGCAAATCATCCATAAGCCTGTCTGTACTGTACTGTCGATCGGCAACGTTTAGATTACGAATAAATTAGATCTTTTTCTGCTCCTATTCTAATAATATGTTTTTGGGATACTTACAGCCAGTATGGGCAAATTCTGAACTACAGGACTTAGAGAAAAACGCTGAAAGGAACCCCGAGCTGAATTTTGAAGAAAATAAAAGTACCTAGCATTAAAAAAATGCGTTTTCGGAGATATGGAATGTACAATTTTGCTCACAAGTTGCTAGAAATTATTCAAAATATTATTTTATATTTTCCTTGACCTGCGTAAAGTTTGACGAGGTGGAGCAGATCGCAGGGACCTCACAATGTTTAGCCATAAAGAATTAGCTCTTAACATTCTGACAAACAATTAGATTAAATTTTGATAACTTCTAGCAACTTGTCATACATACATCATTTTGAGAGAGGTAGAGCGTAGCGGTTATACGCTCAAAGAGCAGCTCGACTGGGGAAGTACCTCCACCTTACAGAATACCGCAGCCAAATAACTTTATGTTTTGTAAAGTTGTGTTCCTGCGCGTGAGTAAGGTCGCCAGAGCTCATTGGGGAGGGGGGAAAGGTCGGTAACGCGTCAGCGATGCTTCATGTGTTGCAAGCGTCCATATGGCTACGGTAACCGCTGACCATCAGGCGGGCCGTATGCTTGGTTACCGACTAACTCGTATAAAAAAAAAAAAAAAAAAAAACTTTTGGTATTGTGGCGAAAAAGAAGAAAGAAAAAAAAATTGTTTTTTTTTTTTTTTTTACTAAAATACACATTTTTTAGATTTTTTTAATGGCATTTTTATTTTCTTCAATATTCAGCTCGGGTTTCCTTTCAGCGTTTTTATCCAAGACCTGGTTGCCAACCACAAGCTCTTAAAACAAGGTTAAAATAACCTTATTTGTCCCGTTTTGACGCCGGATGTCAAAGAAAGAGAGAGAGTCAAATAAGGTTATAATAATATTGTTTTAAGAGCTTGTGGTTCACCCTCAGTAGTTCAGAAGTTGCCCTAACTGGCTGAAAAAAATACACTTGTATACTTGCTACAGTAATCGGTCAGTGTCGGTATCGGGTCGATGTCGTTATTTATCGGCAAATGTGAAACGCCCAATCACAGGCCCAATGCCTGAAATATCCGTGTCTACCATTTTTGATTAATTTCGTAATCGTAATCTGTCTTTTGTTAAATTCTACAGGTATCCATACCTTTTCATTGAATGAAAACATTACAATATATCAACAAATGCGTGTGCTTCACCCTTGTGTTGGGTGACTCATATCATAAATAATCTCTTTCTCTTCAATAGGCAACAATGAAGTATTTTTATCTTAAAGTGTAGGTATCTTGTATATTGAAAAATTTTTGATCTTTATAGATTCACGATTTACATTACGCGTATGGTGTCTAGAAAAAAACCTTATTGACTCACTATTGTCGCGAGATTTCCTCTCGGGAAAATTGTCTTTACCTTCCTTAATTTTACATTTCAAATTCAAATTCAAATTCAAATTCAATTCAAATTCTTTATTTGCAATACAGGTACATATAAAAGGTGGTACAAGTTAAAAGGTAAGTTTCACTGTATTCGCCATGTGTGGCGTGCAAGTTGTCGCTGCCGACAATAAAATTGGTACACTAAAATATAAATTAATTATTAGAAAAACAATTGAATACAAAAAATAATATCAATACAATTACAATGAAATAAGATTAACAACAACAAGAAATGCAATGTCAGAAAAATGTTTCACCCTCTGTGAGGTACTCATTAATTGAATAATATGCCCCACCTATAAGAAAATTGATTAATGTCTTTTTAAAAGAATTATAATCATCCTTTAGCTTTATTTCTATGGGAAGTTTGTTATATATCTTGGGGGCCATTCCCAAAATATTTTTATTATATAGCGCAGTTTTATGTGGTTGAGCCCGAATATTATGCCTATGTCGTGTACTTTGGAGGGTTTGGAATAACTGCATATGTTTCCTGACAAATATAGCCATTTCATATATATATATAGAGACGGTAACGTCATTACTCGGAGTTCTCTAAGGTATGGTTTGCAACTATCTATTTTCCGTATTTTACATATCGCCCTGACACATTTCTTTTGAGCTATGAATGCGAGATCTTTATCCGTTGAGTTTCCCCAGTAAATAACACCATAGCGCAGATTTCATTCAGTGATTTTTCGAGTTTAGCTAATCTTGCGCGGATACATGGACTGAGACAAAAGGCGGAAAATAGGTAGGTATATCCTCCCAGCGAAATCCTGTATCCACTCCCGATATTATACCTTCAATAACTTTAAATGGAAAAGTAATTGTTAATGCTACACCTTTGTAGCTAAACAAATCCCAGGGTTGTTGTACAAAAATGTCACGTGCGTTCTGCAATTCCTCGCCATTATTGTTCATTGGAAATTCTCAGAACGTAATGTTTGTTGAGCGCATTCCTTCATTTGCAAGTCCTTTAATGCGTTGTTATTGTTATGGCTCCGAATGTACGATACATTTGGACCCTAACAAGTAACAAGTACAATGTTATTGAAACCAGATGTCGAAGTCATTTCAGAACGAGACATTCATAAAATTGGTTGAATTACAAGTAAACGATAAGCGAGTTCACAGAAATTGTAAATAATGAGTAATAAAAATACTAGTATGTTTGTTAAAAGTTTCCCCCATGATGACTATGACTAAGCATTTGCACGTTTTGCATCGCGAATCCATGCAGCAGGCACAAGATCAGCGAATACCAAACCGGTTTTATTTATATGGCCGGATGGAAATATTATCTTTCTGACCCAGGTACATTGATATACAACATACAACATTTAACCACAGAATATAATAGTGATTTAGCTCGTTTATAGAGGCTGAAGGTATTGAAGAATTTCATGAAAAGTGATCAAAAACCATTGAGCTATTATTACTACGTAGTAATGATAGCTCAATGTCAAAAACACATGCTGGAAAGATTTTTCAAAATGTTATCTGCCCACTGAACATAATCAGCGTCACCATTTTAATATTTTGAGGTTATACCTATCAATTTAAGCCAAAGTCTCAAGAAAACTGCGTACGAAGACTTGAAACGTAAATCTTTGTTTAAGAATAATTTATTATCATGAATGTCATCATGGTCCTTAATCTCACCAGCCGGAGACATGGCGTGGGATCATGCCCACGTTAAATAAAATGTTAGAAATGTAGCTTTCTTCCTATGTCACATGCTTAAGTGCTTTGCCATATCCAGCATGATCTCTGCTGGTTTAATGCGAGACCAGTTTTCTAATTCATTTTTCCACATTCTCTTTTACTTGATGCCTACATTTCTTTTAATACTCTGACCGTCGATAATTAACGTTTGTCCAATAAACTTGATGTCATAGCATGTTGGTATTGTAATCTCATGCGGCACATATACCTGATAAGTTAATGAATAATTTTATTTATCTGTTTTGTTTTTTTTGTTCCGTGGTTTGTACGTCTTACTTTACTATAATCCGGAATTATATTATTTTTCAATAAGACAAATATTTTAAAACAGTGGTAATTGTATTAGCTCATTGTCTGTCACGTGTGCCGTCAAAGTGGTACCGGCTGTGTGCGGGAAGTGACTCCGACTGGGGGCAATCACCGGCGCGCTCGTTCAGCATCCTCTTCCGGCCAGCCTCACGGATCTACTCGGTTAATGTCACCAAACAAACAACTACCCATGGTGTAAACAGTCAATGAGAAAAAAAAAACAAATAAAATTGCGTACCGAGTAAGTACCTACACTTGTTTCTGTTAATTTCTATGATCACCATAGAAATTAACAAAAACAAGTGTAGGTACTCGGTCCTCTTTCCGAAACCTAGTTTCTTTTCTTCTCAATTCTTCAAACTGAACAACAATTACCATGGGACAAAAGCCGAAGTCGCAAAATATCCACGAGTAATATTAATACCTCATGGACAGCGTTGCCAGACGTCCTGATTTTGGCGGGACGTCCCGATTTTTAGCCCAAAATTAAATGTCCCGTACGGGACAGGCCCAGTCCCGCTTTTCGAGGATTACTCGACGGTAAAATAATCGTTGGACGTAGAAGTGGGAAATTATAAAGACACCACTGCCACAGTATTACCATATGCCTAATGGTAATGGTAAAACTGTGCCTCTGCACAGAAATGGCACCAGCTCTCCCGTGACTCGTCTTATACCGTGCCAAAGTCACAGTGACAAACTTCAAAGTCAACGCAATCCAACAATACGGCCGTATACTTATGCCGCATTCCCGTTGATCTAAAATCACATAGAATCATAAAATTTGGCAAGAAACAATTCCATGTAGCACAAGTAAAGGAAGAAATCCGAAAAGAGTTTTGTAGTTACATCGCAAAAAAAAAAAAAACTTACAATATAATCGAAAAAAAATGGGTAAAATCTTCGAGACTCCCGTGATGAATGAACTATTTACATAACTACAAGTTTCTACGGAACCCTCGGTGTGCGAGTCCGACTCGCACTTGGCCGGTTATTTTTAGTTATGTCCCGCTTTCGGCGATAGAATTCCGCTTTTTTTACTCAAAATGTTACAAAATCCCGATTTGCCCGAAAAAAAATCTGGCAACGCTGCTCATGGATCAAATGTTCTTCTTTTTGTGATCAATTGGACAAGTAGAATTTTCTTTTAATTAAATGGGTTTGCGTTTGCCCACTGACTCGCCCATAAGGGACGATAACGAAGCCTAAGATGGAACACGCTTACCCAGAAGAAACCTGTTCACTCTGGCCTTGAAAGTTACTAGATTATAAAAGTTAGGAAACACAATACACAAATGCAAATAACCCTCTTTCCGAAGTGGAGGATAGCCGCGAAAGGCTGGTTTCTGAAATCGCGAGTACTTGTGTCTCCGATTGGGGTCGACTAAACCTAGTCTATTTCAACCCCACTAACAGTCAGTTGCAGAAACGTTCTTTAAATTTTAAAGTCGGCATTATTTATTTTATTTTTATTTTTATTTATTTATTTTAAGAGATCATGATGAACAGCATTACAGTGTATAGTTTACAAAATAAATTAAGCTTATTATAATAGCAAAAATAGATCTCCTCAATTAAACACTAATCTTCCATTAAACTGTTGCACAAACAGTAATTTGACTAATAACTAATGCCTCCTTTAAATTTAACTAATGAAGTGTCAAACGATCCTTTAAAACCACATTTGCGTAGTTTTATGTTGCACAAAGCGACATTAGTAACTAAAGTTCCATTAAAATGATAGTTCTTTAGATAAAATTTAATAGCTCAAGAAGCACCCATTAAACACATTTTAGCTCAAAAATATTGGTTAAAAAAGTTAAATAAGTGTTTAATATGTGTCTATAAAATCTTTCATCATTGTCGGATATCACTGGGTTGCAGAAAGATCACCATTATAGCTTTTTTACGAAATGTAGACATTAACGCTAATGAGTTCATTAGTTTAAAGTTGTTGCACAAAACTATTTCATGCCTAATTAAAGGTTCATTAGCTTAAACGTCAAATGGAAATGTGACAGAAAAGATGTCAGAAACATTGATTATTTATTTTTAGATTGATCAATATCCATCAAGTGGTATATTCATAAATTTATTAAATTCTATTTTATCTGATTGATTTACTTATTTGCAATTTATATGAGCATTAAAAAGGGGTAGAACCTTTCATGTGCATACTAAAAGTAATTTCTGCACACTAATCAACAAAACGTAATTTAAAACAATACAATATTGTCACACAAACGACACAAATGTATTCAATAACAACTCAACTGACATTGTGCGCGGGAAAAGAATTTAGCCACCAACAATTGGGGATCCATTTTTTTCACCGCGTTTAATGCTTAGATACATTTAAATAATCTATACATTTACATAATCAATGGTCAGAAATATCAATATAGAGAAATCATTCATTCCATTCGTTCAATGTTGCCATTTTATTACGATTTGTAATTGAGAACATACTTTTTGACGTCTTTAGCTAATGAACCTTTAATTATGCCTAAAGTGGTTTTGTGCAACATCTTTAAACTGACGGATTCATTAGCGTTAATGTCTCATTACGTAATGAAGTTTTAATGGTGATCTTTGTGCAACCGACTGTTAGGCTCAAGCCTGCGCGTTCACCGCTGAGAAAACTCTATGGTCTGTGGCTCTACAATTCCAGAACACTTCCTTGAACTTCAGTCAAAGCATCGAGATCCTTGGCGTCGACATTTCTAGCGACGTTTTGTTCCGAGTCACTTGCGAAGACAAGGTTAAGCTGGCATCCAAAAAGCTTAAAATGCTCAACAGAGCGAGGCAGTACTTCACATAAGGGCAAAGGCTGCAACTTTATAAGTCGCAAGTCCGGCCTCATATGGAGTACTGCTGTCATCTATCGCGGGAGCACTTGGATACCAGCTTGGGCCTTTAGACTCGGTTCAGCGACGTGTCATCAGAATTGTTGACGATCCCGAGCTCACAAGCGGTTTAGAGCACACATAAGGAGGCAAAGTCTCTCCTCAGACTAAGGGTAGACTTACCATAAGGCGGGCCGTATGCTTGTTTGCGACCTTAGTGGTATAAAAAAAAACAATCGCATTTTTAAAATTTATTTTACGGCTTTTAAACTATGGCTATTTGCAGCACTATTTCAGAATATGCAGTTATATTTTAAATGTCAATCAATGGTGATTAGTCTGCTGCTATATATTGTCTAAAGTTAGAGACCGAACTGGATGACAAAATTACTATATGGGCAAATATATTTTCTTCTTTATTTTTAACATAAAACTTACAGTCAATGTGATTGTGTTTGTTTATATGAGTCTGAGATTACTGACAGACGACCCCCTAAATGTAGCTATACCGAATCGAAGTTTCAACACACTATTTTCTTTTCAAAAGGCTTACAATACTTGTATTCCCTCATCTATCATAATTGCAGTATTGTAACGGGATTGTTATCGTGTCAATTAGCAACGCATTCGATGTGCAATAGCTATCGGTTTGGTTTGCTATTACCGTCTTGCTGCTCAATTTGCTACGTTGCTTCACGCCGCCTGCCTTCAGGTTGGACTTATGAAGACAGTATTGTAACATGTGATTACGTGTTGTTTATCGTTTTTATTTGATCAAGAATCTTGAAACATGACAACCTTAGCATTTGGGATATGTAACAAGACACAGAACAAATTACAAGTTTATTAACATCAATTTATCATGCCATTTGCATTAATCAAAGAAATTAATGAACCACCAGGCTCTGAACAATATGGATCGGCTCTGTCGTTTTTAAATTTAATATTAGTGGTATGGAGATAGGTATGGAGCGTATATTAGTTAGTACCTATGCCTACTATCAGGCCTTCTACAGATTACATCAAGCCTATTCCACGCCAATATTTGATTGGCGATTGAATTATATTTGCTGTCCACATGGCGGTAGTTCCTCAGATTAGCGCGTTCCAATCAAACAAATAACCAAACACTTCAGCTTTTTATAATATTTTAATATACCTACTTAAAAATAATGCCAAGCTTTCCTCAAAAAGTACATTGCCAGGGAAATTTACTATTACTTTATTTATATTTTGTAGTTTATATGAACCAATAGGAAAAAACACCACTGACGGACAGAAGTAACTTATGTCTCACTACTTTTGGTAAAATTTCAATGTAATAGTAATGATATTGCGCAAAGTTCTAACAGTTATAGAAAATTCATAAGATCAGCTCGTTTGAAATGTTTTGAGTGTTTGTTTCCTCGTACCGAAGTTACATTGATTTTATTTTTCTTGTGACCAGTGTGATATAAGTGTTGCAACTATTGAAGTGTGCCTTATTCAATTAAAATATTGTTGATAAATGATAATCAAGAAGATAACATTAATTATCTTTAACAATCTATTATCAATGGATTGAAAGTGAGATTAGCATCATGGGAACATTGCTAGCTCTACCGGAGTTTTACAATGTAGCATTAGTGTTAGAATGTACAATGGTTGGTTGTGAAACCGTCACCATTGTGTTATTGTCGTATGCTAACTGAGGCGTGAACGCGTGGGTACCACCTCCACCTAGCACCACCGACCAAATTGTAGAATATGACTTGTGCAAAGGAACTGGATCTTTAATATGAAATCAGTCCTATTCCTGCTCCTCCCAGTCTAGAAACTATTTATTTATCTATATATCTACCATTCCTAACCAAGCTTGGAGTCTCGGGAAACGAAATGTATTTAGTTATCGTCTAGGGATTACTAAAAGTTGTGTTTACAAAGTATCACATTATGATTTTCCGTTACATATTAATAATCTACCTACCTTTGTTGCACATATAATACAACAAAGGGCAGTTTTGTGTTATTTCTGTATGTCAGAAACATGAAACGAAACCTTTTAACCATGGAATTCTTCGACGATCGGACAATATTCATCGCGAGGGTAAATAGGATAGAATAGAGGGTATCTTAAATAGAACCACAGGCTAGAATTATAATATTCAAATACTGTATTTATTTGTTTTACTAGGCATAAGTGAATGCATTAGATCCTACTTTTGACTTTTCAATGTAATAGTGATATGAATATTTAATTCAATTTCATTTGCACTTGTATGGCTGTGTTTTCTAACATAATATCTAGAATTGATATCCATGAAAAAAGACATTTACAGAGCGGCTGCATCCGTCCGTCGTCGATCTGGTTTTATTTTGAACCGAACAGGAGATTGGATGTCGTAAAGTGCAGTTTCCTGATTTAGCTACTCCGCTGATGTGCTCCGCGTGGGACACGTCATTTTATTTTATTATATGATTTATTACTTCGTGATTTCTTAGTCTAAATGGAAACAAAGATGTTTCATGTGGTTTTTCGCTGTTAGTTGCTTATCTTGACTGCTTTTAATTATTGATGCCGTCGATTTAATCGCCAATTGCCCTCCGTTACTGTTGTCGACCTCTTGGAGGTCTAACAATCTAGTTTTTATTAAATTGTTGCTTTATAGTATTGGTTTTAAAATTACATTGGAAGTCGTGAAGATATTTTGTTTTCACCGTTTTGTTGATTGAAACATATATATGTACAATATTGTACATACATTACACTACACTTATAAAAACATCACAAATTATTTCATTATGATTTTCCCTTACATATTAATAATCTACCTACATATGAGTGTAGGTACTAATTATCCGTTTATCTGTCACTACTCGGTCTCACAAAGGGCATGAATTCTGAGTATAAAGAGCTTATGTATAAGTACTTAATTACGTAGTGTTCCAATTGAAGCCATACTTAAACCACATACCTATAGGTTAAGCTTTATTGATTTGTTTGGCGATATAATGTTAAACCAAATGTGAAGCCCATTTTCATTTCTATAAAAATATTTGAGTTGCATTATTTATTTAGTTCCCCATCTGCCAATCATTCGGACGGGGTAAACGGGTTTTGATTTTATCATAAGGAACATTCAGTAGTTGAATTTCCCAAATATGACGTCGAAATCACGTAGGATAAAAATCTCCAAACAAAATCTACACTCAATATTTAAACTATTGGAAATTCTTACATAAAGTCTCATGTATCTACAGTTATATTGTTTGTTGCAGGTAAGCTGGCGTTCTGCCTCATTGAGCCGTTGATTTTTTGCATCAAACCTCTGGTAACACCTGCATGAATAATGTTTTATCATACAATAACAAAGGTATACGATTTTTTCTGTTTGTAACTAATGTAAACGTGACTAACGCACACATCATGACATATTTATTTAGAAATATTCTGAGAGATAAATAATATAGGTAAAAAATTATGATCCATAGATTAATTTAAAAAAAAAAAAAAGTTCAAAAAAAATATTTTTTTATAAATTATTCGCAATGTGTTTTAGGTGTTTGTTCTTATTATCTTACGGCCTTACTCATAAACGCTATTTAACTAAATCTACTGAATAAATGGTCAAATAAATAACGTCACCTTGCTGTCATTGTCAAAGAATTTGACATTATTTAGGTGACCACTTAATCAGCTTATTAGTTAAATAACGTTTTATGAGTAAGGGGGGTAGAGTGGTTCGAAGCCATGCCTTTGTGGCTGTGTGACTCATATTACAGAATAGTAAACAACTGTAGTTTATTATCAATCTAATGCAAAAAATTGCTTATTTTCACTATAAAAAAAAAGGATCCAGATTATCCTTTGATATCTCCTAAAGTACGCTTAAATTTTATAGCACAAGTCCAGGGAAGTGAGTATGGATGAAGTAAGAATGGCAGTACGAGGTATGAAGAATGGAAAAACAGTAGGGCCAGACGGGATACCAGTTGAGATGTGGAAACTGTTAGGTGAGGATGGATGTAAGTCAAATCAAAAATCAAATCAAATCAAAAAGTCATTTATTCAGTTTAGGCCCTAGTAAGGCACTTATGAACGTTATGTACATACAGTTGAATTTACCACCGGTTCGGAATACACTTAAACTGAGAAGACTCCGGCAAGAAACTCAGCAAGGTTTTTTTTTTTGTGGAAGATCTTTTAATATTACAGCTTTTTTCCAAATACTTATACAATATATACATTATTATTTTATGCTTATTCGTACAATTGTCACTTAGCCAGGGGGATGCAAGTGCAGAGAGAAGCTACTACAACCATATATTCTTGTCTTCCACGTAATGAGCCGCCTTATAGTAGGCTTTGTCAATTAACCTCTGCTTTATGAAATCTTTGAATTTATCATAAGACATTTTAGTTACTTCGAGTGGGATTTTATTATAGAATCGAATGCAATTTCCGAGAAAAGACTTATTAGCTCTAGATAACCTGAATCTAGGTGTCACAATTTTATCTTTATTTCTTGTATTGAAGTTATGGCGGCTACTATTAATTTCAAATAAATTTAAGTTTTTACGGACAAACATAATATTTTCATAAATGTACTGTGACGGTAACGTTAAAATTTTAAATTCCTTGAATCGACTTCGTAGTGATTCGCGAGGACCCAAACAATAGATTGCGCGAATTGCACTTTTCTGCAGAATAAATATAGTTTCAAAGTCTGCAGCTGAGCCCCACAGCAGAAGACTGTAGGACATTAAACTATGGAAATAAGCAAAGTAAACCAACCTGGCTGTAGCCACATCTGTTATTTGTCTAATTTTTCTAACTGCGAAGGCGGCGGAACTCAGTTTACTAGCTAATCTTTCTATATGAGGACCCCATTGTATTTTACTGTCTAATGTAACGCCGAGAAAAACTGCCTTATCCACTAGTGCAAGTCTTTTACCATCGACAAAGATATGAGTGTCACTCTTAACAACATTAGGGAGAGAAAACCTTATACATTTAGTTTTACAGGAATTAAGCATAAGATTATTGGCGGCAAACCATTTTGATACAGCTGATAATGTGTCATTGAGCTGCGTAAGGTCTGTATCTTTCCTATTGACTTTAAAAATTAGAGAAGTGTCATCAGCAAATAAAACTATATCCGACAATTCATTTACCATATAGGGCAGATCATTAATATATGCCAGAAACAAAAAAGGGCCCAAAATTGATCCTTGCGGTACGCCCGTTTTCACTAAAGACCCTGAGGACGTAGTACCGCTAATACCTACTTTTTGTTGGCGACCTGATAGATAAGATGATATAAGATCGAGTGCCACTCCACGAACTCCATAGTGTTGGAGTTTTAAAACTAGTGTGTAGTGATCTACGCAATCAAATGCCTTGGAGAGATCACAAAATACGCCAACCGCATCCTGTGAATTCTCCCAGGCTTCAAAAATATGCTTTAAAAGTTTAGCACCAGCGTCTGTCGTAGACCGGCCTTTTGTAAATCCAAACTGATGATCATGTAAAATCTGATTTTTGGTGAAATGAGTTAACAATTGATTTAGTATAACTTTCTCAAAGATTTTGCTTAACGCTGGAAGTATAGAGATGGGTCTATAATCAGAAGGATTATTTTTGCACCCAGATTTAAATATAGGAATGATCTTACTGTGTTTCATCAAATCGGGGAAAGAACCCTGAACAATACATTGATTAAAAATAGCTGCTAAAATAGGTGCTATACTAGTTATAACTGAGTGGATTACTTTAACTGATAAGCCCCATAAGTCTTCTGTATTTTTTATATTCAAAGACTTGAAAGCTCCTAATATTTCACTAGCATCAATAAACTTAAATAAAAAATTGGGAATATGTTTTGGGAAATTGTCTTTAAGGAGACACTCGGCTTTCTTAGGTGAAGATGCAAGATACTTAGTAGCTTCAGTAGGTATTGTTGAAAAAAAAGATTCGAAAGCACTCGCTACTTCAAATTTATCGGAGATAAACTTATCATTAATTTTAAGGTTAATTGTGTCTTCTTCCTTTTTATTTTTACCAGTCTCCGTGTTTATAATTTTCCACACCGTTTTAATTTTATTAGTCGAATCACTAACTTTTTTGGCAATGAAAATGGCTTTTGCTCTATTACAAACTAATTTAAATATTTTTGAATAATTCCTAACATATGTATGAAACTCTTCGTTAGTTGTGTTTGATTTTTTACGATAGAGTTCATACATGTTTTCTCTACTCAATCTTATTCCTTTAGTGGCCCAATCACAGAATTTTAGTTTATCAGTTACCTTAGTAGATTTAATCGGGCAATATTTATTAAATCCTTTACAAATCTCAGTAAACAATGTTTCATAGTTATGATTAGGATCATCAGATTCGAAATAGGTATTAGCAAGACTCAATTCTAAATGACTATTAAATTTCTCTAACTTGTACTTTGTGGTTGGTCTAAATTCCCTACTTACTTCATATAATATTTGGCTTTGAGAGGGCAATCTAACAACTTGAGCCAAATGATCCGAGCGAACACCAGGAATTAAGAACTTATCCAAAGTACTCCCATTTGTAATAATGTTGTCAATGCATGTTGAAGATGTGGCTGTTACCCGTGTCGGTTCACAAAACAAAAGATCCATATTAAATGATTTGAATAAAGAAATAAAATTGTTTCTATCTGATGAAGTAACAAGAATATCAATATTGAAGTCACCACAAACTACTATAGACTTTTTGGATTTGAAAAGTTTACTAAGAATCTCTTCTATTATAGAATAAAACAAAGAAAAATCAGAAGCCGGAGGTCTATATACACATACGATGATGGAGCTTTCAATCTCTGCACATGCCACCTCACAGACGCGCTCCACAGAATGACTACATATATCTGTACGATTTTTGAATTTTATGTTGCTGTTTAATAAAATAATAGATCCACCACCATTAGCAGACACTCTGTTGAACGCACTGGCGACGGTGAAATTGTTAATATTAAAGAGCATCATATCAGGTTTTAACCAGGTTTCAGTAAAGCATAAAATATCAACCTGGGTTTTATCCAATAAAAGTTCAATATCATATATTTTGCAAGTGGTTGACTTTGTTCTTGAATAAGATGTTGTATGAAGAGACAATCCCCAACGAATGTTGTGAAAGTTCGCTCGCTAGTGCCTATTTACAAAAATAAGGGTGATGTCGAGGAACGCAATAGCTATCGAGGAATAAAGCTCATGTCACATAGTATGAGAGTATGGGAGAAAGTGATTTAAAGTCGATTGAGAGAAGAAAGTGAGATCACCCAATATCAATTCGGGTTTATGTCTCCAATATCAATTCGGGTTTATGTCTGGTCGAGGAACGACAGACGCCATATTTGCACTTCGTCTTTTGTGTGAAAAATACAAACGGGCACATAAGAACCTGCACATGGTGTTTGTCGATCTCGAGAAGACATATGACCTAGTTCCCGAGAGGTTTTATGCTGGGCTTTGAAAGAGAAACCTTTGCAGCTGATCCAAGCGATGTACAGTAGATGCAGTAAAAATGTCCGGTCTGCGGCTGGCTCTACCTATAAGTTCAGTGTGGCCATCGGCTTACACCAAGGGTCGGCTATGAGCCCTTATCTCTTCCTGCTTGTAATGGATGCCTTGACGTCGCCGACCGTCAACCTGCAGCAGGAGGCACCCTGTTGTATGCTATTTGCTCTCATCGGTGAAAATGGATTTAATATCCAGAGCAGTCTGGTGAAATGGCAGCAAAAGTTTGAGTGTTGGCTTTAAAATTAGCAGAACTAAAACTGAACACATGTTCTGCGATTTCGGCAGTCTCTCCACGTTCGCGCCTATTTTTATGGATGGAGTCAGTACCAGTCTGCTCCGACTTTCGGTACCTGGGATCACAAATGCAGAGCGATGGTAATATTGACCTTGATATAAAGCAGAGAAGCTCAGGTTGGATGAAATGGCGACGGGTAACAGAAACAACGTGATCCACGGATGCCTTTAAAGCGAAAGGGGAAAATCTATAAGTCCGTGTTAAGACCTGTATGGTTCGGAATGCTGGGCAGTAAAGAGGTCGGATGAAAGACGATTGCATGCAGCTGAGATGAGGATGTTGAGATGGATGTGTGGAGTGACAAGAATGGATAAGATAAGAAATGAGGACATAAGGGGAAGCTTGAAAGTAGCGCCAGTAACGGAAAAGTTGAGAGGGAACCGTTTATCTTAGTATGGACATGTTATGAGGAGGAATGAAAGCCACGTCACTAAAAAAGTTATGAATATGAAAGTGGATATACGGGAAGAGGAAGACCGGAAAAGAGATGGATGGATTGTGTGAAAGTTGACATGGGTAAGAAAGGAATGAATGCTAGTATGACGGATAGAAGAGACGAGCGGAAGAAGCATAGCGCCTACCCCAAATGATTGGGAACAGGGCAGGCAGATGATGATGAATTTTTGTAAATGTTATTCTATCATGTAGGTACATAAAACTGACATATACGTTGCATGTTGCATGGGTGTTATCCATGAAAAAGTATTTGCTCAAAGGTATTGCTATTTTCGAAACATCACGCAGATTGGCGAAGGAACACATTTAAGCTAATTGCAATTGTTATTAGAAAGATTTTTGTCATTATCAATTATATCCAGGTATTCGTTTCTATTTGATAGTATGCTTAGGTTATATCCAATTTTTTATTACACAAGAATTCTAATGTTATATAACATTATTTATTATGCATGAATTACAGGCACGCTATTGTGGTCGTTTAGACAGCCAATATGACTGAGCTGAGGAGCCAAAAGGAGAATAGGGTGTCTCTCTTTTTGAGAGACATCCTCATGTCAAAACGGTCAGGATAGCGTGGCGCTAGTTCAAATTCCCATTTTATTCAGTACCCTCACTAACAGTACTTAACGAGTATGGCGCCACTGTTTTCATTTCAGCGTCACATCTCAGCACATAACTAATGCATGCAGCTGATTCACCAACTACTGTGCACTAACATCACGTTGCTATGGCGACCAACACCAACGATAAACGCTTCACTCAGCTGGTGAGTTCTTTGATCACTTTATCATTTGCACACTACAACCTGCGCAAATAAAAAATGGATGGAAATTAAAATGGCGTTACATTCTATTACTTCTCTCTTTACTATCGCGAATTAATGAGACAAGACAGGAGCCATGCATCCATTCTTCATGAACGCAGTTTATAATAATTCATCTTTTTACAATAACCAAACTAAGCTTGCGAAGTATGTAAATTACATTATGCTTTTCATATTAACAACTATCTAGCTGTCACGCGTGGTTTCACTCGCGTTCCCGGGAAATTATGTATACAATTTCATTGCACGCCTAATTTCATCGCGAGCGGTCCATTAGTTTTGGAGTGTTACTTGAATAAACAAACACTAATATACAAACAGAAAAAAAGTAGCTGTTCTGGGGTCTTTATTATGTTATTATTGTTTATACGTTCAAAGACCGAAAATGCTCATATAGTGTTTTTTTAAACATGACACTTACTTTTTCAAAAAATATTGTAAATATGTACAGATTTGTCTTTCTTACGATTTTATTAATATGTATATTTAGATAATAGCATTCTGATGTCAAACTCGTTCTAAAATCAGATTCAAAAGAATTTAAGTATTTAATCACCAGTTAATTATTGAAACTTATTACTTGTTACATTACGTATCGTCCACCAAACAAGTTGAGAATGACTTCGTGATTGAGCACAAACAGCTCTGTATTTTCATTCATTTTTTTACCAAGGTTTTGCATGTTTTTTACTTGCTCTAACATTATGTAGAGGTATAAATGCATTATCTAATATGGCCTTTATTTGGTATGCAGTAAGTCTTAATTCTAGTAGCTGGGTAGAAGTAGAAAGAGTAGAAGAATTAAGACTTTTTTTTTTCATTTATTTTGATGACCCTGTACCGAAAATGTCAACGAAATAAATGCTATCTAGTAGGCTTGCATATAAGATAAGGTGTCACAAAGGACGCAAACATCTCAATTGTTTAAAATCACATGGGATTTCAACAGCCATTCCTAAATACACGGATCAGCGTACTAGAAGTAACTATAAACGTAGAATTTCGTTTTCTAGGAAATTATTCTCGTTACAAAGATCTCTTACAGCGAGGGCCAGACTTGAGTCACGAATCACAAGTCCACGACTGAGTGGAGCAAAAAGTACAAAACCTCAAAGACTCGAATGATTATTTTCATACTATCTGCTCCTCGCTTCGATTCTCTTCATTGAACTAAAATAACTACTTAGTTGGAGTGGAAATGCTAAGCACTGAATCGCCAATATTTTGTAATATTTAAAACACAAAGGGCGCCCTTTGCATATCAGTTCTATTTATTTTAGCTTTTAACAAAGTATTGTACCTAGATTGCATTTTGTCTAAACTTACAAATGATAGCTTCGTTATCTCAAACAACCCGCCTTTGATAGTAGATTAGTCATCAAAAATGCCTTGGTGCTAACAACGATAAACGTTGACGTGTTATCTATAAAATAAAATATCGAATCGTTTACCAACAAGATTTATGTGTCTTTTTGGTTCATGAAACTGGTATTGATAGATATTTTCTCGTCAGCAATATTGCATTGCTATCAATGATAACAAAACCGTTTACCACATAACGTCAATATAAACCAAACTATTTAGCTCGCTTAATAGGTTTAACAGACAATTTGAAGGCAAAGTTCTGTCTGATACATACGAAAACTTTACCTACACATAGGTATATTGTTTCAAACTCACAGTAAATTATGAGAAGTACGCGTCGAATTTTGGTGATGGTAGTCATATTAATACCTATAAATAAAAAGTGTTAACATGCGTCATTCAGGTGATCTAAATGATTCATTTTGTGTGAAGTATTGCGTAGGTATTGTAAGTTTTAACGTAAATCGTATGATACTGTTTGATGATAGCCGACAAAACCAATATTTGTGCAGTATTCCGTAATTTATACAGTATTGTCATGGCCTTATTTTATTTAACATCCCGCCCCAAGCTTTATCTGTTGGTGAATCTGAATTTATAATTATGTCATGTTTATTTAATTCTGTATTGAATAGGTGACATGTATTGTTACATTTTAATAGCTAGCACAAAGTGTAGATTAATTAATGACATCATTATCAGTGCCAATCAATCAATCCACGATGTGGACAATGCTTCTATCATTTTAATCAATGTTATCTTGATTCTACAAAGATACCCTTGTTGCGTATTCTGTACGTTATCCCATATATAGCACTTTCATTTATAAATGAGATCTTTGATGACATTGTATATCAATTATTCATTCTTTAACTTGTCAAGACAAGAGATGTGTAGATAGGTACCAGCGACGTTATTTGCATAACATCATCCATAAGACTCCACTTGTTCCATAAGATCAACATTAGGATGTTGATACTGTGAGTTTACTACTTGGAGTATTTCTATAAATATCAACAATAACACACGTGCGATGTGGATGTAGCCAGTGTTCCTCACGCACACTGACAAATCAACTTTATGGTCTGTTTTGATGGGGCGTACATGTTTGTATACCCTTATTCCCTGTTATCCGCTTCTACTTGCTTTTAGGGCGGGACTATTGCCAGGTACTATTTGTTCAGTATTTCAAAGGTTTTATGTCTGTTAGCCTTTGTTGGGCATCTATGTCTGACGATGAACTTATAACCCGCACAACGAACTTAGTAGCTAATGGGAAAAAAAGAGAGAAAGGCAAACAAACAAGATCGTACATTTTGATTATCTCATCAATCACGTAATCTAATTGCTTCTATTTTGCAATTCAGACTTTCAGCAGGAATGAGACAGGCAGGCGATATCGATAGTAACATTGTATTTATTAATCGGAACGGCAACCAAAGAGGTCGTTAAAAAATAGCCTAGCAGTTACTATGTCGAGACAAGACTATTTGTAGAAATTAGTAACTGTGAATGTATCCTTATGGGTTGCACAGTTACTGGAAGGTGAAATTGGTCGTGGATTTTGAAATAATTTCCTTTTTAAGCAAAACATTATTTTGTTTGTTTCGTTTCGTCATACTACCTATACTTTATCAGGTTTGATCGGAAGTGAACTGGTTATCAACGAGTAGTTATGTGCATTTTTAATAATATGATAGTAGAGTACTGACGAGTGGATTCGTCATTTCAAAAAGTATTAAAACGGGGAATCTTATAAGGATTTTTACTGGGCTGAAACTTTAAGATTATTAACAAAGTAACATCAAATACATTAGCAATATTAGAAAAATTTCAAATCTATATAAATGATCATCCTAAAGTCTCGTGCAAACCGTATTCAGCAGTTTTTAAGGCAGTATTTATTTTCCACAGACACTAGCAATACAGAAGGCGATCAACTCAATTGAAACACCAGTAAAAGAAAAACATGTTCGCAGCGCAATCATTGGTACCTTCCAGGAGCAAAGCGCCATCACTTATTGGGTAAATATTGCGTACTTACACATTTAATAGTATAACTAACTGTCCCCCGCGGCTACACCCGCGCACGTTTATTTTTTTTTGCCAGGATCTCTAATTCTTTTTCGAAAATAAAGTTAGCCTTAATTACTTCTTATACATCAGCTATCTATCAGTGAAAGTACCGTGAAAATCGGTCCAGCCGTTCCAGAGATTATCTGGAACAAACGGACAACAATTTAAATATTGGCTTTTTGGTATAAAGGTATATAACAGCGTTGCGAAAATAAACTTAAACTGTGGAGTGAACCAGTCTGGACCCATCCCTCTTTTTTGTCATAGATGGTGGCGGTACGCCTGCCCCTACAAGACAACAGAATCGTGGCATGGAAGTTCTGTCACGTGACTCATAAGCTGCTGCGCGAGGGACATCCAGCGTGTCTCGATGACTCTCAACGACATATCAGCATGATTGAAAACCTGGGGAGGTTGTGGGTAAGTGAAATGCCTTTATAAAGTCAGGACGGATCTTCTGATCATCAGAATAATATACCGTAGCCATATGACAGCTTTCAACAGTTTCAACACACGGGGCATCACTCATGCATTACCGACCCTTCCTCCCTCCCCAATGATCTCTGGCGACCTTACTCACGCGCAGGTAAACAACATATTAAGCTAATTGGCTGCGGTATTCTGTAAGGTGGAGGTACGTCCACAGTCGAGTTGCTCTTTGAGTGAAAAATGCTATGATAACCTCTCTTTAGAGTATTTTCTTCTCGTTAATAGATTCGGTAAAGTAAAAGAAACGGGACCATTCTGCTACAGGGATTTTTCTTTACATACACTTCCCTGACATTTGTGTTCAACCACGTTCAACATTGTATACCGTGCTTAAACCAACTAAAATATTTCATGCTGTGATTTTAATAGAAACATTAATATTTGTACTTGTGACTCCTATACTTTTGAATGTATTATCAAGCTGACTCTTATGTCGGTAGGTGCACCTCCGCGAAGGTTATGGCAAGCTGGTGAACCTTTACTGCAGCTTGTTGGTGTGCAAGCTCAAGTTCCACTCGCGCAACCCTCACTTCCCCGGGAACATGCAGCTCACTGCCGACGAGTTGGACGCCATAGCTGAGAACGATGTTAATAATTAGTAAGTGACCCTTACCACATTATAAAGCTCTGAGGTAGGTATCTGTCTCAGATCAAAGTTTGATAGACAAGACAAGATAGGGTGACATAATAAATTTAACAAAAAAATTAACCACCTTCAATAACTCTCTGTTTTGAAGTCAGCGAAATATTGACAGATAAGAGTTATTTCATACTTTTTAATGTACTTTGATGGCGGTTTATTTTTGTTAATAAGTTAATTTATTTATGAATTTTTAGTTTCATTATGTACTGAATACATCTGTGTAACCCTTTCGAGACATATTTATGCGATAGCAGCAATCGCGGTTGATTTGCTGTCATTTTTTGAAGAGTTCCGTCGTCTGTCTCCGAAACTCATCATCAGTTCTATATGAAAGGGAATGGTCCCATACCATTCCCTTTCGAACAAAAAAAGAATTTTGACGGAGTTATGCAGGAGCATACATTAAAAAAAACATAAACATCTGAATTGATGACCTCCTCCTTTTTGAAGTCTGTTAAAAAGTATAGGGCTGATTTTCTAATCCATCACAACACAATCCATTTAAATTAACTGAGTATTATATGTCTTCAACTTTGGTATTACCACAGTATTGCGCAACTGTATGTTTGTAAAACTGTGGTATTACGCTCCATTTTCGGCGCACGTTCCGTGAAGTGTGTTATTTTGGATCATAGTGTGTAAACAGAGCCAAAATGAACATTACTTAGTTGAAATAAGGCAATATCCACTCCAAGCGATATTGATGGGTGTTGGAAATTTCCAATGTGGGGGCAGTTGGGTATTTTCGGTACATGTTTGTTTACGTTAAGTAGATAGTAGGAAGATTTCTACTCTTTTCACCCTTAGGTGTGTTGGGTTATTTCTTTATTGTAGTAATTATATATAAGATCTCACGCCGTATGATGTGTTGCGGGGTTTACACTGTACTGTACAGTGTTCATCCCGCAATGTACATGTACAATCTCCCGCGCTATCTACATCGAAACTTACAAACTTTACCTTTTTATTATAAATGGGTTTATGAGTATTGGAAGTTTCTGTTATAACTTATAAGTTGGTTAATTTAAATGTTTTCTTTTTGTTCTTACAGTTTTCAACTATGCGTCGAATTGTTTGACTACTTGGACGACATTCTCAATCTACAGGCTGCTGGTAAGTAATCGTTTTTATAGTAACGGATGAAAAAAAATTACAGTTTAAAAAAACTAAAAAAACACGCTTTAAAAAGCCCTGCACTAAAAAGTGTTAAATAATTATAAAATTGTACCTAAATATATTGTCTATCCCGTAAGGGCCTAAATGTAAGCAATTTTTGTAATTAAGTTCAATATTTGAATGAAAAGTGTGTGGCGCTTTTCATTTTGTAATTTACGATATTTTTTCATGATAATGATAATGCTTAGAAATTCTATTGGGTTACAAGGAAAAGCGCCCCACGCTTTTCATTCAAATATTGAACTTAATTACAAAAATTGCTTACATTTAGGCCCTTACGGTATAGACAGAATATATTTGGTCGTCTGGAAGTCGATGAAAATTAAGTTCGAAGATTCCTTTACATACATTCATACATACATTCATACACACATACATACATACATACAGGTGAAGCTAATAAAAGCGTGTTAAAAACCGGCTAAGTAGGTACGAGGCGGACTCGCACACGGAGGGTTCCGTACAATAATAACAATAATGTTACCTTACTTAAATTGACTGTGAAATGAATATTAAAATTTAAAATTAATGGGGGGCCCCCTTTCACTTAAACTTTATTTCTTTTTTATTATTTGTTATTATAGCGGTATAGAAATACATATTCTGTGAATTTCAAGTGTGTACCTATTACGGTTCATGAGATACAGCCCACTGACAGACAGGCGGACGGACGGACAGCGGAGTCTTATGAATAGGGTCCCGTTTGGCACGAAACCCTAAAAAGCATTGTCAATTGCTTATTATTATATTTTACAGCTGTCCCCGCGGTGTCACCCGATATCCCAGGATAAAAAGCCTCTAAACACTCAAGGATACTATAGAATCGGATCAGTAGTTTCTGAGATTACACCTTACGGCCAAACTTACATATATACAAACTTTATCTCCTTAGGGTCAGTTCACACCGAGACGCGACGCGGCGCGCACTTTTTAAGATAGCAATACAATATAGTAATTTATTTACAACACAAAAAAGTACACGTTTCAGTGAGAGCGACGCCGTGAGGTGTATTTGAATTCTCTCACTGAAATGTGTATCTTTTTTAATCGTCTTTAAATAAAAAAGTAATAAAAAAAATACGTCATAATGAGGGGCCGGTTGTTTAAGATTCTACCTATGGCGCCGCAGGTCGTGGGTTGGGTTCCCGCACAGGAGATGCATTAGTGTGCATGAACATGTATGTCTGTATGTCCTGAGTCTGGGTGTAATTATGTATTTTAAGTATGTATTTACAAATAAAAAGTAGATGTAATATATGTTATCTGGTTTCCGTAGTACAAGTGTAGTTTAGTAGTGCTTAGTTTGGGATCAGCAGATGACCGTGTGTGAGAAATGTCCTAGGATATTTATTTATTTAAATGCACTAAAAAGTATGAAATAACTGACACTGGCCCTGATTCTGCTGTTCACAACTAAACTAATTTTAATGTCACTATGTCTCTTTCTAACAAAGAACATAAGAAAAGGATGTAAGAAAAGTCCTGTCAAATTAGTCCAATGCTTGTTTCCAATATAAATTTAGTCGCCATCTATCGCGGTCACGCCTAAATACACGCAAAATAAGACGGCAAAGATTAATTTGACAACTTAAAATATGTTCTATCCTTTTTCAACCATGTTCGTAAGAAAGAGATGAGATGTGACTAAAATTAATTTAGTGCGATTTACAACAGAATCGGCACTACTGTCTTGAAGTCAGCGAAATATGTTCAATGAATAAGTCGTGCACTTTCATATTTTTTGAATATTTATTTGTATCTTAGGGTTTGAATTTCTGGAAATCATTCCTGGTGTAGTCAAAGAATGTTTCTTCCAAATGATATAGTTGTGTATGTTTTGTGTTGTCAGTGTTCGACAGCCTGGGCAACGCGCGCGCCAACTCGATGACGGCGAGCGGGCAGTGCCGGCTCGCGGCGCTCATCCCGTGCGCGCAGGACTCCTCGCACATATACGACTGCAACGTGCGCCTGCTCTTCCGCCTGCACGCCTCGCTGCCCGCTGATACACTCGCCGGACATAGGGAGAGGTACACTTGTCTTTGTTGTCACTGTTCTCCGCTGTCGGTCCGTCTGTTTGTGGGCCGTGTCTCATGAACCATAATAGGTATAGAGAGTTGGTATTTTCACTGAATGTGTATTTCTATTGCCGCTATAACAAGAATTAATAAAATTAAAGGGGGCCCGAAAACAAGAAAGTGCGAGTCCGACAAACTCTTGGCCGGTTTTATTTATAACTCGTGTCTAATATCAATGGAAAATTGTAAGTCAACGATATAAACCATTCATGTAACGAATTTTGCAGGTAGATAATTTATATATGCCTACATATTTTAATAGGTTTCTGCCTTCAATGGTTATTTTGATATATGCGATTAATAAAATAAACGATAGGAATCTAATAAACTTTTAAACCGTAATTCAGGCATGCAATTATAAATATATTTATAATGTAGGTTCCGGCAGCAGTTCAAGAAGTTAAGTTCGTTCTACAAGCACGCGAGCAGTCTACAGTACTACAGAAACCTTCTCACACTGCCTGTACTGCCTTCAAACCCGCCAAATTTCCTTTTACAGGTTAGTTACTTTCATAATTATTTTTTCTAGTAATGTGTGGAAAGCACACAAAAGCTATATAGAAAGAACTGGAAAAGAATCACCAAGATTATTCAATTCGCATAATCCTAATATCCTGACATTTTTTTATTTTTACCTACCTATTTCAAAGCAAAAATTAATAAGATGAAACTAATATAGTGATACATTACACCACATTACAGAGTGACTTCGGCACGTACGTGACTCCCGTGGTGACGATCCCGGAGCCGGCGCCCGACGAGCTGGACGCCGTCGGCTCACTCGTCGACACCTCCGATACACTCTCACGGGTAACTAATACTCTACCTACCTCTATACTATACTAGTCGTAGGTGACTCCCGTGGTGACGATCCCGGAGCCGGTGCCCGACGAGCTGGACGCCGTCGGCTCACTCGTCGACACCTCCGATACACTCTCACGGGTAACTAATACTCTACCTACCTCTATACTATACTAGTCGTAGGTGACTCCCGTGGTGACGATCCCGGAGCCGGTGCCCGACGAGCTGGACGCCGTCGGCTCACTCGTCGACACCTCCGATACACTCTCACGGGTAACTAATACTCTACCTACCTCTATACTATACTAGTCGTAGGTGACTCCCGTGGTGACGATCCCGGAGCCGGTGCCCGACGAGCTGGACGCCGTCGGCTCACTCGTCGACACCTCCGATACACTCTCACGGGTAACTAATACTCTACCTACCTCTATACTATACTAGTCGTAGGTGACTCCCGTGGTGACGATCCCGGAGCCGGTGCCCGACGAGCTGGACGCCGTCGGCTCACTCGTCGACACCTCCGATACACTCTCACGGGTAACTAATACTCTACCTACCTCTATACTATACTAGTCGTAGGTGACTCCCGTGGTGACGATCCCGGAGCCGGTGCCCGACGAGCTGGACGCCGTCGGCTCACTCGTCGACACCTCCGATACACTCTCACGGGTAACTAATACTCTACCTACCTCTATACTATACTAGTCGTAGGTGACTCCCGTGGTGACGATCCCGGAGCCGGTGCCCGACGAGCTGGACGCCGTCGGCTCACTCGTCGACACCTCCGATACACTCTCACGGGTAACTAATACTCTACCTACCTCTATACTATACTAGTCGTAGGTGACTCCCGTGGTGACGATCCCGGAGCCGGTGCCCGACGAGCTGGACGCCGTCGGCTCACTCGTCGACACCTCCGATACACTCTCACGGGTAACTAATACTCTACCTACCTCTATACTATACTAGTCGTAGGTGACTCCCGTGGTGACGATCCCGGAGCCGGTGCCCGACGAGCTGGACGCCGTCGGCTCACTCGTCGACACCTCCGATACACTCTCACGGGTAACTAATACTCTACCTACCTCTATACTATACTAGTCGTAGGTGACTCCCGTGGTGACGATCCCGGAGCCGGTGCCCGACGAGCTGGACGCCGTCGGCTCACTCGTCGACACCTCCGATACACTTCACGGGTAACTAATACTCTACCTACCTCTATACTATACTAGTCGTAGGTGACTCCCGTGGTGACGATCCCGGAGCCGGCGCCCGACGAGCTGGACGCCGTCGGCTCACTCGTCGACACCTCCGATACACTCTCACGGGTAACTAATACTCTACCTACCTCTATACTATACTAGTCGTAGGTGACTCCCGTGGTGACGATCCCGGAGCCGGCGCCCGACGAGCTGGACGCCGTCGGCTCACTCGTCGACACCTACGATACACTCTCACGGGTAACTAATACTCTACCTACCTCTATACTATACTATACTAGTCAAAGTCAAAGCCATTTATTCAATTTAGGCCCCAGAAGGGCACTTATGAAGGTCAAATTTACTGAAGTTACCACCGGTTCGGAACTCGGCCTTCAACTGAGAAGAATCCGGCAAGAAACTCAGCAAGGTTACATTTTTTATATATTTTTTGGACAATCTGACTATGTTTGGCTTTTTTTTTCCAAATAAATAGTAAAGTCGTAGGTGACTCCCGTGGTGACGATCCCGGAGCCGGCGCCCGCCCGACGAGCTGGACGCCGTCGGCTCACTCGTCGACACCTCCGATACACTCTCACGGGTAACTAATACTCTACCTACCTCCATACTATACTAGTCGTAGGTGACTCCCGTGGTGACAAACCCGGAGCCGGCGCCCGACGAGCTCGACGCCGTCGGCTCACTCGTCGACACCTCCGATACACTCTCACGGGTAACTTATACTCTACCTACCTCTATACTATAATAGACGTACGTGACTCCCGTGGTGACGATCCTACCCGTGAGAGTGACACCTCTGATACACTCTCACGGGTACCTAATACTCTACCTACCTCTATACTATACTAGACATACGTGACTCCCATGGTGACGATCCCGGAGCCGGCGCCCGACGAGCTGGACGCCGTCGGCTTACTCGTCGACACCTCCGTTACACTCTCGCGGGTAACTAATACTCTACCGACCTCTATACTATACTAGACGTAGGGGACTCCCGTGGTGACAATCCCGGAGCCGGCGCCCGACGAGCTCGACGCCGTCGGCTCACTCGTCGACACCTCCGATACACTCTCACGGGTAACTTATACTCTACCTACCTCTATACTATAATAGACGTACGTGACTCCCGTGGTGACGATCCTACCCGTGAGAGTGACACCTCTGATACACTCTCACGGGTAACTAATACTCTACCTACCTCTATACTATACTAGACATACGTGACTCCCATGGTGACGATCCCGGAGCCGGCGCCCGACGAGCTGGACGCCGTCGGCTCACTCGTCGACACCTCCGATACACTCTCACGGGTAACTAATACTCTACCTACCTCTATACTATATCGACGGCCTCTATCCTGACACCCCGAGATGATCGTTGCATACAAAATAATATCACTTGAATTTCCCTTATATATAACGTTTTTCTTAAAAATTCAGTGTTCGTTTTATTTTATTCTTAAAAAATATATTCAAAATAATAATATAATAAATTCATTTATTTCGGACATAATAATTAATCATCCATATTATTTTGTTAGTAACAATCTGACTTAATATACTATGTTAGTAATAATGTTTATAATAATTCCACAAAATAAAAAATAAATTACATTAAAATAGCCGGACTCGCTCCTGAGACACTGGTGCATGTAGCGACATCCAGTGTCTCAGAAGCGGGCCGTCGACACGATTCGCAATCACACCCAGGAGGCTGTTCCGGCTGCCACGCACTCTGCACGCGATCGAGGCTGCCCTCCTCCGCATCGTAGCATAAAAACAGTCTACCCTTGCCTCAGCGAACATCTCCGACGCGCTACAGAAGCGTGGCAGCCAAAACAGTGCCCTGAATGCATTATTATATTGAACGCGAATGGCATTGTACGATTTTTGCGTATAGCGAACCCACAGGCTGCTCGTGTAAAAAGATGTACAATAGGCTCGAAAAAGAGTTATTTTTACCTCATTTGAGCAACGAGCAAACCTGCGGGCTATCATGTTCGCTCTTACCGACAACGCCCTCCGCTCGCGTTCAATATCCATATCGTCCTTCAGGTCATCGGTTACAATATGTCCTAAATATTTGAATTGTTGCACCCGCTTCAAGGGCACATTATCAAGCTTAATGGGAGGCACAACTGCTGGACATTTGCTACCGGATTTAAAAACCATGAACTCGCTTTTCCTCACGTTATATTTTAAGCCATGTTCACGCGCGTATTCCTCACAAACGGCCGTGAGTTCCCTAATACCCCCAACTGACGCACTCAAAAACACCATGTCGTCCGCGTAACTTATATTGTTGAAACAGATTCCATCAACGTGACATCCGACATGGCGTCCGCTGAGGGTCGCGATTAGCTCGTTTATATACAGGTTGAATAGCGTCGGCGAGCTCAAACCACCCTGCCTCACCCCGCTCTCCAACCTGTATGGGTCCGACATTGTACCAGCCCACCTCACGTTGTTTACCTGGTTTCCATACCAATATCTAAAGATATTGATAAGCTCCGAGGGGAGGCCTGTGTTTTTGAGCTTTTTCCACAAGATGTTATAAGAAACCAGGTCAAATGCCTTTGACAGGTCGAGGAAACAGGCATAAACAGGCGTATTACGGTCGGTATAGTATTTGACGGCATGCTTCAAACACACAATCGCACTTTCTGTGGACAGGTTGGGTCTGAACCCAAACTGATTATCGTGTAGGACGATGTAGTTGTTTAGGTGTGAGTTAAGCACGCCATCAAACACCTTTCCGATGACAGTTGCTAATGAGATGGGCCTGTAGTTATTTTTGTCCGCTATGTCACCAGTTTTATTTTTAACAATAGGCACAACGACCGTTTTCATCAGCTCTGACGGCAAATACGAATGCCCTACACAGAGGGTAAACAGCATTGCTAAAACTCGTGGCAAGTGTGGACCAGCATGATGCAGATGTTCAATGCTGAGACCATCATGACCTGGTGACTTACCTCTTGATATTGATTTAATGGCTGTTGCAATATTTTTAGCGGTAAATTTAATACTAAGGTCTTCATTGTGCGGCTCAGCATTCAACATCCCCACCGGGCGCTCAGAAACACTTGACGTAACCGCAAAGTGGCTTTTAAAAATATTTGCTATGTCTTTCTTATCACTAACACCGTCAACACTCGCAGGGAGACCAGGCCGATGATTTTGCTTGTTGGTACTTTTCCAGAATGCACGAAAATCGTTTTCAGAATGATGTGCTGCTAGGATATCCATTTCTAATTGGTGTTTATGGTTTTGACACCATTTTAATTTGGATTTGAAAAGTTTTCTACTATTACACATTTCCTCATAAACTATTCCGGACTTAGGCTTACCGCACCATAGCCAGGTTTTGAACTTCAACCTCGCCTCCCCGTGAGCATCACTGACATGGCTGTTCCAACCCGCCACGTATTTCGCTTTCCGCCTTCTACGCCTATCTCTCCGGCCAATCACAGCTGCTTCCCTCAAAGCGGACACAACATCACGATACATTTCATCAATAATATGTCTATGATCAATATTACTACATACTTTGTCACAACAATTAGATAACCGTTCCGGAAAATCAATAACACGTAATCTTTTATGGCATTCTTCAGTATAAATATCAATTTCTCTAGGACATCTTACTCCCCACAATATTTTGCTATTATCGATCACATTTTCAAAATTTTGATTTATTATTGATGGCCTAATTGTTCCAAAATTACACTCTACTAACAAAGGAAAGTGATCCGAATTTAAAACGCTATATTCAACAGATACATTGACAACAGTGCTGAGTGCAGCTTCTGTCACTAGACAATGGTCCAACCAACTTGTTGAATCATGTGCTTCACTTAAGAAAGTGAAGGTGCCCGATGTTATACCCAGCTTATATATGTCCACACAAGTCCACTCATTATCACTACAAAACTCCATAAGTTCCGTATAAAAAGGTTGATTGGGATGTGCGTTAAAATCACCCAAAATATAAACCGCCTGTATATTACAACTGTCTATTATAGCGCTTACCGTACTGAGGCAGTCCGTGAACTCCGGCAAATTGTTTACAGTATCCGTAGGCATATATACACTAAATACCAATACAGGCCGCTCACTCACTACAGCTTTGATAGCACAAACTCTAGGGTTGTCGCACGGTATTACTGCGACTTGACGTATCACACTGCTCCTCCATAAGAGCGCAACTCCACCATAGGGTCGGCCACGCAACATGCCAGCTGTGGTATCCACCGCCGATGTCCCCGTACAGGTAAACTCACTATGAATGCTGTTCAGGTATGCCAGATCCTCTGGCAGCAGCCAGTGTTCCTGGAGTCCAATAATATCGGATGTTTCACATAGCCTCCTTATATCATCAATCGAACTTTTAACATTCTTACAATTATAACTAGCTAACTTATGAGTGTACTTATTCATTATTCATTCTTAGTTGAGCCGTCTCCAGAACGTTGTCTGGCCGTATTTGCATACTTGAAATGCACAAATTTTCTAAAGACAATACCCTGTGGCCATAGCTTTTCATCCAAATACAAAGGCAAACGTGACTCGGACACAAAAAATTTATATGCATCGTAATCTTTCTGTTTTATACCAATTTTCTGTAATTGCACAACTTCTTGTGTTCTGTTCTGTACATAATTTATTATATCACATTCATTTGTATTTTTATGCACATTTGTAATGAAAATAGGGATTTTTCTATCGGCGGCTTTAAATTTCCCTACTGTATCACATGCGACTCCCTTCTTGCCCAAATACCGATAGCTATTTCTTTTCTTACCATAAGTTACAGTTTTATAACCATCTTCATTCTCTTTATTTGATTGCAAATTATGTGTAGATATCTCCGGTACAGATTCTATGTGCGCGTGAGTCATCGTTGTGTCGCTCAGCTGTTGACAAGGTATAGGCACCGGCGAACCGTTATTATGAGTCACCGCTACCTGCAATACCGACGGCGCTTCATCGTTTATCATCGGTTCCTTATTATCTGTACTAATATACCGCCTTTTACATTTAGAATCACTATTTTCTACAGACAATCGTTCTTGCAATGGTTTATTCTGTTTTGATATTGGTGATAATTGAGTAGATGTTTCCATTGTTCCCAGTGAGGTGTCACGAATATGCGATAGGCCCATAGGGCCACTACAGTTACCCCAGGCACCTCGCTTTGTATTAACATTACACACAGGAGTGCGTGGTATCGATGCATACTTCATATTGTAGATTTCCATTTTAAGTTCTTCATACTGGCTCAATGTTACATATGAAGTTTTGACATCTTCAATTTCAGATTGATTCAAGTTTCGTGCAATCAAGGTGGTCAAACGTAATTGGAGGTAATTTCTCCAGTTGCCTCGCAACGAAAACTGGTGTGACCTCAGTATCGGCAGATTTAAACACACTTATGATATCATCTAGATCTCTAACCTCCTTCCCTTTCCTTTTTCTTGGAATTTTACGTTGATCTGTAGGCAGGGAGTCGAACAACAACGATTTGGAATTTTGTATCTCCTCACTCGAAAAAGCCGTTAAACATATTTGCACTAACGTTTTTTCATCGATTACTGATATTTTATTCTGTATATAGGACAGCATCTCATCAATAATAATATTACACACGTTACACTTAACGACGTTCGACATTTTTACGACAGCACTTCTATCGCACCGGAATCAAATAACACGCCCACCGTTGACCAATGCGCGCGGCTGAATGAATATGAATATATATGAATTCATACCTATATAATTTTATTTACAACAAATATGTGCAAATTACGATCTATGTATAGAAAATTTCTTCAGGTATGCCGCTGCTACCGATTAACGTAAAGGTTCCCACCAGGCTGGCCAGCGTTTCTGCTTTGGATAGCCAAGCTGGTGCGTTGGCGGAAAAAATACCCCGCCCGCTGGGTTCCGCGGAGGCCTCGATAAATTGTGATGACAACATTAATATTCAAATAAACAAAAAATTTTGCATATTCATTATTGATAGCTTAAACGCGTGTTAAATTTTAATTATCGGAACATTGTGTTACTCTATGATAGCCGTTCGGGCAACGGATTTAATTACCTGTGCTAAAAAGAGACACGTATAGCGAGGCGAAGCGATACACCCTCGTCAAAACGACCATCATAGCGTGCAGCTAGACTAGAATAAGTAACAAACTTGTATTGTTTGTGTAGATGACCCCCGAGCACGTAGAAGATTGTGAGTCGCGGGCCGCGCCCTCCCCCTCCACCACCCCGCAGCCCGACCCCGTGCTGGAGCGAGACCGCCTCATCGACCACCTGCAGAACGAACTCAAACGAATGCGGTTTGTTTATATTATAATTTATTATTCTACGAATACCTTCGAAGCTCGATGTCGCTCCGATGAATTAGTTTCCTTCACTGCTAAAGGTTCCGAGTTCGAATCCTACAATAAACTTGAGCTTTTTTTCCACCTGCATTGGAAAGCCTTCAGTCAGGCTTACTATGTTGTCATTGAGGTCAAACATTAGACTATGTTTAGTAAAGAAAGATCATTTATTTGATCGAGAAATATTTATTTATTCACATCTTGTTATGGCGGCATACAAAATTCGTAGACCAAACCAAAAGCTTCAGGATGGTTCAATACATCTCGGCTTGAGTTGCAAACGCACCCTCAGTCCGTCATATAGTCCATAAATCAATACAAATTTCTTACAGGGCCGAGGTGTCACAGTTAGTTCAAGAACGAAACACAATGCTTAGTTCAATGAGGGAACACTGCACGCGATTGGAATCGCAACTGCAGGCTACAAAGGTAATTATTATAAAGTAGAATAGAAGAAATAATTTATTAAATAATCAGATAACACTGAGATTAATAAACCTTATATACCAACAGACTGAATTAGAAGAAGAGAAACACAAAGTGGAAATATTATCGGTTCAGGCACCAGAAATCAAACGTAAGTTGACAAACATCAAGATGTGTTTTTTTCTACCTTTGTGATTCCAATCTCTATCTATTAATCTGTTATGTATCTGTTTAAAACTATGATTCGCCTTACACAGAAAAGCTCACGGAAACTGAAGAGAAAGCCAAAGTTACAGACGAAAAATTCCAAAAATTAAAAGGAGCGTATACACAGTTGAGAGAAGAACACATCGCGCTTATAAGACAGGTATGTATAATTAAAGAAACATTTAGAAATTAAAGAATTTTTTTGGTTGTAATTTAAGGTATGTAGTAAAAATGATTGTTATGTTCAGAAAGCGGAAATAGATAAATTGTCAGCGAGCCTGCGAGCCGCTGCAGGCCAACACGAGAGTGCAAAACTATCTTTACAGCAACAACTTAACGATAGGATTAAGTAAGTAACAAGGAAGCTTAACGATTACGTTATTCAATATAAAATTATAGACAAAAATAAAGTGTGTGGTACTTTTTAGAGATGTTGAAATTCTACAACAAAGTGCTTCATCAAGTGAAGAGATTGAAGCATACAAAACTGAGATATCTAATCTCCGTTCTGATGTCGAACTGGCTAGGCAGAAAGAAGTTGAACTTGAGACTGTAAAAGCTTCTATGGAGGCGTTAGAAATAGAACATAAAACTGCCACAGTAGAGCAACAAGAGAAACTGACAACGATATCAAATGAACTGAAAGAAACAACTGAAACATTAGAAGCAATTAAGCGAGAGAAAGATGATAAGGAGATAGAGTTGAGTAGAGTTAAGGATGAGTTAGTTGAACTTAGAGAGATGAGAGGAGATGAATATAAGAAAATAGTAGAAGAAAAAGAAACCGCAATAAATAAAGTAAATGAACTGACGCAACAATTTTTACAGGAAAAGGAGGTCAGTGTTTTTATTTATTTGCTCATCAAAATATGTAAATAAATATATTAATGTAGTTGCATGTGGGCTAACTTAGCATGATATAGTTACTGCTTACTAATAAAATGTCCATAAATAAATCCTAATATAAAGCCAATAGTGAATAAAACAACATCTTATTTATGTAAATAATATGACTACTAGAGTCTGGCATACGAAAGTAGAACCTGAAAAAGCGCGGCAAATTTAAAAAGACTAGATGTGGTATCACTCAGTATAGTAGGAATATTTTTTTTTTTTTACAAAAAATGTATATAAATATTAAGTTATGTTTGCATGTAAATGAGTTAAAATTTTACATAAACTCGTTATATTTTATTTTAATATAGAATGCTTTTAAATAAATATCCTGGGATATTCCTCACAAACGGTTATCTGATCCCAAACTAAGCGTACTATATTATATTCAAATTCAAAAATTGTGTTTTGTTTTTCTAGTTTATATTTTTTTACCTTCGTAGAACAATATGGATAGATGTTTCAGTGATTAGCGACCGTAGAAGTTCATTTAGCATTATTGTAGAACATTAAGGTGATCGAAAGACTGAGAAGGTGGACACTAAAACACTGATTTAGCTATAAAGCCATTATGAATAAAGGGTTAGTATCAAAACTGGTTCTGGTAAACTAGTTGACACTTTTTATGCCAGGTGACGAAAGTGACATTAATAGAATGGTGCCATGTAAAGAGTTTCAATTACAGCCAGGCTCAACTTTCGTTTGCGAGATTCTACTGTTATTTGGATCCCTATTGTGACTAATTTACTTATTATGAAATGTAGTATGCATGTATATAATTGTTTATGTTAGTTTTAATTTCATAGGAGCAAGCTAATTACATTCACAATTTACAAACAGAGCTAGAAAACTTTCAACAAAAAATCATTACAAAAGAAATATCATTTGCTAGCCAATGTCAGAAATTAAGTGACGAATTAACAGCAAAAAATCATGAATTTGAAGAAACTCTTCGTAAAAAGGATTCTGAAATAAAACAAGCACTCGATAGACTTGTTATTTTGGAGCAGGAGATAAGAACTACTAAAATAAATTACGAAACCAGCACTCAGGAGAAATTATCAGAGGTCAATGACCTTCAAAAACAAATAAATGATCTGGTGGAACTCCAAAATAATAACAAGATCGTTATAAAGGAACTCGAGACAGAATTAATTAATTCAAAATTAAAATTAGATGAAATAACTTGCGAAAAGGTAAAAATTGAAGAAGAATTATCTAAAAAAGTTGCTGGTTTCTCCAATCTTGAATCTAAAATCACTGAAGTAGAATCCATCAGTGAGCAAGAAGTAACAAAACTAAATGAAGGTTTACGAGAAAAGAATATTGAAATAATTGCATTAGAGAAGAAGATTGAGGAAATGTCTTCATTGACGGATAAACAAGAATCTGAATGTAAACACTTGCAGGACAAGATTATTGAGCTTGAAACGATTATAGAAAATAAATCTAAAGATATTAACGATTTCAATTCAAAATTGAATGAAGCTATTGCAAGTTTAGATAAACAGAATATTGATCATGAAAATAATAATAAGGAACATAATTATCAAAAAACTATATTAAAAGATAAATTACAAAATATTACAGAATGCAAAGACGAAATTATAAACAATTTGAAGTCAATGATAGCTGAGAAAGATGAACAGGTGATAGTTCTCAATGTGGAAGTCACAAAATTGTCCGAAGATGTTGCAAGGCTTACCGATGAGTTAAAAGAAACAAACGCTGAATTAGAAATAGGGAATAATGAACTATTCACATTAAGGGAAGAATACGAATCTATTATTGACCGAAATGAAAGTAATTTGGCACTTAAAAATCAGGAATTGCGAAGCCTTCACAATGAAATAAACAAACTTACTGCAGAAAAGAACAACATGGAAACTGAAAAAGAACTATTGATAGAAGAGTTTGCTTTAAAGAAACAGGTTGGTTTCAACGTAGCTTTATTGTGATGTATTTTTTATTTTGATATAATTATAATAATCCGTATTTTTGTTAGGTTCTTGAAGATAGGATAAAGGAAATAGAATATAATCACAATAATCTGACCATAAAATATGATACATTTAAAAATGAGAAAGAAGCGCAATTGTTAGAACTAAAGGATGAAATAAATAAACTTAATTTAGACATGAATACTCTAAAATGTGAAAAAGATAAAGAAGTAGAAACATTGACTGTAAATATTGAAACAAAAGAAACTCGTTACGCCAAAGAGATTTTAGAAAAGGATGAAAAGATCGCGAAATCTAAAAACGATATCGAACAACTAAAAGTTGAACTAGAGGATATGAAGAAGGAAACGTTGAAAGAGAAAGAGGATTTAGACCTTATTGTTACAGAAAGAGATAACAAGATACAGGTCAGAATATAAGTGATTTTGTGCGTCGAGTTTATGTTATCACTGAGTTATTACACTTCACTTATAGTATTCATGGTGTCTGTTGTAATTTGTGGTGATGGTCATAACGTTTTATGTGGGTGCCGTTTAGTGTGAGTGTTTGTGAATAAAGAACTAATGTCTTATTTATAATGTGGGTTTGGCACTGTAGGTATTTCTGCAACAGAAAATTCACTTTACTTAAAAAAAATTAATGCTTTTTTTTCTTAGTTGTATGTAATAGCCAAACAATGTTCTAATTGCATGTTTTATTTTTATTCTCCTTTCCTGCTACGACTCGCCTTCGTCTCTGCATGCTCTGGACTCTACTGGATTACTCTTGGACTTGCCTTCTTCAATGGACTGCTGCGTTAAGTATTCTTTGGCATGTAGATATTGGAAGCTAGACTAGGCCATATTGAAAGTGAGAAACTGAATGCAGAGTGTGAATTGCAGGATTTGTTGCAACATAATACAGTGCTTGAAGCTGATTTGGCAGCCGTTAAGAAACAGCTTGAAGAAACGCAGAAGGAATTAGAAAACAGTGAGTATACTATTTTTGATTACGAATTGTTTTGAGGTTTATTGGGAAGTATTAAAGGCTTCAAAGATAAATAGCATGAATAAAAACGGCTGTCATAAATTTTCTTATAACTAAACAATATTTTTTTCAATATGAATCTTTAATGATGGATGGTAATCTTTAATATGAATGTGTTAGAATCATCACGTCTCGTATCGTGTGCGGGTGAAGCCGCGTTGCAAGTGACGACAGATGCGCTGGCGGCGCTCGACCGGCCCAACGCGCAGGACTCCAACAAGGCAGCCGCCGAACTGGCCGCTAAGGCGCTCGAGGACCTCGCCGCATGTACTCAAGTACGTGAACTACACATTTAAAATTCTTGTAATGAGCTAAAAAAAAGATACCCTTTGAAATTCAATATATTTGAATTTGACCCGAATATGTTTCCACATTTTGTGGTAATAGTAGGTAGAAAGACGACCATTAAAATATACCTGAAGTTCGACTCACTAAAAGGTAACTGTAATGTTTCATTCTAATTGTGTATAGGTGAAAGGCAACGAGGAGACAGTGGCCAGATCTGCAATATTCACGGCACACAACACAGCTCAACTGTCTGCTTACGTTACAGAGGTTTCAAATATATCGACAGACATGGAGTTATCAGATAGTGAGTATTTAGGACCAAAGAATTATGTCGTTTTACAAACTGTAAAAAATTCAACAGAAAGCTAACCAATGAACATTATAACTTCCAGAATTGAACACCGCATGTCGTTCAATGCTATCAGCAACGAAACAATGTCTGGAATCGCTTGGTAGTGGCACAATAGTGACGTCATCGTGTTCGGAGGCGCAGGCGCAGGTGGCGAGCGTGGCGCGCGCCGCCGCCGCCGCCGACCGCGACAACACCGGCGCCAGGAGCGTCGACGATGAACTGGCTGACATGGATGCGGCTATCGAACACGCTGCCTCGCAGATTGAGGTACAGCCAATATTGACCTAAGAAAGCTTTTGATAAAGTCAATCATGAAATCCCATGCTGAAACTACCTGTATGCAGCATTTATGGCAATCCTTTACGATGGGTAGCATCTTATTTAAATAACAGAAGTCAGTTATATCACATATCCTGCTTTTTTTTTATAACATTAAAATTCTAAAATAGATAAGAAACCTGACCCTATAAACAAATACGATTATTCAATTAATATTATAATTTGAAGCGATAAAGTCATATTTCCAACCTATTTTCTCTCAACTCTGTTTAGTTAAACTCCGGTGTTTCACAGGGTCACACTAGTCCTTTTTTTTTCACTTTTATCTACATTAAGCTGTGGTTAAACGTGGATCAGACTGTTATTCAGCAAAATCTCAAGGAACGTAGTTAGATGGTGCAAATGGCACCGAAAATCCAACAATACAGGTCAATCTGACTCAATTTAATTGCAAATTCAATGCCAGTAAAAATTCAGCTTTAGGCAGTCGAGATACAGATCTTTAAAACTTTGGTTTTAAACACATTTCTCATGTACTTTTTATGTCATCCTCAGGAAATGCTAGCAGCAAGTCGAGCGGGTGACTCGGGAGTTAAACTCGAAGTTAATGGCAAGATCCTGGACGCTTGCACTACTTTGATGGGAGCTGTTAAAATCCTAGTACAAGATGCGAGGAAGCTTCAGAACGAGCTCGGTGATCCTAAGACTCGCCAGAAAATGTACAGGAAAAATCCACAGTGGTCCGAGGGACTTATCTCTGCGGCTAAAGCTGTGGTGTTCGCTGCCAAGTTGTTGGTGTGAGTATCTTGTATTAAACCCGCCGCGCGCCTTAAACAAACCGTTTGTGTTTAAGGGGAACCGCGGCCATTGTACGCGAAATGCCACTATGACGTTTAAAGACACAAGGTTTAATATTAACTGTCATTTAGTTACTGTTCCATATAAATTTTAACTCTGGCAGGTCTCTCTTGTCTGGTCGTGCGCGCGACAAATTAACTAGAAGAATATGGAATTTGATCTGATGTTATTTAAGATTCGCTGAAAAACTAAAAGAGAAACCATAGTTTTCACCCTGTAATACCAACAGGTAAAGAGCAAATGCAACTGGGTCATGTATGACACGTCAACACTAGTATATGCTTAAAGTCAAATCAAAGCTTGCTAGCCTTAATCTAGGTGTCACAATTTCGACTCCTATGGCGACAAAGAAGCTACGTTGATGTAGGAAGGATGCTAGGTTCGGCGCCGGCGGGGAGCAGTCTAAAGCGAGACCTTGTACAGCAGACCGTTACTTTGCGACCGAACGCCTTCTCTATGTCCAGGAATACGGTAAAGTGGTGGAGCACTCTGATCAGCTAGGATAGTGGACTGTTCCCGAATGTGAAGAACCCCCTAAAAAGGGGTTTGCATCCTGTGAATTCTCCCCGGCTTATATGTTGCTCAAGTAGAGCTTCAGCCACATCGGGACACGAGTTAAGAATTTGGGTAGACTTACCTAGTATGCTTGAGAAAAAATCATCAGCAATAAAACTATAACGATAAATTAATTTACCATATAGCGCATATCATTTATATCAATGGTAAAAACATAAATGGGCGTAAAATTGATCCTTGCGCCACACCTGTTCCAACAAAATACTTATAGTTGGTTTTTAGATAGATTCGATGATATAGGATAACGTTCGACTCACCACGAATTCCATAGTGTTGCCAGTGCGATTAGAATGTAAATATTATATTATGTAACTAGCGACCCATCCCGGCTTTTTCACGGGTGCAATTTAGGTACTAATGTGGTGTTATTACACGCGCGCCGCCCCACCCGCTGCCCGGGCACGATATCTCGAATACTGTTTATTGGTACCTAATTTTAAATCGTGTGATATCTTCCAATATAAATGATAATGATTTGCTATAAAGAGCAAACTTTATCTACATAATATGCCCAACGTAACCAACTTATTCAACAATTCTTTGCAACTCAAATCAACTTCGAAATTATAACACACAAATAAATTAAATTATTAATATAATTGAATGTACAGGTCATTAGTAATCAAAAAAATATTAGAAAAATAATCCGTCTGATGGTTTATGAGAAAAAATAAACAAAATTGAATTTTATGTGAGTACCAAGTAATAATTTATAAATGATAAACTTCTCTAACTTATATCCATGCTGGTAATTTGGGGTTTCCCCCTTATGGCCTCCACCTCCCCTATTAGCCATAGCCCTTTCCACACTCACCAGCTCCCACTGGTTGAAATCTATAATCCAAATACTTGTATAACCTCTTCTGGCTTCGCCTAAAGCTCATACTCTGTATGTACTTTACATCTTCGAGTTCCTTTCACTCTTCTATCTTTTAATCGTGTGATTATTTACAATCAGCTCTTCTTTTTTCTCTATTTTCTTCCGTCTCATCGCAGTTCCCGCCGGAATCTCCTCTTTGTTTTTCCATGACAGGCAAAGGCTCGACCCATACAGCCTCTTCAACTGCTGTCAATTCTCAAAATGCTAACATTCGGCCGTCCTGACTTATGTCGGTCCTCAGACATAAAACTTTCATCTTACTCTATATGGCATAGAAAAATAATCGTGGTATTTGTAGCGACAACTATCAGTAACAGAAAGAATTACACGCAGTAACATTTTTCACATTTGCCATAAAGCTCTCCATAACCTGGTCGAAGATCTTCACTTTCAAATAGGTACGCAGATAAATTTTTCACATTTGCCATAAAGCTTTCCAAAACCTGGTCGAAGATCTTCACTTTCAAATAGGTACGCGGATATATTTTTCACATTTGCCATAAAGCTTTCCAAAACCTGGTCGAAGATCGTCACTTTCAAATAGGTACGCAGATACACTTTTCACATTTGCCATAAAGCTTTCCAAAACCTGGTCGAAGATCTTTACTTTCAAATAGGTACGCAGATACATTTTTCACATTTGCCATAAAGCTTTCCAAAAACTGGTCGAAGATCTTCACTTTCAAATAGGTACGCAGATACATTTTTCACATTTGCCATAAAGCTTTCCAAAACCTGGTCGAAGATCTTCACTTTCAAATAGGTACGCAGATACAGTTTTCACATTTGCCATAAAGCTTTCCAAAACCTGGTCGAAGATCTTCACTTTCAAATAGGTACGCAGATACATTTTTCACATTTGCTATAAAGCTTTCCAAAATCTGGTCGAAGAACTTAACTTTCAAATAGGTCATCTAACCATAATACTCCATATATGTATGCTTCGTTCGGCCATCCACCTGTACAAATGTCCTCATTCTAGCTATCGGATTTACTTTACTAGAAAAACATTAGTCGTAATCTTCGACTCTCTCCTCTTTCGTTTGCGATTTACGAGTTGGTTCGTCTCGACCTTTTCGATTGAAGAGTCTGCTACTGGAGCTATTGGCGAATTCGTTCGTCTACATATCTTTACTTTACTGGAGCTATTGGCGAATTCATTCGCCTACATATCTTTCTTTTACTGGTGCTATTGACGAATTCGTTCATTTACATATCTTTACTTTACTGGAGCTATTGGCGAATTCGTTCGCCTACATAGCTTTCTTTCACTGAAGTGATTGGCGAATTTGTTCGTCTACATAGCTTCTCGTCACGACCTTAAACAAAAGAAATTCCAAGAGCAGTATTTGTTTCTAATAATGATTAAATTAAATATGTATTGTTAATATTAAATATTTGAGAATCTATTTCTGACAATGCTAACCTTTTCGATTGAAGAGTCTGCTACTGGAGCTATTGGCGAATTCGTTCGCCTAAATAGCTTTATTTTACTTGAACTATTGACGAATTCGTTCGTCTTCATAGCTTTACTTTACTGGCGCTATTGGCGAATTCATTCGCCTACATATCTTTCTTTTACTGGTGCTATTGGCGAATTCGTTCATTTACATATCATTAATTTACTGGAGCTATTGGCGAATTCATTCGCCTACATATCTTTCTTTTACTTGTGTTATTGACGAATTCGTTCATTTACATATTTTTACTTTACTGGAGCTATTGGCGAATCCATTCGCCTACGTAGCTTTCTTTCACAGGAGTGATTAGCGAATTTGTTCGTCTACATAGCTTCTCGTCTCGACCTTAAACAAAAGAAATTCCAAGAGCAGTATTTGTTTCTAATTACGATTAAATAGGTATTGTTAATATTACATATTTGAGAATCTATTTCTTACAATGCTAACCTTTTCGATTTAAGAGTCTGCTGCTGGAGCTATTGGCAAATTCATTCGCCTACATAGCTTTACTGGAGCTATTGACGAATTCATTCGTCTTCATAGCTTTACTTTACGGGAGCTATAGGCGAATGCATTCGCCTACATGTCTTTCTTTTACTGGTGCTATTGACGAATTCATTCGTCTACATATCTTTACTTTACTGGAGCTATTGGCGAATTCATTCGCTTGAATAGCTTTTTGTCTCGACCTTTTAGATTGAAGAGTTTGTTACTAAAGCTATTGGCGAATTTGTTCACCTACATAGCTTTCTTTTACTGGAACTTTTGACAAATTGACGAATTCTTTCGTCTATAGTGCTTTATTTTACTGGAGCTTTTGGCGAGTTCGATCACCTACATAACTTTCTTTACTGAAGCTATTGGCGAGATCATTCGCCTACATAACTCGTTTGACTACTTAGCTTTTCATCTCAACCTTAAACAAAAGAAATTCCAAGAGCAGTATATGTTTCTAATAATGATTAAATAGGGATTGTTAATACAAAAGATTTGAGAACGTATTTCTAATCATATATTAAAATACCAGATATTGTTTTGTCTTATTTTGATGACCTTTTTCAAATAATCATAACCTGTGAAATTCCTAATCAGCACCAGTGGACACAAATCAGATCAAGTTACTGTGTCGCTTATGACATGAACATATATACTATCATATCCTCGCAATATGGTGTTTTTAAGCTACAATCTGCCCAGACAACATTAATTTGGAATCCGTCACACAAATACCTACTCTCAATTATTAGAATGAAAAAATATTTATTTCGGTAACTTCTCATCTATAATAACAATATAGTTCATTGGGTTCTCCTTTTAAGTATAATAAATACCTGTACTAGGAGGCCCCGCTCTTCCATATCTAGTACAATATAATATAGTAGTATAAGGTTCAATCTCTGAAAGAATCTCTTATATGCCTTTTGATAGTAATAAAGTAAGGGAAACCAAGTAGATAAATAATGATATTATTTTGACTATTCAAATTATATCACCGCCTAATAATAATAGGCAACCTAACAATTTAACTCATAGTAGTACACTCACAGATCCCTTTGAATTCAGACTAGCTTAATGAAGATGATGAAATAATCACAAAGTTTAACTAAAACACTAAGTATGGGCAGGCCTGTCTTATTCCATGTTTGGGTACAAACGCGCGCACGGTCTCTAAAAGGGCAATGCCTGAGGGATGCCACGCACCCACTGCGATAGACGCGTGCATAGTTATCCTATAGGTTTGTGATTAAAATATTCGTCAAGTACTGAAACTTCGTGAACAATTATTTGTTCTGTGCTAGTAAGCTAAAATTACGGTAAAACATACTGAAACGAATTTGTCTACTTAAACACTAACAAGGATCCGATCCTCTCGTTTTACTAGTAGCCAACCTACTTATCTAAGTACTTTCGATACTTGCATATCTTTATGCCCAACTTTCGTTTATTTAGAATAACTAAGATTTAACAACCACTACCGTTTTAACGTAGGTAAAAATCAATAAAACATTATTTCAATGTTAAAAAATTTTTAGTTTTGTGATGAAAAACATAATCTATCCTTTTCTTTTTTTTTTTCGTAAATGTATGTATGTATGTAGACTCATATATTTTTTTTTAATATAAAATACTTATTCGACTAGCAATAAGGTAAAGGTCCAATATTATGATTTTCAGTTAGATGTCGTTATTGGAATAATAATAATAGGTATATAACTGGTAAAGTCTAATATTAAGAGTAATGGTTCGTCACAAGATGGCAATCCTAACATTTCACGTGCTGCGTTATACAGAATTGAGTTACGCGGCAGACGGAGAAACGCCTTGTAGGTGAATATAAATTAACACACGCAGCGCTGTGCGATCTGAATAACACTTTATTGTTTCGTTGCAAGAGTATATTTTTATTTAAATGTGGTTATGGTGTTTTTCTGTACGTAGTACTATTGAGTATTTTGTGGTATGGAAGTTGACGGCAATGATATTATAATAAAAGAGGTAGATATCACATTAACGCACGCTAATTGTTGCAGACAAATTCAGACAATTGTCGTAATTTTGCTTAGCGGCTACATTTAGCTATATCTTTCTGTACCATACGTTCCGTATTATCTATCGCATTCACCTAATTCATCAATAATTGAACGCCGCTTAGTATGAGGGTAGCATATCTCTATTATAATATCATTGGTTGAAGGTATAAACACTAAATCAATCAAATGTGTTAAATTAAAAACCCAACGTATGAAGAACACTAACTACCTAACTGACTGGTTACCGCAAGTGGCATTTCATTGCAAAAACGTAAATACACTGTTTACAAGAATGACTTGCACTTTGATCTTAAATTTGGAATAATAAATTTCTCTTTTTGCCTTGTATTGATATTTATATTTTCATAAATGTGAATTGAAGGTAATTATGCAATGTATTCTCCTTAGATACCTAATTCCTTCTATGAATCACGTCACGAGGACAGTCGAGGACCCTCACTATAAATTGCTCTTTTGTCATACAAAAATAGTTTTAATATCTGCTGCACTGCAGCTACCCGCAGTAATACCACAGATTAATAGTTATACATAAGCGATTTAAAAGGTTCCTCAGATAATTTGATTTGATTAATTTAAATTTTGAGGTAAAACGTACAAAGCAATTTTTTTTTAATTGTATTATTGAATGTGTAGGTATATATGAATTTAACATAAAACCACAGGCAGGATCGATAGAGAATTTGTCTAACGCGGAAGAACGCGCATACCCCGCAAAAATCGCGTCAGTCGTAACCAGTTCGAGGTAAGTGCGCTAGCGGACGACATTTATTTAAATATGTACCGTATTGTACAGTGATCGACTGCAAAAATCAAAGCCTATATGTGAACTACAAGAATCATGGTGTCAATTATCACCTTTAAGTAACAAATTTTCGCATATTTAAAGTATAAATCTCAAAAATACCTTAAATGATTTTAGCTAGGTCATTACCAAGGTAGAACTTGAACAAAGAACAAGAACCGCATACATTGCTGTGTAGTTATACAGGAGCGTAAGGCTAACTTCGTTTCGAACATGCAATGAAAATCGTGTCATGCGATACGTCCATCTATTTCTATACACGCATGTGTGTGTAGATCCGAGAGCGCGGTGTGACGCGGTAGTGCGTATTTACAAGAGCTTACGAACATGTGAGTTCTTGGGCTGTGTGAGTAAAAAATTTTCTACTATTGGTCTCTATTGGCGTTCGTTTACGTGTAGTTGTAATATTAAGTGGGGAGTTTCGTGGGACATCAGGTCTAAGCTAAATCCACGAGTCACAGCCCATCTTTCGTGATCTAATACCTACACCTACCTACTTATAGGTACTATTATTACTAATCAACTTGTTCGAATCAAAATTAGAGGAAGTGCATCACTATGACGAAATGTCACATTGAAATATGAGATTATTCAAGTTCCATATATATCTTAATTATTCTCCTTTCGAATAATGAGAACAGTATGGAAGCACATAACATAATTTTATTCATTCAGGTACCTGGCATACAATAGTTTGTTATACTACCGTGATCAACATGTTTCTATATTACTAAGCCAAAGTCAGGTCTATCTGAAGATTCCGCTGTGTGGATTGATCAGTGGGGAACCACTAAGGGGCTCACCTATTTAAGACTGATATGTGTAGGTACATCAATTTGTACTTAATGCTGTTGGTTTTCCCATAAAAGATAAATTAATAAATACATAACCACATCTCCTATATTTATTTATTGGAAAGAGCCTTATATGAGTATAAAATATGCTGTATGTTTTACTTTATACCTAAACTTGTTACTTTAATAATGCATAGGTATTATAGTAACCATTCCTTATAAAATACAAATAAAATATGGTTAGAACTTTCTTAGGTCTGTAACCTTTCTATTTGGTATTTGGTGATCATGGTCTTGAAATCAATTTAAACTTCAGACTTCTAGCTAATGTTACTCTTGAATTTTAATATGATTTGCCATTGGTAAATTACATTGTTTTATTATTGTGTACATTTGTGATGAGCTTAGTTGAATGTATACTAAGTATAACTTATCACTGGTAGGATATCATTGCTTACCTACTCAAGAGATTTTTTGTTGCTACAGGTACTGAAAACAGATTGAGGTTGTAAAAACACAAAATGTTCTGTACCTACTTGCCCTGCTTGTTATGTATCGTTTTGTAGCTATTTACTCTAACAAATACAACTGCATAACTACTTGCTTGAAATATAATTCTTGGAAATATAATAACATCATACATGTTATACCTTCTATAAATAGGTATTCAAATAATATTTAAGTTAGTGTTTATATCACTTATCTGAGTTCTTTTGGATCATGTGTACCCTAATGAAATGTTCTAAGGTATTTATTTAACTTTCTATCTATTTTTTTTTTCAATTTGGCTATAACATGATATAACTGTATCTGTGATAACTATACCCAAATATTCCATCATTATTACACACACTTCATTTATAAGATAGTAACATATGTTATCATCAGTTGGCGGACGTTTATTTAGGTACCTATTTACAGACAAAACAAGATGTTGCTCTGTACATAAATTGTTAATTATTGGACTATGATTAATTCATGGTGTAAAAACAGTAGTTGGACCATAAATTACAACCTTACTAAAATTAATTTTAACCCGTGTCATTATTATCTTTATTTGATTGACCTCAACTCAGGCATGTAAGAAGTTGACTCTCAAACACAGTTTAGTACTAAGACTGCTTTTCATATTTCCACTTTGATACAATATTATCAAATTGTGCAACTAATATTATGGGTGCGCTGAGTTATTAGATGATATCAATTGATAATTATTTTAGTAATCTGACCTAATCAGATTTCCTAAGAGTGTTCATATTTTTAAGGAAGGCAAACAGAATTCTTTCTAGGTAACTGATATTCTTCTATAAGTAGACCAATACCTAACTAGTAATTAGAAAATGAATGGCTTATTTTCAATCAAAATCATTAGTCAGCATGTAACAAATAAGTGTATACAGTTCTAATGTACCTACTGGTACTTATGTTGCTTATATACTGAATTGTTTGAATACTATTATGATAACTGAATAATCTTCCTTCGGGGTCAGTCCGGTAAAGAGAATAAATTAATCAACAAAGTAGTCACATATCAACAGTTGAATCCATCACCTCATCCTTTGCTAGGTACCCAGGTATTTCCTTTGTGCTATGGCATCAATGATAGTCATATTATCTAGGTACCTACCTAGTGGTATATTCACGGAATCAATAGAAAACTTAGTTTGTAAGATATGGATCTGTTTGATTCACCTAATATTTTGACTTGTAAGAAGGTATGAATCTCAGATTCGTAACACAGTCTCTCCGATGCTGTATCGGAAGTATGGTGCATAATTAGATTCACTGAATAGTTCGACTTACCTATGAAAAATATAGCAGTGGGTTTATCCGTAACTTCTGAAATGATAAACTTCTCTAACTTATATCCATGCTGGTAAGGGGATACAACCTTTGTGGCATAGCTGGCCGCCGCCATTTTGTTTTTTTTTCAATGTCGCGGCGCACGGTGTAATTGGTATATTTGGGTAGAGGACACTTATACAAACAAAAAATGTTAATCAATATGGTGGCCTAAAGTGTCACGTTTCCGAGATATTTGGAGGATAATTATGACAATCATTAAAAATGAACTTATTACGTATTTATATGCATTCGATTGTATTCAAATAATAGTTTCCAGGTTGATTTATCAATTTTTTAGAATAGAGTTACACTAGGAGCACGAAAAACAATATTTTTAATTACTTACCTCCTAAACAGCATCGTAATATTCGCTATGAACCACAATGTTGTCAAAGTAGCTCGGATCGTGACTTGTTTTCTATCTTGTCATTATTATACAAACAAAAATGACAATACTTGTCCTAAAATCTATGTTGCCAAGTTAATTGAAACTAAAGATTGCTAAGTAATGTTCCCTAGGCGCCAAAATTGCAATAGCGACGTAAATAAATAAAAAAACCCGGTCCCGCGGCCGGCCCGACCTAATAAAACTTCCACCTAAATTAAAGTCCTGTCTTCGTGGAAGACTGCTCACGTGCACACAATGGCACTGGTGTCTTCTAACCAAGTTACCAGCATATGGGCTTCCCGAGGGACTATGCAAATGGGTCGCCAATTTTCTGTCCAGCAGATGCATAAGAGCTGAGAGATATAAATGCTGGCGTTCCGCAAGAGTCTGTACTGTCCCCAACACTGTTCCTGCTGCATATCAATGAAATGCTGTCTATTGACGGCATTAATTGTACACTCATTGCAAATATTCCTCGTTTCGTGGTGGATGACCGCGAACGGCTTGTGTCTGAAATCGAGAGCACACTAACAAGTGTCTCCGATTACGGTCGACTAAACCTAGTCCATTTCAACCCCACTAAAACCCAAGTCTGCGCGTTCACCGCTAAGAAAACCCCATTTGCTGTGGCTTCACAATTCCAGAACATGGACATCAGTGAAAGCATCGGAATCCTCGGCATCGGCATTTCTAACGACGTCAATAGTCCGTCTAGAAGACAAGGTTAAGCTAGCACCCAAAAAACTCGAAGTGCATAACAGAGCGAAGCAGTACTTCACATCGGGGCAAAGGCTGCAACTTTACAAGTCACAAGTCCGGCCTTACATGGAGTACTGCTCTTACCTGGATACCAGTTTGGGCCTTTAGACTCTGTTCAGCGACGTGCCATTAGAATTGTCCACGATCCCGAGCTCACAAGCAGCTCAATCTAAGGAGAGACTTTGCCTCCTTATGTGTGTTCTACCGCTTGTACAACGGACAGTGTTCTGTAGAATTGTTTAACCTGATGCCCACGGCTACCTTCTACCATCGCTAGTCGCAAGTCTCGCCATTGACGGGGAGTCCATCCTCACACATTGGAACCAAAATAGTTTCTAACTATGCGGTCTTAAAGGAGCTTTTTTCGCATAAAAACAAGAACATAAATTGTACTTCATCATATCAGCCCATGAATGTCCACTGCTGAACATAGGCCTCCCCCATTGATTTCCACTTCGAACGGTTCTGTGCCGCTTGCATCCAGCGGCGCCCAGCGACTCTGACCAGGTCGTCGCTCCACCTGGTGGGAGGTCGTCCCGCTAGACGTCGTCGTAGCGGGACGAAATTGTACTTAATCAACTTTAAACTCACTTCATTCGTCAACTTCATTCGTCTCATATTATATATACATCGATATTCCAATATCTCGGTAACATGATATTTTAACACAAGTATTTTCATTTACGCGACATCGTGACAAACGGGTCCATACTCCACAGGAGCTAGGCATCACGCAGCGTTTATCGGCCGTAGTACAGTCGCACATACTGCAGTACTTTGGGCATGTTTCTAGGCGGGATAAGGACTCCATTGAACGGCTGGTCATACAAGGAAAAGTAGAGGGAACCAGATCACGCGGCAGGTCACCTATGCGCTGGTCTGACCAAGTAAAATCTGCAGTGGGAAACCGCGTATCTGACTGCACCAGGCAGTCTGCCAACAGAGAGAGATGGCGGGAGATCGTGCGGAGAGCCGTGTCCGCCTCTATCACCGATGCGTAAACGACAGAGAAGAAGATTGTCATTTTTGGTTAATAACGGCGACATGGAAAACAAGTTAACCACTACGATCCGAGCTATTTGACAACATTGTGTTTCATTGCGAATATTGCGATGCGGTTTAGTAGGTAACCAATTAATGAATATTGTTTTTTCGTGCTCTTTGTTTTGCTATATTCTAATAAAAAGTTAAATCAACCTGGGAACTATTATTTTAATACAATCTAATGCATATAAACACGTAATAAGTTCATTTTTAATGATCGTCGTAATTCTCATATGGCGATCTTTACCTCCAAATATCTCGGAAACGTGACACTTTAGGTCACCATATTGCTTAAAATTTTTTGTTTGTATAAGTGTCCTCTACCCAAATATATCACTTACACCGTGCGCCGCGACATTGAAAAAAAATCAAAATGGCGGCGGGTGGCTATGCCAGCTCCCATACAAAAATGTTCGGACCCCTTTGGGGTTTCCCCCTTATGGCCTCCACCTCCCCTATTAGCCATAGCCCTTTCCACACTCACCAGCTCCCACTGGTTGAAATCTATAATCCAAATACTTGTATAACCTCTTCTGGCTTCGCCTAAAGCTCATACTCTGTATGTACTTTACATCTTCGAGTTCCTTTCACTCTTCTATCTTTTAATCGTGTGATTATTTACAATCAGCTCTTCTTTTTTCTCTATTTTCTTCCGTCTCATCGCAGTTCCCGCCGGAATCTCCTCTTTGTTTTTCCATGACAGGCAAAGGCTCGACCCATACAGCCTCTTCAACTGCTGTCAATTCTCAAAATGCTAACATAAATAATGTAGTATTTTCAATGTACGGATTATTTTTCTAATATTGTTTTTTTGATTACTAATGACCTATACATTCATCCCTCAAAATATACGCCAAGACTTTAGAAGGACCTTATATAAAGTACATGTATTATATATAGAGGACTAGCTGACCCGCGCGGTGTCACCCGCGTTCCCGGGATAAAAAGTAGCCTATGTCCTTCTCCATACCATAGGCTATATGCATGCCAAATTTCATCGCGATCGGTTCAGCGGTTTAAGCGGGAAAGCGTAACAGACAGACAGACAGAGTTACTTTCGCATTTATAATATTAGTTAGGAGGATTATAGAAAAAACATTAACAACCTCTCAGGACTATATTACTTACATCATAAACAACAACTTTAGTCATAAATTTATTTATTTATATCTACCTAATAAAATATAAAAACATAAAATCCTTAAACTCTATACTAAAAATGAAAAGAAATTAACTAAATGAAAAAATCGTTCTCAGAGGGCAACATTCCCAGAATGCTGGCGGCATTCTGGGAATTCATTGGCCACGTTGATGATGGTGACTGCTCGGCCCCCACGGACCTAGAGTTTCAACCCTAAATGGCTCAAATATGTAGCTCATATCTATATTACTATATTTGCGCCGCTTAAGGTTCTCTGGTGACATGGCAGCGCCACTAGCCTTATTTATTGTCTCTGGAAGATGTTGTCGAATTGTTTCGAGAGGCCATGGTAGTGTTTGAACGTGACCGTACAGGCAGTCTCCGATTGGGGCAAAGCCAATCTGGTCACTTTTAACGCCACCAAGACACAGGCGTGTCTTCACCGCCAAACGGAGTCCTTTCCACCAGGCTCCTACTTTCCAAAATGTATCCTTGCCAATGTGCGATCGGCTTGATCTCCTTGGCATAACCTTAACAGCCAAAATAAACTTTCGCTGTTCTATTGAGTCGAAGGCAGAAACAGCTGCTAGAAAGTTGGGTATCCTCTCTAAGGTCAAGCGTTACTTCACGCGTTGTTTGAACTTTATAAAGCAAGAGTCTGGTCATGCATGGAGTACTGCTCTCATTTCTGGGATGGATCCGCTAAGCACCAGTTTGACGCCCTCGACTCAATAGACCGCCGAGCCTGGAAGCTCATGATGAGTCTTTAATTAAGACGAAATTTAGTAGCCTCGACCATTGAAGAAAAGTTGCTTGCTTATCGGTTTTCTACAGGATTTATTTTGGAGAGTGTGCGCAGGAATTGTTCAACCTGCTTCCGGCGCGGCGCCGGAAGCAAGTTCTATTCCCTTGCTGTCCGCATTATAAATGAGGATGCAAAACGCTGTATTCGGTATATGTCAACACCGTTGGGTCTCTCACTATCGTCATGAAACAGACCATTGGGTTCTAAATTGGCTGTTTTTATTTTTAGTAAGTGTATTGTTTTGTAAAAAGTCATAGAACAAAAGTTGTTGTTTATAATTTAAGTTTACAGTCCTGCAAGGATGTTAGTGCTTTAACAATAAACCTGT
>OX596243.1:12365820-12476271 GCA_951394255.1 Polyploca ridens
TATTGTGTGGCAAGTCCCTTAGGGGGACGCCAACAGATAGGTAGGTAGGGTTCGATTAAATGAAACAATGGAAATTAGTCCAATGAAACATTTAATTGCCTAAAATTCTGTGGCCGCCTCACGTCCAGATTTCACAGGGGGTACAGTTTTTAACAGGGGGAACACTGGCCTGAACTAAGGTAGAAGTAGCAGCTTCAGTTTTCGCTTCGGTCTGGTCCAGCTCCCAGGATGTCAGCGGGAGTAGGTAGTCCAGGCAGGCAGTACAGGAGGTAGGTCCCTCAGCGTTCCACAGCTAGTTATCAAGCTGCATAGGTAGATGCAAGGTAGGCGTAAATGTAGACGTAAATCCTGGAAGGCCAGAAACAAAAAGGCTAAAGCGTTTGCTGCGCAACTGTGTAGGTAGGTTTGAATCTAGGTTACAGTGTCCCTGACAAACAATAAAAAGGAAGCAGCGCTAGCATGGATAGGAAAGATAGAAAGCTAGAACACCTTACAATGGAGAATCAGATAGATAATACATGGGAACTTACCCTAGCGGGATTCCACGTGATATTAAACTAGATACAAAATTCGAAGCAAGTGACGCAGCCGTCACCTGTGAAGTCTCAAAGCGCACTGACCGTGGAGAATTCTCGAACTGAACGACTGGGCGTTGGCCGCCGCGCCGGCGCAGCTCGCAAACCCGTTAGATTTGTTAGGGATGCGTAGGTGCGGGAACCATTATCATTAATACGTACTTGTAGATTCCGTACAATAATATTTATTAAGTATTTAGATTTTTAGGTTTTATTAGTTTAATAGGTTATATTTAATTATGTTTTAGAATAAGTTGTAAATATTATTTTAATTTAAGTGTAATTAAGTTTTATTAAAGGTTTTCTAACTATACTTATATTTATTTATGTAACTTGCAAGTGCAACGTTACAGTTGCATTTTATATATGTACACTATACAACGAATATATTTGTTTTTCTATCATATACAGCGCTTGACGCGTGCTCAGTTTCTTTTGAATGTGATTAACGAGAGAAAAATCGTCTTCCTAACGGTGAAGGCTCAATGAAAACATAGTTTGTGTAGATTCGTTATAGTAATTGCGATGAGAATAAACTACAAATGAATTAGACAGTGTAAAGTAACCTGATTCCCTGTTATCAGTATAATATGATATGAATGTGCGAATTGATAAATGAATGTAGTTGACGGCCCACCCTAAAACAGTTTTAAAATTGCATTATTTTAGATTAACAATGCTTAGGTAATTTTACAACTTGACGAGGTTTTTTTTCTTTTACCACACTCAAGTGTATGCAATTAATAAATGTCTGTAGCAATTTAAACAAACGGTCAGCGTAATCAAGAATTCATAGATTGAAATAATGCACTCGTGTAATAACACTGAGCAGGCTTATGACAAAACGTGTTAAGATATCGAATGTCTGACGTCCGTCGTAATGAAAGTATGAATATAACTAATGGTAGATACATGGTAGGCGTAATTTAGAGGTAACGTTGCGTGCATGCACTACGTTAGGTTAGGGCAACTAGGGCATGATGGTCAGGCTCAGCAAGCCTATAAACTGTATTTGAATCCCCCACGAGAAGTTTACTTATGATTATGATTAATAAATATGTTCACGGGACTTCAAGCTTTAAGCAAAGAGACTAAAGTAAGAAATCGTGAATTGTCTATGTACCTTTATGTATAGATATATTTTGTAATATTTTAGTTAATTGTAAGTTTATAGTAATTGTGTTATTGGTGTACGAGCAGTGGCTGCTTAATGTAGGCACGTATAACTTTATTCATATCAAAACGTGGAAATAATATAGATTTCTCTATACAGAATGTTTTTTTGGTCGGCGACAAGCGACCCAGGAGTGGTAGTACAAAAAATACATTTTCCAAAAATGGACTTAATTCCATTAAATACTGTAAATGCGTTGAGAAATACCTTATTCAATTTGAAATAAAATTACCGCAAAGTATGGTCACTCGACACGTGCACAGACTAGAGCTAGGCGCAAGCCGCCATCGCCCCACTCCTTTACTCCCTCGCACTCCCGATGAGTATTACGTCTACACTTTAGCTTATTACATGATTTTCCAAATAATATTTTTTTTATTTTTATTATAAAAAAAAAGTATTTTTTTGAGCACCAGTATCATTGACCCTGAGTCGCTCATCGCTGACCAAAACAACGACCTGTATATAAAACTAAATCCATATTTACCTTGGTGACGCCATAACTTGGGAACGACTTTACCGATTTACTTTTTAATACAAGTTTTATAATACTCTGGAGACGGTGCTTACGGTTTTTTTAAAGAAAGTTACTTATTTTCGGTTTCACCCGAAAAAAGGACCTCGTGAGATATAAAGCTGTAGCTAAATAATTAAATTTTACAAAACCAATTGAATTACCTAATCCAAATAGCAAATTTTCCTGTAATGACCCATTTCTATTATTTATAATTTATATTTGACTATTACTAATAAAAATATATGTACACATCCTTGTTTTGTTTCATTTCTGTAGTTTATTTATGCAGCCTGGATCGCAAGGCACACCAATCATCCATACAATGAATTTTAACTTTGTATAACTGACGCATGGGCGGGCTATCTGTCTGCGTGAGTTATACATAATGTATGAAAACAATGGGGTCTTTACGATACGCAACAGAGCAAACACATACATCAGTGCAGTAGAAATGTAAATTCAAATCTCAAGCCTTGATGTAGTTCTAGTTTTTTAGTATGTTGTATGGACCAGATAGGGTAGTGTGAATCCAACATGGAACAATTAACCTATAGAAGCGCAATGACGTTCATTTTGGTTGAAATAAATTCCGCCAATTTCCCACCGCCGACAATGCGCGCTGATTGGTTAAGACAAAGACGCATGCACTCTGATTGGCCAAGTCAAAAACACACGACGCAGCGAGTGGTCCTTACTGTTCAAATTCAGTGACAAATCACGGACTAGTTGTGGAATTATATTGTTCAGTATACTACTCTATAGGGATATTTCCTCGATGGAATCCAAATTTGCTTTCGTCCAAAACGTGTGCTTCACGAACAGCTGGAACCTCAGGTCGTGCAGTCTCGTGTCATGCATTGCGATTTTAGCCCTTTTTCGTGTCGATTTCTACGGAGCCATAAATGTTTTGACACCTATATGCATTACGTCATACAATCTATATCGATTCGATAAGTGAAGATTAACGACCGAGGCAGGAATTAGGTTATTACATGATATAAAACAAGTTTTTACTTACACATATTTCGTATATTCGCCTTTCTAATACTGCTATCAACTAAACACAAAAAGCGTGGCAACGAGTTATTGATTACATATAATAAAACTAAAGTATATATCAATAGACAAAAGCAACAATAGGGACACATTGAAAAAAATAAAACATTTTTGAATTCATGGCATTCAACAAAATGCTGCTGTAACGGAATGCTGTCAGTTTACGACTTTAAATAAACATAGTAGATGTTTGAACCTGAATATCTAAACAAATATCATTTTGTATAAAGTGGTGAACTTGTCATTTTAAAAATAAATACATCATTTTGCATTATCACAAACCACTGGCACTTAATTTGTGCAATATTACAAGCTAGGACTATAAAAATAAGTGATAATATATCCTAATGCCACAACTACACATTACATGTACAAAACAATCATTATTTCATATTAGGCCATCATATCCATGGAGTACAACTACATAAATGTATGAATACCTATTATAAAGCTTGTGTGCGAGAAGCCAGTTCCCAATCGCTGTGTTTAAATACAACGGTATTATCAAAATCTTAATACGATGGTAAAACCTTCGAAAATTTAGCACCACAAGTTGGCTTCTCACTTTTAAGAATTTTGATAGTTTTTCTTCCAATCAATTTAATGAATACATACAAAGTACAGTTACAACCTTATTTTTTTCATCTGTTTGAATTTTTAGAATGAGCAATTCATCTTTTAGATGATTATGTTAAGATTGTTTATGATTATTATACACACACAATTGACTGAACTTAGGTCTAAATCCTGTTAAAATGGCATCATCAAAATCAAATTACTTACAAGTGTTCTTATGGGATATAAAGACATGAAAGAAGTACGGTAAGAAGAGAGATTTAAAGAGCAAGGATATCTTGCAAATCATACAAAACTGTTAAGGTACTCTTGGTTAAGGCTTGGAAGTGTTACAGCGGAGGCTCATCCCACTTCAGGTGCTTTTCAGGTGTCAGGTGGACGATGCGCACGTGAACCGCTTGGAACTTCTCAAACTTTGGTGGAATTGGACAGAGTCTATATATTACTTCATCACCAGGCAGCGGCACATACTCTCCTTCAATACTGTTAAGAAAACTCTATTTTAGAATCTTTGTATCAAAGACAACACATGATTTTGAGCAACATTTACAAAACAATTAACAATTGCCACAAAAAGCCTAACACATAGAAGTATCCTTGTAACATACTAAAAACTTGAACAAACAATAGAATATGTGGGCTGAATTTATGACACTTAATAAATTAAATATAGATGATCAAAATGGATAGCTATCATAAAGTCAATCATATTACAGCACTGTAGTAATGGTAAATAGATGGCTATTACTATTATACTTGTTATTACCTATATACCTATATGTGCAGCTAGTAATTCAGGTCAATAACAAAACATTATGTTAGTGTGTGTGTATGGCAGTGGTGTGAGTTATAACTGGTTTTACTTAACAAGTCAAATGAATCATAAGTTTCACATAGTTTCAAGACCAATGTTGGATGAAGGCTCAATATTTACTGATCATGATAGATGGATGACAGCATGATGGAATGGTATTAGTATGCATACATAAAATGCTTATAAGATATTTATTATCCCACTTGGAGAATATCCTGTAAAACTCACTCGGAAATATGTACGAACAAGGCTTCACCCCCTTTATCAGGGCTCACAAATCCGTGACCCTTTCCCCGGCAAAAGGATTTTATTTTACCGCTCTCCAGTGGGTTACCTAGAGCTCGTTCTGATCTAGAATAATAAATAAAAAAATTAGTCTATATCTAATATCTTGAAACATCAATATAATTATAAAATACGCAAAAACTTACGTCGACGCAGTTCGGTTCCGTCGTGTTATTATGGGACTAGGAAGTTGTAAGTGTGAATTTGTTTTATTAGGAGAGTCATCACTGTTGAATCCATAATCATTGGACATGATGATGACTTGATAGAGTGCAGCGTAATCCTCGAGACGATAAAAATTAAAAATAAGAGCCGAGCTTCCCTGACAGAAATGGGAGATGGGAGAACGAGAAAGTGTTACCGTTATGCAAATTCAGTTACCTACTAAACTAAACAAAACACAATCTGTTTATGAAAATATACTAGACGAAGGACCCAAATCTACCATGCAAAATACTGAATTTATGACTGGTGTAAAATAAAACCCATAATTATTAAGTGTTTGTGTTATGATGATTACTTACGCGTGATGAAACACCATGATACCTATTCATCGACTTATACAGGGCGAATTTTTATTTCTAGCCAGTGTGTGCAACTTCTGAACTACAGGTCGTAGAGAAAAACGCTGAAAGAAACCCCGAGCTGAATTTTGAAGAAAATTAAAATGCCATTAAAATTTATTTTAAAAAATTAGTATATTCGAAGATATTGGATTTTTAAAAAAAATTTTTTTTTCAAAATTCTGCTTCTTCGTCACAATATGAACAAAATTATGTAAGACAATCTTGCTCTCAAGTTGCTAGAAGTTATCCAAAATATTATTTTATATTTTCCTTGACCATTGTTTTATTCTGCGTAAAGTTTGACGAGATGGAGCAGATCTCGCAGGGACTTCACTATGTTTAGCCATAAAGAATTAGCTCTTAGCATTCTGACAAAAAAATTGAGGTCAATTTTGATAACTTCTAGCAACTTCAGACCAAGATTGTCAAACATAATTTTGTTCGTATTGTTAAGTAGAAGCAGAAAAAGAAAAAAAAAATTTAAAAAAAATTAAAAACACTTTTTTTTTTTCTTTTTTTTTAATGGCATTTTTATTTTCTTCAAAATTTAGCTCGGGGTTCCCTTCAGCGTTTTTCTCTAAGACCTGTAGTTCAGAAGTTGCACTCACTGGCTAGAAAAAAAAAATCACCCTGTATATGATTGGCGTAATGATATTATTATTAAAAAAAATACTAAATTGAAACACAAAATATTAAAATTATTAATGTCAAATAAATTCAAATTATAATGTCTTATGTTCCTTCAGATCATAAAATAAAAATTATAATGATTTCTAAACTCATCCAAAACCAGTGTTCACAACCTGAAGCCAGGTAGCTATCGTACATACCAGGGCCGTAAAATTATCGTATATGGATCAAAATGAAGAATGTTCACTAATTTTGAATTTTAGCTCATCGCATTTTCTGTAGAAAATAAAAAAATATATGTGAAAGAATTATTTCAATACGACAATTACTTTCCGAGATATAGAATTTTTAAATGAGCGCGCGACGCGGGATTCGACCGCCCGGTACTTGATGCGTGTGACGTCATGTTTCAACGCTCGCTCAGTCCGTCGCGCTCTTTTTCTCTAGAAAAATCTTATTCCTTGGGTTTATAAATTTGAAACTTAGCACTATTACTTATTTAATCAAATAATACAGCTTCTCATTATTAGATTTTTAAAACTACCCCTAAAAGGGGGTTTAGGAGGTGTTAAAGTTTGTATGGAATAAACCTACCGCGCGGTCCGATTAACTTAAAACACGGTTTTAATACATCGTATAAACATAAAAAAACATGTGTTTTTGGGTTTCGCGAAAATCTACCCCTAGTAGGGCAAAAAGGGGTAATAATGTTTTAAGGGGAGGATTTTACTACGTCTGTATTAACTCAAAAATTGGAATACATTAGTTCCTTTTGTAGCCTAAGAAAGGATTTTAGAAATTCTATCCCTCCATCCAGTGGGTAAAGAAGAGGACGCAGGTAAAACGGCGGGGCGGAGTGTTAGTTTAGAGATAAAATCAAGGCTTATTGTTTTGAAGATCGTCAGTATAGTGAGAGTCTGCTATCTACACATTATTCATTTATAGTGTGCATTATTTTGGTACCCCCGCAGTTTCACCTGCGCGTACCTACAGTTTGATTTTTTTGCGCGGAACCCCGTTATTATTTTTCTAAAATAAAATTAGCCTAAGTTCCTTCTTATAACATACGCTATCTACCTGTGATAGTCTCCTTAAAATCGGTCCAGCCGTTCCGTAGGTTAGGACACAGATTACTAAATATTTACTGCGTAAGTACAAACAAACTGTGTCAAATGTTTAATCCGCATGCGAAGACGGTTACTATAAAAATAAATAAATAAATATCCTGGGACATTCCTCACACACGGTCATCTGATCCCAAACTAAGCAGAGCTTGTACTATAGAAACCAGATAACTGATATAATACATATACTACTTATTATTTGTAAATACATACTTAATATACATAATTACACCCAGACTCAGGACATACAGACATGTTCATGCACACAAATACATGTCCTGTGTGGGAATCGAACCCACTACCTGCGGCGCGTAAAGTGAACCTTAACCAACTGCGCCAACTGGCACGTATAACAAGAGTATAAATAGGTACAGATAAAACATTACTACTTATTTGTTATCTATAACGTAAACTTAAACCGTCTTATTAATAAATAAGTTGTAAGTCAAGTATAGTTAAACCTAGGATTAAAATATATCCGTCACTTTCTAATGTCATATAAACAAAAAGGGCTGGAGCATGGCTGGAGCTATCTTAATACCTGGGTGTTACAAGACTAACCTACTAAATACACCTTATTTTTTAATAAGGGGGAAAAGGTTTGGTAAGTACCTACTTAAAATTAATTCTTTTAGGTAAATAATGCAAAAAAAAACAAATTCAAATACACACACAGGAAGCATGTGCATTCTTACTTACTCCTCGCTTTTCAGCGGCAACGGAATCACTATTCTTCGATAAATTAATGGGCAACTATAAGGCTATCTATTTTAATCCTTCATGATTTAATAAAGGTTTTTTTGTATTGTAATGACCTTGATTAAGAATACACACACTATGAACGCAACAGTAGAATAATTCACGGATGAAACAAAACACTTTCCCCTAATATTATAGCGCAAGGAATGCTGGCGACTAACGCAAGTGAGCGGAGCGTTGCAAGATGACGTCACACTGGGGTCACGTGACTGCTAGTGGGCCTCGATATTTAGGGAAATTTCAAATGTCTGTAAAATCATAACTACTTGGTTTTTTTTAATGAAACAAAAACTAGTGTATTTGTATACATAATGGCTCTACTGTTACAAACTTTCAAGCGATTTTGCATACCTAGTAACATTCCTCATTATCGTATACATCTGAAAAATGGCTAAAATAATTTAAAAAATCATATGAAACGTGACAATAATATGTTGCAAATGCTTTAGTTTAGAACTAAACTTAACTAAACGTAAACTTGTGTTTTTTAAATGGAAAAATAATAATAATTCAATGTTCGACGTATAGCACAGACTTGAGCTGAGCCCTCGTCCACTTCGAGTGTGTTGAAAGCGTCATCATTTCGAATTTATAAAGAAGAAAATAATGTTAAAGGTTAGAGACACATTAAAACAAGCATATTTTAAGAAAGTCTAACTGAATAGATTCTATATTTGCGAGAACAGAATACACAAATATTAATGAAACTTAACATTTTATATACAATTTTTAATCTTTTCCGTCAAAGAGGAACTACGCAATATCTGTGTAAATCTGTGTAATCATCAAATTTTTCAGCAGAATGGAAATTATCGTACAATCTGCGTACGATAGTCGTGTACCATCGTACATCGTACGTAGTTATGAAATTATCGCACATGTACGATAATTATCGAACGGGTCCGAACACTGTCCAAAACTACTAAACTAGTATAAATTTTTTTTTTTCACTCTACGCTTGATTGGCAATCAGTAGGGCGATTACCTAACTTTATTTCAATGAAATTCAGATTGAAATAACCTCTGAATCGGTAGAAATATTACAAAATCGGAAATGGTTCCATTTCTAATGAACCACTGTTTGTATTTGCAGTTATCAAAACGTAAAAAAGTTATCAGAAAACCGCTATATTGAACCGATTTCAATTCGAAAATGATTGAAATTTAGTTGCGTAATCGCTCCACTGACAAAAGTCATAACAGTGTAGCCAGTATAACTTCCCTAAAAAGTACGAATAATTATTTTCTGGTCATTAAATAGTTACTCGAAATTACAAAAGATGATTCTTTCAAACTTCTGTTATCCTGGTATCGCTCTTATTATTTAAATGATAATTCGGCCAGTAGAACTAAATGAAATCTACGCCAGAAAATGAACTACAGAGGAGTGTCTGTTCGAAGGGAACGTCATCATATAAGCTAACTTTAGGAAAACTATAAAAATCTTCTCATTCTTCAATAGAGGTGTGTAACTCATAAAAAATACGCGAGCTGTATCACAGCTCACGGCTCAGGTGTGTGAGCTGGTTCAATGACTCAGCTCGCAGATCAGCTCAATTTGTACCTAAGTTGTACCTATTGTCCACGATGCGCGTGCACGCTCACTATACGTACCGCGCGTCGAATTGAGCCAACTGAGCTGCCGCGATTCGTTCGACTCTGCCGAGCTGCTCTTTTCATACTTCAGTCAGAGCTGGAATTATTTGTCTTTTTTGATATTATCTATATATGTTACATATTTATTTATTGAATTAATAATTATTTATATGTTTTAGAACGAAATAATAATTCGTAGATTAGAATCACAAGAATAATCTATGGAGGGAGTCGCAGATACAATAGGACTTGGATTGAGCCGTGACCTAGTCATTTTGTTGTTGAGCTGTAGCTCAACGGCTCAAACCCGTGTGATCTGATTCATTGAGCTGGTTCATAGCTGAGTTACACACCTCTATCCTTCAATTCTTGTATGTAGATTTTAGTCCATTTTGAACAGAATCGCAATTAGCATAGGTAATAGATATTTTAGCCTGTTTTTATTTAAAGAAAACGTAGTATTCAACGTACTAAAATAGATGTCACAAAAAATATTACAATATGGCCAGCGATATACACATATGTAGGTATTTCGTATTTGCTTTAGTTAGTGTCAAAAAGTACATTATATAATTGGTGTGTTGTGTGACCACAGAACACTTTCTTCACTTCACTTCAAAGACTACAATAGTACCTATGCTTCACTTCGACATTCATGCAGTCTGGGCGCGTACGGAGCTGCACTAAGTAATTACAAGACATCGAATCAAAGTGTGAATCTGCCCCCCTAAAAAGGAAGCTAAAGCAATATTGCTAACGCAATTCATATTTTCGAATTTACGGCAGATCTTATGCAATTCATCAATTGCGAATCTTTTATTGAATTGAATTGTATATAATGAGTGACTAGTATACCAAAAAATATTGAAATTACGTAGGATCTGACGAGAATTCGAAAAAATGAATTGCGTTAGCAATATTGCTTTAGCTTCCTTTTTAGGGGGGCAGGACTTAAATAACAATTAAAACACACCCCCCTCACACACACACCTCACGATGACACATACACAAACACCCCCACACACACGTATACGTGGCTATCTGTTGGCTCTATCTATTATCTAATCTATCTGATCTCAAGACTTGTGTCGTAGGGCCTGGTAGCCGCGGTAGAGATAAAATGTAACTACATCGTCATACATTGACGGGCCAGTTGGCGCAGTTGTTTAAGGTTCACCTTACGCGCCGCAGGTCGTGGGTTCGATTCCCACCACAGACAAACCGGACGGCATTCTCGCTATCATAAAACTGAGGAACAGTAATGGCGGCGACTATTTATGTGTGATTATATTTAGGGTTGCCATGTTAGGCTAAATTTACCCACTCTTTTATTATGTTATACCACTATTATACTCAGACAAATATGTAACGGTAGACAAGTTTAAATGAAAATTAAGTGTAAATGTAGGCAGAATATACCGTATCATTTTAAAATGTTAATGGTGGCCAAATCTCGCTATGAAAATATCCTAACTAATATTATACACATCTGAAAGTGAGTTTGTTTGTTAATTTTATTTTTGTTCTGCTTTCATGCTTCAACTATCAACCGATCGCTAAAAAAGGGGTCGAAGATTTTTGTTCAGTCTGGCATATTCATCAGGCGCCGTTTTTTTTTTTTTAAAGGCGGCTTTCGATGTAACCTTTATACATCGATTGAGGACACTCATACGAATATAAAAATAATGGAGTGCCTATGTCCATAACGTTAAAGAGTTCTTTGCAAAAAAAAAACGATGTTTGACATCTTCAATAACCATGAAAATTTTGTCTTTAAATGTTTTTTCAACAAACTCGCTCGTAAAGTGACGTTTTTAGTATCTTAAAGTAGCTTATTACTTACCTACCATACATTACCGCACAGTTTTATGATAGGTATAATCCCGATTATGATACGTTTGTACACCTCACTGCAAGTGATATGTGTGTAGACGAAGCATTCTTAATTTAAACGGGTAAAACTATTTGACAGCGCATCGCCGAAACAAAAAAAGAACCTGCGCGCCATGTTTGTTGACGTTCTCATTTGTGGTTAATCAAAAAATCTATTTAAAAAAACTGCTTTTTCCTCGTAAGTGTGTTCAATAACGACGTATGACACGCGTGTGCATTGATCATTATACTCTCGGCTTCCAAATCGCGTTCGCCTGCGGCTCACGCGCTTAATACCGCCGCGTCTGTAATGATCAACTTTGCACACATCTATCACAATGTACTATTGCGCATTCTACGGTGCTAGAATAGCTATATTGATTTATTCCTACAAGTATTGAATTTACTGACATATCAGCATAACATAATGTACAGCTGATATCCGTAATACTATTACATTAATAAATAAATATAATAAATAAATATACTGGGACATTCCTCACACGCAACCATCTGAATACAAACTAAGGAGAGCTTGTACTATGGAAACCAGCTATAACTGATAAAATACATTATACTACTTTTTGTTAGCAAATACGTACTTAATACACATAATTACACCCAGACTCAGAACTTACAGACATGTTCATGCACACAAATGCATGTCCGTTGTGGGAATCAAACCCACGACCGGCGGCGCGATAGATAGAATCTTAACCAACTGCGCCAACTGTCCCGAAAAATATAAAGCAACTAGCAGCGAATCCCGGCGTTGCTCGGGTAAAATACATCACATATTTAGTGGTATAAAAATATATAAGGATACATTTTTAACAGATATTATAGATTTCTATTTCGATTTGGTTCTTTTAGTTAGATCATTAATAACACTCGTACACATTTTGGAACTTTCCAGATCAATCCAAAAAAAAAATAGAACTTTCTCTATCATTTTAAATTGCACTCATTTTAGAACTTTCTCGAACATTCTAAATCGATCATAATAAATTTCACTCATTTTGGAACTTCCTAGATCATTCTAGAAATTTCTAGGACTTTCTCGAACATTCTAAATCGATCATAATCAATTGCACTCATTTTGGAATTTTCCCGATCTTTCGGAAAATTTCTAGAACTTTCTCGATCATTCTAAATCGATCATAATAAATTGCACTCATTTTGGAACATTCCAGATCATTCGGGAAATTTCTAGAACGTTCTCGAACATTCAACTCGATTCGATAAAACTGTTATTAGTTTTTGACATTTTGGAATTTTCTAGATGAAGCCAGAAATTTGTAGAACTTTCTCAAAACATGCTATATCGATTATAATAGTTTGCATTCACTCTAGAATTTTCTAGATCATTCCAGATATTTGTTGAACTTTCTAGTACATTCCAGATCGATTATAACCGTTTTACACATTTTGGAACTTTCCATTCCAGAAATTTTGAGATCTTTTCAGAAGTCCTCATGCGTTAGAAAAGGACAGCAATATATGTTTTAACATTTTCGCCACCCACAACCACCCCCTTCCACCCACCGCGACAAAACTCCCTTACTACCACTTGGAGACCAAGGGGTATTTACCACCCCAACGGGAAGTTGATTGGGGTTGGTGGTGTTTGAGAAAACTGCGTATTTACGTACCCACAAAAGCATTTTATATATATTATTAGATTAACAAAAATCAGCCATACACAAAGCATACTCCGCGGAGCCCTAAATCCTCTGTGGGGGCTCTGCGATATTATGGCCAAAATACATCGCCAACTGTCCCGAAAAATATAAAGCAATTAACAAAAATCAGCCATACACAAAGCATACATTTTGATGAAAGGTAAATATGTAATAAATTTCTTATTAATAATTATAATATATTATTAGTTGGATATAATTTAAATTATTTTTAAACTAAATATGAGACGTAGTAAGTACTTAATTAGATATTGTTGATATTTTAAATATTGAATAATCTATGTAAAATGTTAAATTAATGAATTAAATTGTAACCATAATTTTAATAAGTTTATATTATACTGTACCTATTTATTTGCTGTGCCCTAACAGGGTTTCATGTTGTGCCTTATTAATGTTTGTCATCTTATCTACACATGAAAAATGCAATAAACATTTGAATTTGAATTTGAATTTGAATTACTCCGCGGAGCCCTAAATCCTCTGTGGGGGCTCTGCGATATTATGGCCAAAATACATTACAATGTATACCGGGTGATTCCCGAATCACGCGGTATACAGGAAGACAAGTTCAAAAAATAAATTCAATTAAATAAATAATTCGAAATAGTTAATTTGATTACGATAGTCCAATAATTTCATTAAGGGGTTAGAACCTTTGTGGCATAGCTAGCCGCCGCCATTTTAGTTTTTTTTCAATGTCGCGGCGCACGATGAAACTGATATATATGGGTAGAGGACACTTATATAAACAAAAAATGTTAATCAATATGGTGGCCTAAAGTGTCACGTTTCCGAGATATTTGGAGGTAAAGATCGCCATATGAGAATTACGACAATCATTAAAAATTAACTTATTACGTGTTTATATGCATTCGATTGTATTCAAATAATAGTTCCCAGGTTGATTTATCAATTTTTTAGTAGAGAGTTAAACTAGGACCACGAAAAACAATATTTTTAATTACTTACCTACTAAACAGCATCGTAATATTCGCTATGAACCACAATGTTGTCAAAGTAGCTCGGAACGTGACTTGTTTTCATTATTATACAAACAAAAATGACAATACTTGTCCTAAAATCTCATGTTACCAAGTTAATTGGAACTAAAGATCGCTAAGTAATGCTCCCAAAATTGCAATAGCGACGTAATAGTACATTATGATACATGTGTGCAAAGTTGGTCATTAATACTCGAGGCGTAATAAGCGCGTGAGCCGTAGGCGAACGCAATAAGTGAGCCGAGAGTGTAATAATCAATGCACACGCGTGTCATACGACGTTTTTCAACACATTTGCGAGGAAAAAAACAGACTTGTATTTTTTTAAGTAGATTTTTTGATAATAATCAAATCAACATAATGAGAACGTTTACAAATATGGCACGCAAGGTTTTTTTGACAGCGGTGAGCTGTCAAACAATTTTACCCGTTTAAATTAAGAATGCTTGGTCTACACATATCACTTGCATTGAGGTACAAACTTATCATAATCGGCATTATACCTTCATAAAACTGTGCGGTAATGTAAAGTAAAAAGCACAAATGGGTAATAAGCTGCATTAAGATACTAAAAGCGGTGCAATAAATGTACCCTACCCAATGATATTATAATAAAAAGAGGTAGATATCGCATTAACGCACGCTAATTGTTGCTGACAAATTCAGACAATTGTCGTAATTTTGCTTAGCGGCTGCATATAGCTATCTCTTTCTGTACCATACGTTCCCTATTATCTATCGCATTCACCTAATTCAACAATAACTGAACGCCGCTTAGTATGAGGGTAGCATATCTCTATTATAATATCATTGACCCTACCTAATAAAACTTCCACCTAAATGAAAGTCCCGTCTTCGTCGAAGACTGCTCACGTGCACACAATGCCCAAAAAAGGCGATATATCAGACCCAATGAATTACAGGCCTATTGCCATCACCTCCCATTCTCTCCAATGTCATAGAGTGATCAACACGCAGCTCTTGAGATACCTAGAGGATCACGATTTGTTGAGTGTCCGACAATATGGCTTCCACCATAGTCCCTTGGCTGGTGACCTTCTGGTGTATCTCTGTCACCGTATTATTGTGAAACCCGTTAGTTTATAATCTCTCTAGCGAGATTATAAACTCCCCGATAAATTGTGAACTGTACCATACTGCTCACAATATTACGTATTCATTTACGATGGTTTATAATCTATCCGCAACAAACCGTTATATTGTGAACTGGCATCAGAGACGGAATGCTCTTTGCGCGCTGATTGGTTGAACGTCATGTGTCCCGCGCCGCCATCTTTACTTAGCTGTCATTTGTTATCATATGCACCGAACGTAAACAAAAATAATTTTGGTGTGGTTTTAATAGATTTTGTGTATAAAATAATTGAAAGTTATCAAAAATTATTTGTGAAAATAAACTAGAATTTAAATAATAAGTGGAGTTTCTGTGATAAATAACTGTTAGTAGCGGAACATAACCTGAGTTATACTCTCACGTTTTAATACAGGTATTTTTTCGTGTAAGTAAAGAGTTTTGATTATATTTGTGAAACTATATCCAATTAAAAATGACGGATATTGATTCTAGTATTCTACACAACGCTGATATACCAGTTGTTGATCAATTTCTTTTTTTACATAGAGTTACAAAAGTACTAAGTACACCGGGCTTAATGAAAAAACAAAAAAAACCGGCATGGACAACTGAAAGAATCCAAAGTGTTATCAAATTGCCATTAAGAACTATATTATCAATGTCTTCTTCATTCGGCGGCCAAGGAATGAAACAATGCAATTGAAAGAAAATAAAAAAGGACAATGTGCCTCCAATAACTGTAGTTTTAAAAAAGCTAATGTTTTATGTAACTCCAGGTGCCACAGCTCTTTGACATGTAACAATAAATGTTTTTTTTTTGTTTTTTTTTTCTTACTTATTGAAAAAACGTCAAACTTGATGTCAAACTTTTCAACAATTTGTGTTATGTTTTCTGTTCCTTTATTTTAATACCATACGTAAAATAGTTGATTGTTTCTTAATTTAAAAATATATATTGATTCACATATTTGATCTCAAAATATTAAATGTGAATTTCTTTTATTTGACTCCTATGTTTGTTTTCTAACTCTATGGACACGGAATGAACTACCGCCAAGACTGACCAATCAGGGACGGTTCACAATATTACGAGTGATAAAAGCGGACAGATTGTGAACCCTGTCGGCAAGTGCAGGTTCGTTTGCAATATGACGGTTTGTTGCGGATAGATTATAAACTATCGGAAATGAATACGTTATATTGTAAGCAGTATGGTACAGTTCACAATTTATCGGGGAGTTTACAATCTCGCTAGAGAGATTATAAACTAACGGTTTTTACAAAAATACGGTGACATCTCTATCTGATGTGTCTATGTATACACTAGAAGGTCACCAGCCGAGTGGTCACTTGCCATCGAGATTCAAGGTGGCGAAGGCTTTCGATCGGGTCTGGCACTGGGGTCTTCTAACGAAGTTACGGTATGGGTTTCCCGAGGGACTATGCAAATGGGTCGCCAATTTTTTGTCCAGCAGATGCATACGAGCTGAGAGACATAAATGCTGGCATCCCGCAAGGGTCTGTACTGTCCCAAGCACTGTTCCTGCTCCATATCAATGAAATGCTGTCTATTGACGGCATTCATTGTACAGAAGAAGCTCATTGCAAATATTCCCCATTTCGTGGTGGAGAAAAGCCGCGAACGGCTTGTGTCTGAAATCAAGAGCACACTAACTAGTGTCTCCGATTACGGTCGACTAAACCTAGTCCATTTCAACCCCACTAAGACTTAAGTCTGCGCGTTCACCGCTAAGAAAACCCCATTTGCTGTGACTTCACAATTCCAGAACACGAACATCAGTGAAAGCATCGGGATCCTCGGCATCGACATTTCAAACGCCGTCTAGAAGACAAGGTTAAGCTAGCATCCAAAAAACTCGAAGTGCTCAACAGAGCGACGCAGTACTTAACATCGGGGCAAAGGCTGCAACTTAACAAGTCGCAAGTCCGGCCTTATATGGAGTACTGCTCTTTCCTGGATACCAGTTTGGGCCTTTAGACTCGGTTCAGCGACGTGCTATTAGAATTGTCGACGGTCCCCAGCTCACAAGCGGCTTAGGGCTCCTCAATCTGAGGAGAGATTTTGCCTCCTTATGTGTGTTCTACCGCTTGTACAACGGACAGTGTTCTGTAGAATTGTTTAACCTGATGCCCACGGCTACCTTCTACCATCGCAAGTCTCGCCATTGACGGGGAGTCCATCCTCACACATTGGAACCAAAATAGTTTCGAACTATGCGGTCTGAAAGGAGCTTTCTTCCGCGGACGCTTAGACTATGGAATGAGCTCCGGCCGTGGTTTTCCCAACGGAGTACAGCGTGGGGTTCCTTAAAAAAGGTGTGAAGAGATTTCTGTAGGGTCGGCAATGCGCGAGTGATACCCCTGGTTTTGCAAGCGTCCATAGGCTACGGTAACCTCTTACCGCTTAGGCGGGCCGTATATATGTTTGTTTGCTACCTAAGTAGTTTAAAAAAATCCTTTTATTTAAAGGTTTGAGGTCACGGCTTGTTTCTATTATGTGTATTATTTTATTTTTAAAACCGTGATGCAATAATTATTTGACCACAGTTTATTGCTTAAAAACAATAACATAAATTGTACTTAATCAACTTTAAACTATTGTCATTCTTCTCATATTATTTATACATCGATATTCCAAAATCTCGGTAACATTATATTTTAAGAGAAGTATTGTTATTTTTGTTTAATAACGGAGACATGGCAAACAAGTTAACCACTACGATCCGAGCTACTTGACACCATTGTGTTTCATTGCGAATATAGCGATGCGGTTTAGTAGGTAACCAATTAATGAATATTGTTTTTCGTGCTATTTGTTTTGCTATATTCTAATAAAAAGTTAAATCAATCTGGGAACTATTATTTGAATACAATCTAATGCATATAAACACGTAATAAGTTCATTTTTAATGATTGTCGTTATTCTCATATGGCGATCTTTACCTCCAAATATCTCGGAAACGTGACACTTTAGGTCACCATATTGCTTAACATTTTTTGTTTGTATAAGTGTCCTCTACCCAAATATACCACTTACACCGTGCGCCGCCACATTGAAAAAAAATCAAAATGGCGGCGGGTGGCTATGCCAGCTCCCATACAAAAAAGTTCGTACCCCTTTAAATACAATGAGTACCTATATTTTACAACCTATGCGGTAAAATAAAGAATACCTACACATAAACTATTCTTTGATTATTTTAGGGCTCCATCAAATAATTCGCTTTCTAAAACGGGTCCGTTCGCCAAAAAAGATTGAGAACCACTGATATAAAGTATGTTTATAAGTCGCGAAAATTTAAAATCAATTTATAATAAGCGGTTTAGTAGGTAACCAATTAATGAATATTGTTTTTCGTGCTATTTGTTTTGCTATATTCTAATAAAAAGTTAAATCAATCTGGGAACTATTATTTGAATACAATCTAATGCATATAAACACGTAATAAGTTCATTTTTAATGATTGTCGTTATTCTCATATGGCGATCTTTACCTCCAAATATCTCGGAAACGTGACACTTTAGGTCACCATATTGCTTAACATTTTTTGTTTGTATAAGTGTCCTCTACCCAAATATACCACTTACACCGTGCGCCGCCACATTGAAAAAAAATCAAAATGGCGGCGGGTGGCTATGCCAGCTCCCATACAAAAAAGTTCGTACCCCTTTAAATACAATGAGTACCTATATTTTACAACCTATGCGGTAAAATAAAGAATACCTACACATAAACTATTCTTTGATTATTTTAGGGCTCCATCAAATAATTCGCTTTCTAAAACGGGTCCGTTCGCCAAAAAAGATTGAGAACCACTGATATAAAGTATGTTTATAAGTCGCGAAAATTTAAAATCAATTTATAATAAAATACATAGTATTAATAATAACCATAAAATATAACATTCCCATATTTCGGGTAATTTACAGAAGTGAATATTGGCAACACTGGCTTTGTGACAGATTATTTTGTTCTGGTGAATGAATATTTGTTTTGATGTATAAAATCAAAACTAAGTGATTGAATTATTAATTTATCTGTGAAACGTGATTCCTGGTATTTTTTTCCTCCGGTCAGTACGGTTTTTACACCATTTCACTACACAAGACATGCTGTATTTTAATATTTTACGGCACCGCAGACGTACTGACTCTGTTGACGTTTATCCGCGTAATGGCCGACTAATGTGTGAATGTGTGCGTGCCGGCATGTACGTACAGCGAGGTGGCCGACTCTGAGCGACACAGTTTTTTGTTAGCGAGAATACATCCGCCTTTTTTAAATATCTGTGATTCCCACACAGGACATGCATTTGTGTGCATGAACATGTCTGTATGTCCTGAGTCTGGGTGTAATTATGTATATTAAGTATGTATTTACAAACAAAAAGTACTACCTATATGTATTATATCAGTTATCTGTCACTCCCTCAGATTATAGACCTGTTTCAGTACTTCCTGCATTAAGCAAGATTTTTGAAAAGATTGTGCTAAACCAAATGTTAAGGCATTTTAATAACCACAAGATACTCCATGATGATCAGTTCGGTTTTACAAGAGGTAAGTCCACTACGGATGCGGGAGCTAAACTTATTAAGCATATTTTTCAGGCCTGGGAGTGCTCACACGATGCTATTGGTATCTTTTGTGATCTCTCCAAGGCATTTGATTGCGTAGATCACCAAACGCTAGCTCTTAAACTTAAGTTATATGGAATTCGCGGAGTGGCCCTCGATCTTGTGGTTTCCTATCTTTCAGGGCGCCAACAAAAAGTAGGAATCAATGGTAGTGTGTCATCGGGCTCCTTAGTCAAATTAGGCGTACCTCAAGGCTCGATTTTAGGCCCATTTCTGTTTCTAGTTTATATAAATGACCTACCTTACATGGTGAAAGAACTATCAGATGTCGTTTTGTTTGCAGATGATACGTCTCTGATATTTAAAGTAGATAGAAAAGACAAAGACCTTTTAAAAGTTAACCACGCTCTGGAAACTGTGTCTCAATGGTTTGCTGCCAACAATCTAATGCTAAATTCTAAAAAAACTAAATGTATAAGATTTTCATTACCAAACGTACCAAAAGTTGATACCAATGTTATTGTGGACGGTACTAAACTTAATGTAGTAGATAAGACTGTTTTTCTTGGTCTGACCATAGACTGTAGATTGCAGTGGGGTGCTCACCTGGAAGCCTTAGGTGGTAAACTGAGCTCCGCTGCTTTTGCAGTCAGCAAAATAAGGCAACTGACGGACATTAATACAGCCAGATTAATTTATTTTGCATATTTTCATAGCCTTATGTCTTACGGTATTTTGCTGTGGGGTTCTGCCGCAGACTTGGAATCAATTTTTGTATTGCAAAAAAGAGCAATTCGCGCCATCTACTGTTTGGGGTCTCGCGAATCTCTGCGAAAGGTATTTCCGGAAATTAATATATTAACTTTGCCCTCTCAGTACATTTTTGAAAATATTATGTATGTTCGTAAAAACATTAATTTGTTTCCAGTCAATAGTGATTATCACGATAGAAACACTAGAAACAAAGACAAAATAACTGTGCCTAGATTTAGATTAGCTAAAGTAAATAAGTCCTTTCTTGGGAATTGTATCCAATTTTACAATAAAATTCCTCATAGCGTGACCAGTATGTCCTTTTTTAAATTTAAGGAACATATCAAAAAGCGGTTGTTGAGTAGGGCCTATTATAAAGTGTCTCATTATATTGACGACAAGGATGTATGGAAGTAGCTTCTCTCTGCACCTGCTTCACTTAGCAGCTAGTTCAAGGTCCATTTTAATTCTAAGTATGCTATTATTATTATAAGTTATCTTTTTTTTATTTTTTGTTTAATTTACAGATTATTACTTATAGTAATTAATTCAATTTAATGTTTTTCATTTATTTCTAAATTCTTCAATAGATTATGTCTGTCTCCTTAATTGTTATATTTTCTATACATATACCTAAATGATATTTAGTATAAACTTGTCAATAGTCACAGTGATAACAAATTGCGTGTTTAGTAGTTTCCCTTTAGTTTATTTTTTATTTCTAAGCCAGACTTAAGTAAGTCATGCTCACTTTAAGGCCTTTGCTTGCGGCGGCGTCGTGTGACGGGTCGCTCACTTCCCTCCAATATGGCGAGGAGGGCGATGGCTGCCACACGCGTCATACTTGTGAACAGGTGCTGCTTGTGGGGGTTGGTCTGCTTAAGTTTGCCATTTATTTATTTACTTATTAAATATAGATTCAGTCTACTTTGTAGTTTTGCGGCCGCGCCGGGGCACGCAATTGTTGTCAGTGCGATTAGAATGTAAATATTATGTAATGAATCTAAGCTTGTTTTGAAAAGAGTAATTGCTGAGTTTATTGCCGGCTCTTCTCAGCAAATGCAACCTTCCGAACCGGTATTAGAGTATTAGAGTCAGACTTTTCATAAGTGCCTGCGAAGGTCTATTTGAATAAATGATTTTTGAATTTTGAATTTTTGAATTCTGGTTTCCATAGTACAAGCTCTGCTTAGTTTGGAATCAGATGACCGTGTGTGAGGAATGTCCCAGGATATTTATTTAATATTATTTATCATGTTATATATAGGTATCGTTTATGTTGTTTTTACTTTTAATTTTATTATTGTAACTTTATTTGCGTTTTAAATCTTTCACTGGAATGTGGTCCACAAGATACAGGTTATCCTAGTTTGTTGACCAACAAACTATGTACAATATTTTAGAATTGCACAATAAATATTATTATTATTATTTTTATTTTCTTTTAAATTTCTCCTACTTACTGGTAGGGTATTTACATTTTATCGCGGGCTTTTGGCCAAACGAAAAAATGGGTAAAGTATATGAGGTGTGAGCGTGTTTGTGTGGGAGATGTATGTAATGTAAATTATTATTATTATAATTTAGTAGTCAAGTAAGAAAACTTATTTATTGTTCAAGTCAATATTTAGGTAAGTACCTAATAATGATATATCACGATTCAAAAAAAAATATGTATCTTCATAATGCCACGAATGCGATGTAAATTCTATAGGAACGACATGTTGTTACACTACCTTGCTTGAACGAAACGCGTAAGCGCTATGAAATTCATTTGCGTGCGAGAAAACTATACCTTCTATCATAGAGTAAAGTAAAGTCTATTCGTCCATGCTTCTATAGAGTAGGTATAGTTTTGCAATAATAATGTAACGCTTATAGTAGCGTTACATTTTTTAGGGTTCCGTACCCAAAGGGTGCCCAACGGGACCCTCCGGGACGTAACTCTCCGTGTGCGAGTCTGACTCGCACTTGGCCGGTTTTTTAATAGTTTGGTTGACGACAAGCTTGTTATTTCGAGTTGCTCCGTGCTGTAGGTAATGGGGTCATCACGGAATAGATAAATAAGGTTGGAAAGGCCCTCGCTCCAATTTTGTACTAGGACCAGTGTCGCCGCTTGACCCCCACTATTTTAATTTCTACACATACGCAATAATATTTTTACAAATATTTCGCACACAACCAAATCACGCACACATAAATCTCAGGGCAGATATTCGTTCGCCCACTAAGCTACCGTGGGCATAGACACTCACACACGCAAAAATGCATACACCTGTCAAAAATGTTGACAACTTACAGTAGGGATGGGTAGTGTATAATCGTTAATGAATCGGTTCGATTATCAATTATTATTCTCATAGAACTTGGAATCGATAGTTGCATGGTTATGCTGTACGGATTACACAAAACAAACATATCTTTTTCTATTGAATTAATTATATTATTATTCAGCATAATGATTTTTTGGACCGGCAATAATCAATTTGTGACAATTAAAAACTAATAAAATTATTAGGGTATGTAGTGGTTTTTTTTACGGATAACTGCGTGATAAATATATAGTATATTATATTATAGTGCGCAAATAACGAAATTTTTTACAACGAATTATATAGTTAACTAAATTTTAACTTCTAATGTTCGATTTATTTTATTTCTAAACTGATTATTGATAGTCTGGTTGTTCGTTGTGCGTGGCACTTCACTAAGTGGGTGGGACCCGTCAATGAAGAACGACATTATCGTTAGTAAGTAATTACCGAAAAAATACGATACTTCATAGGCGTGAGCTGTTAAAATTATGAAGCTAAATTTGACAGATTTGATTTGCTTGATAAAGTCGATATTTTTATCGATAAATTATCTGATGAATGCGTGGGGAAAAATGAAACATGAAATTAATATTACATTTTTTTTTTTTTTTTTTAGTATAAACTAGCTAAAAGCACAGCTTTGTAAGGGCTCGTACTTGGTTATTGGAATTTTTTATACCAATACATAGTATTTTTTTAAATGTTGTGATTATTGACAAAAACTTATATAAATAATTCATTAGACAAATGGAAAAAGAAACAATTGTTATGCATTGAAATACACTTATAAGTCAAAGTCAAAGCCATTTATTCAATTTGGGCCCTAGTAGGGCATCATAAAAACGCATAAATATAAAAAAAAAAAAAACAAAACATCAACATACAAAATAAATAAAAAATAATAACCTGCACTGGTTCATAATTATGTAGGTAATTTACTGGATTTTGTACAATGTGCGCTTGTGCAGAGTGAAACTATTTCCAGACATCTTTATCTTCAGTATAATGGGCTACCTTGTAATAAGCTCGTGCTTTCAAGACTTTCTTTACGTGAGATTTGAACTTAAAATCAGTTATTTTGGTTACCGAAGGTGGGATTTTGTTATAAAAACGTACACTATTTCCAAGAAATGACTTTTGAACTTTCGCTAATCTAAAATACGGAACAACTAATTTGTCTTTTTGTCTAGTTTTGATATTGTGAACTTCACTTTTCGTTTTAAACGTGTCTAAGCTTTTACGTACCAACATTATATTTTCATAAATGTAAAGTGAAGGTAAAGTCATGACAAACAATTCCTTCAATGATTCACGAGGTCCCATACTATAAATTGCACGAATGGCCCTTTTTTGTAATATAAAAATAGTCTCAATATCTGCTGCAGGTCCCCATAATAATACGCCATACGATAAAAGGCTATGAAAGTATGCAAAATAAACTAATTTAATTTTAAACTAACTTTCAATTCTTGATTGTGCATCATCGATAGAGGTGTGATCGTTTTTTCGTACCACAAGGTGTAGAACTGAGTCGGATAGTAGATATGACCAGGTCCCGTTCGGCACTTTCCAGTACGTGGTCGCCACTCGAGAACCTTTCTTCCCCATCGGTTATCGGCTGTTCGAGCGATTTGGCCTGCCCATTGCCACTTCAGCTTACTAACTCTACGAGCTATGTCCGTCGTTTTCGTTCTCCTACGAATGTCCTCATTTCGGACCCTGTCACGTAGAGAAATTCAGAGCATAGCTCGTTCCATAGCTCGCTCAGGTTGTGAGATAGTGATAAGGCTCGCTTCGTTCGCCCTAATAATCACTGTCCTTGGAATAAAACATATTTATTTAGCAATTGGCGCTTGCTATTTATCATGAACGAATTTTTCAAAATAAAGCGCAATCTCACGTTCGTATATTTTTCAATTATAAATTATATTTTACTTAGATTTTAATACTAAATATATCGTAGTAAATACTCGTAGATGAGGAGGGGTCCATTTATATCATTCGGTCACATTCATTCAATGATTAATATAATATTTAATTTCAAAATACGTCTTAACTAAAAATATACTATCGTTAATCTAATAATATATATAAAATGCTTTTGTGGGTACGTAAATACGCAGTTTTCTCAATCACCACCAACCCCAATCAACTTCCCGTTGGGGTGGTAAATACCCCTTGGTCTCCAGGTGGTAGTAAGGTAGTTTGGTCGCGGTGGGTGGAAGGGGGTGGTTGTGGGTGGCGAAAATGTTAAAACATATATTGCTGTCCTTTTCTAACGCATGAGGATTTCTGAAAAGATCTCAAAATTTCTGGAATGGTCTAGAAAGTTCCAAAATATGTAAAACGGTTATAATCGATCTGGAATGTTCTAGAAAGTTCAACAAATATCTGGAATGATCTAGAAAATTCTAAAGTGAATGCAAACTACTGTAATCGATATAGAATGTTTGAGAAAGTTCTATAAATTTTCTGGTTTCATCTAGAAAGTTCCAAAATGTCCAAAACTGTTACTATCGAGTTAGGATGTTCGAGAATGTTCTAGAAATTTCCCGAATGATCTGGAAAGTTCCAAAATGAGTGCAATTTTTATGATCGATTTAGAATGATCGATAAAGTTCTAGAAATGTTCCGAATGATCTGGAAAGTTCCAAAATGAGTGCAATTGATTATGATCGATTTAGAATGTTCGAGAAGGTTCTAGAAATTTCTAGAATGATCTAGAAAGTTCCAAATTAAGTGAAACTGTTATAATTGATCTGGAATGTTGTTGAAAGTTCTAGAAATATCTGGAATGATCCAGAAAATTCTAGAATGAATGCAAACTATTATAATCGATATAGAATGTTTGAGAAAGTTCTACAAATTTCTGGCTTCATCTAGAAAGTTCCAAAATGTCCAAAACTATTGTTATCGAGTTAGAATGTTCAAGAACGTTCTAGAAATTTCTAGAACGATCTAGAAAGTTCCAAAATGAGTGAAATATTTAGAAAGTTCGAGAAAGTTCTAGAAAATTCTAAAATGAGTACAATAAGCGATTTAAAATGTTCGAGATAGTTCTAGAAATTTCTAGAATGATCTAGAAAATTCTAAAATGAGTGCAATTTATTATAAGCGATTTAAAATGTTCGAGAAAGTTCTAATTTTTTTTGGATTGATCTGGAAAGTTCCAAAATTTTTATGAGTGTTATTATTGGTCTAACTAAAAGAACCAAATCGAAATCGAAAATAGAAATCTATAATATCTGTTAAAAAATGTATCCTTATATATTTTTTATACCACTAAACATGCGATGTATTTTAAACCGAGCAACGCCGGGTTTCGCTGCTAGTTAAATATAAAATAATTCGAAAATTATCTTTGTCAAACGTAATTATATTATAGTCTAGAATTCTATCGATAAGTTTATTTAACTAAACCACATGGTCACGTCACTATCGATAAACATGCTGCGCCTTACATCACTGCCAATCAGGGCAAAGGACGAAGTGTAGAAGACGCAATGTATGCAGTACATTGAAAGCGGACTTGGTCATTGCGCTGATTGAGCGAGTACACATCGGTCAATATATGTTTTTCATAACTTGTTGCAATAATTTTGTTAATGTTTGGTATTTCATAGTGATCAATATGTTTTTATGTTTTTTACAAATAATATTGTAATTAAATGTTATTTTCGACTTACCGATGGAAAGATATACCTCCTCGCTCTATACTAGAGGTCTGACTTTTCGTCTTACACGTTATAATAGCACAACACGGCATTATAACCAGAGCTCTGTTCTCTAACGTAATCCGACGCGCACTGACCGCGGTGAATGAGTGAATCGGTCAAGTTATGATTATCGAATCATAACTGTGGCGCGCTTGCCCCGCCCACATTACCATTCTAACCTTATTTATCTGTTCTGTGGGGGTCATTAATAAGCTGAGATGAAAAAAGAAATATTAGGTACTCGTCTCTTTCTTGCATTTTATTGAACACTTCCTATTTCATTCACAACGAATTTCATTTTATCAAATAAAAAATATAATTAGGTATAATACAATCACAACCCTGGACAAGTACAGTAGTACCCAACTGATAAGGCACGACGTCACAGATTAAAGTTGTAAATACCTCTCTTTCTTCAGCGAAGTACGCTATTTTGAGTTCAATTGGCTACTTTTCTAAAAAAATATATTTAGTCCGTCAGTTAGATTATGAAGTTATAGCTCGTTAGTTCCGCATGACGTCACATTTCTATACATTTTTTTTATTAAATGTGACGTCACGCGGATCTTTAACCTGCTATATCTACATAATTTTTTGATTGACGAAAAAAGAAATACGTGTCTAATATTTTTTGATAATCTAACTGACGGACTAAATAGAATTATATATTTTTAAAGTACCCAAGTGTCGTGACCATGGAGGAAAGAAAGAAGCGTCGCCAAAAAGCGGGTGAGAGGGGGACGAGGTAGGGCGATGGCTCCTCCCCATGATGGAAAACCTGCCCATTATTTGTAAATCCATCTAACGGTTAATGGAATTATTACAGTGTAACTGAACTAGCTATTTCTCATGTTAGTTCGTCTACTCGCCACTATGGCGTAACATAGCATGAAACTTTGTTCCAGAACATACTATGTGCGTTAGTATGGCGGGACCACATTATTTATTATTACCCAACTGCGGGCGAAAGCCTAAAGGTGGGTAATGGCCCTGATTCTGTAGTTCACAACTAAACTAATTTTAATATCACTATGTCTCTTTCTAACAAAGAACATAAGAAATTTAGTCCTGTCAAATTAGTCCAATGCTTGTTTTCAATATAATTTTAGTCGCCATCTATCGCGGTTACGCATAGATGGCAAAGATTAATTTGACAACTTAAAATATGTTCTATCCTTTTTCAATCATGTTCGTAAGAAAGAGATGAGATGTGACTAAAATTAGTTTAGTGCGATTTACAACAGAATAGGCACCAATGTGTTCCTTGTATGGAGTATCGGGTCTATAGGGTAGGTAGGTAGGTAGGGTAATTAGGTAGATAGACAGTAAATCAAAAAGATGTTAAAATCAAAATGTCAAAAAACGGAACCCTTATATACACACCGGCACAATTAGCGGAACAGAAAAAAAAGTGAGACTATGAGATAATAACGCATATATTTGACGAAAATGTAATTAGACACAAAATAACAAATTGATTAACATCTTTTAACAACGACTTTGAAAAGTCTTCGTTATTTTTTATTGAAAAATAAAGAAATTTGAAATAAGTGAAATTTTTAGAAGATTATGAACCATCACAAAAAATAAAAAAAAGTAAGCATTAAATCATTTAACAATAAAATTAAAGCAAAATTAATAACGAGTGTTTCCCCCTCTTGCTCTGATTACGGTTTCCATTCGTCTGGGCATGCTACAGATTATGTTATCGATGATTTCTTGAGGCAACCGCTCCCACTCCTCAAGTAATGCGTTTCCAAGTTCATTCAGATTGTTGGGGGGTGGCATTCTGGATTTAACCCTTCTTTTTAGCAAGTCCCAGACATGCTCTATCGGATTCATATCGGGGGAATTTGCTGGCCACTACATCACCGGTATACCTACGTGGCTCAGATATGCCTGTACCGATTGTGCACTATGAGCACGAGCAATATCTTGCATTAGAATAAAGTGCGACGTTCGAGGAGTACGAGTAAGTGAGCGTACAGTTCACAGGAGATTTGAAGAAGTTGGTTTAGGGTCGTATATACCTGCCAAAGGCCCAAAACTTGAGAGACGTCACCGCGTAAACCGATTTAGCTATGCGCGAGAACATCGTCATTGGGATTTGAACGAATGGCAGCAGGTTCTCTTTACTGATGAGTGCAGAGTTATTTTAAAACAGATTGATGGGAGACAGCGAATATGGAGACGCAAAGGAGAACGCCACATACAGTCTAATTTTGAACACACAGTGGCTTATGGTGGCGGCTCGATTATGGTTTGGGGAGGGATATGTTTGGGAGCTCGCACGGAGTTAGTGATAGTCACAGGAGGGACCATGACAGCAGATCGATACATCAGAGACATTTTAGAAGAACATGTTGTACCATTTGCCCCATTTATTGGTGACGACTTTATTCTAATGCAAGATAATGCTCGTGCTCATAGTGCACAATCGGTACAGGCATATCTGAGCCACGTAGGTATACCGGTGATGCAGTGGCCAGCAAATTCCCCCGATATGAATCCGATAGAGCATGTCTGGGACTTGCTAAAAAGAAGGGTTAAATCCAAAATGCCACCCCCCAACAATCTGAATGAACTTGGAAACGCATTACTTGAGGAGTGGGAGCGGTTGCCTCAAGAAATCATCGATAACATAATTTGTAGCATGCCCAGACGAATGGAAACCGTAATCAGAGCAAGAGGGGGAGACACTCGTTATTAATTTTGCTTTAATTTTATTGTTAAATCATTTAATGCTTACTTTTTTTTATTTTTTGTGATGGTTCATAATCATCTAAAAATTTCACTTATTTCAAATTTCTTTATTTTTCAATAAAAAATAACGAAGACTTTTCAAAGTCGTTGTTAAAAGATGTTAATCAATTTGTTATTTTGTGTCTAATTACATTTTCGTCAAATATATGCGTTATTATCTCATAGTCCCACTTTTTTTTCTGTTCCGCTAATTGTGCCGGTGTGTATAGATTCATCATGTCTGTCCGTCCGTATGTCACAGTCACTTTTTTCCGAATCTGTAAGAACTATACCTATACTGTTGAAACTATACTGTTGAAACTTGGTAAGTAGATGTATTCTGTAAACCGCATTAAGATTTTCATACAAAAATAGAAAAAAAAACAATAAATTTTAGGGGTTCCCCATACTTAGAACAGAAACACAAATTTTTTTTTTCATCAAACCCATACGTGTGATGTATCTATTGATAGGTCTTCAAAAATGATATTGAGGTTCCTAATATAATTTTTTTCTAAACTGAATAGTTTGTGCGAGAGACTCTTCCAAAGTGGTAAAATGTGTGTACCCCCCTGTAACTTCTAAAATAAGAGAATGATAAAACTAAAAAAAATATATGATGTAAACATTACCATGCAAACTTCCACCGAAAATTGGTTTGAATGAGATCTAGTAAGTAGTTTCTTTTTAATACGTCATAAATCGTAAACCGCAATTTACCTTTCACTCAATATTTTTGGCGTTTTTTTTTTCCTTAGCAAAGTTGTATATTACACGGAACCCTCCGTGTGCGAGTCCGACTCGCCCATGGCCGGTTTTTTTTTGTTTTATAGAAATCATTTTCATCAAAATTAAGTGAACATATTTTTGAATACTTTGTTGGTGTCCAGTTCGGTTTCTTTATTATACGTATCCATGCATTTCTAATATCTGTATTAACAGGGAATCTAAAATGATGACAAAAAATAAGTTACCATTAAGAAAAAAATTACACGATGATAATAAATTCGATAAAATAGTGTCTTGCTGGTATGGTGCACACATTTTTATTTAATCATTTAGTACTACTACTCACCGACAGATGGTGCATTTTTATTATTTTAAATTCTTCTTGTTTTATGTATCAAGGTATGTAAGGGGTTAGAACCTTTGTGGCATAGCTAGCCGCCGCCATTTTAGTTTTTTTTCAATATCGCGGCGCACGATAAAACTGGTATATATGGGTAGAAGACACTTATACAAACAAAAAATGTTAATCAATATGGTGGCCTAAAGTGTCACGTTTCCGAGATATTTGAAGGTAAAGATCGCCATATGAGAATTACGAAAATCATTAAAAATTAACTTATTACGTGTTTATATGCATTCGATTGTATTCAAATAATAGTTCCCAGGTTGATTTATCAATTTTTTAGAAGAGAGTTAAACTAGAAACATGAAAAACAATATTTTTAATTACTTACCTACTAAACAGCATCGTAATTCGCTTTGAACCACAATGTTGTCAAAGTAGCTCGGATCGTGACTTGTTTTCCATCTTGTCATTATTATACAAACAAAAATGACAATACTTGTCCTAAAATCTCATGTTACCAAGTTAATTGGAACTAAAGATCGCTAAGTAATGCTCCCTGGGCGCCAAAATTGCAATAGCGACGTAATAGTACATACATGTGTGCAAAGTTGGTTATTAATACTCGAGGCGTATTAAGCGCGTGAGCCGTAGGCGAACGCAATAAGTGAGCCGAGAGTGTAATAATTAATGCACACGCGTGTCATACGACCTTTTTCAACACACTTGCGAGGAAAAAAACAGACTTGTATTTTTTTAAGTATTTTTTGATAATAATCAGTCAACACAATGAGAACGTTTACAAATATGGCACACAAGGTGCAGTGAGGTACAAACTTATCATAATCGGGATTATACCTTCATAAAACTGAGCGGTAATGTAAAGTAAAAAGCACAAATGGGTAATAAGCTGGATTAAGATACTAAAAGCAGTGCAATAAATGTTACTTTACGAGCGAGTGTATTGAAAATAAATAAAAAAAACCCGGTCCCGCGGCCGTTCCGACCCGACCTAATAAAACTTCCACCTAAATGAAAGTCCCGTCTACGTCGAAGACTGCTCACGTGCACACAATGCCCAAAAGGGGCGATATATCAGACCCGATGAATTACAGGCATATTGCCATCACCTCCCATTCTCTCCAATATCATGAAGCGAGTGATCAACACGCAGCTCTTGAGATACCTAGAGGATCACGATTTGTTGAGTGACCGACAATATGGCTTCTACCATAGTCCCTTGGCTGGTGACCTTCTAGTGTATCTCTATGTGATATGTCTATGTATACACTAGAAGGTCACCAGCCGAGTGGTCACTCGCCATCGAGAGTCAAGGTGGCGAAGGCGTTCGATCGGGTCTGGCACTGGGGTCTTCTAACGAAGTTACCAGCATATGGGTTTCCCGAGGGACTATGCAAATGGGTCGCCAATTTTTTGTCCAGCAGATGCATACAAGCTGAGAGACATAAATGCTGGCGTCCCGCAAGGGTCTGTACTGACCCAAACACTGTTCCTGCTGCATATCAATGAAATGCTGTCTATTGACGGCATTCATTGTACAGAAGACGCTCATTGCAAATATTCCTCGTTTCGTGGTGGAGGAAAGCCGCGAACGGCTTGTGTCCCATTTGCTGTGACTTCACAATTCCCGAACACGAACATCAGTGAAAGCGTCGGGATCCTTGGCATCGACATTTCTAACGACGTCAATAGGCCGTCTAGAAGACAAGGTTAAGCTAGCATCCAAAAAACTCGAAGTGCTCAACAGAGCGACGCAATACTTCACATCGGGGCAAAGGCTGCAACTTTACAAGTCGCAAGTCCGGCCTTATATGGAGTACTGGTCTTTCCTGGATACCAGTTTGGGCCTTTAGACTCGGTTCAGCGATGTGCTATTAGAATTGTCGACGATCCCGAGCTCACAAGCGGCTTAGGGCCCCTCAATCTAAGGAGAGATTTTGCTTCCTTATGTGTGTTCTACCGCTTGTACAACGGACAGTGTTCTGTAGAATTGTTTAACCTGATGCTCACGGCTACCTTCTACCATCGCAAGTCTCGCCACTGACGGGGAGTCCATCCTCACACATTGGAACTAAAATAGTTTAAAACTATGCGGTCTCAAAGGAGCTTTCTTCCGCGGACGCTTAGACTATGGAATGAACTCCCGCCGTGGTTTTCCCAATGGAGTACAGCGTGGGGTTCCTTAAAAAAGGTGTGAAGAGATTTCTGTAGGGTCAGCAACGCGCCAGTGATACCCCTGGTGTTGCAAGCGTCCATAGGCTACGGTAACCGCTTACAATCAGGCGGGCCGTATACATATATGCTTATTTGCTACCGAAGTAGTTTTAAAAAAATCCTTTTATTTAAAGGTTTGAGGTCACGGCTTGTTTCTATTATGTGTATTATTTTATTTTTAAAACCGTGATGCAATATTATTTGATACACACACACAGTTTATTGCTTAAAAACAAGAACATAAATCGTACTTAATCAACTTTAAACTATTGTAATTCTTCTCATATTATTTATACATCGATATTCTAAAATCTCGGTTACATTATATTATAAGACAAGTATTGTCATTTTTGTTTAATAACGGAGACATGGAAAACAAGTTAACCACTTCGATCCGAGCTAATTTTAACAACATTGTGTTTCATTGCGAATATAGCAATGCGGTTTAGTAGGTAACCAATTAATGAATATTGTTTTTTCGAGCTATTTGTTTTGCTATATTCTAATAAAAAGTTAAATCAACCTGGGAACTATTATTTGAATACAATCTAATGCATATAAACACGTAACAAGTTCATTTTTAATGATTGTCGTTATTCTCATATGGCGATCTTTACCTCCAAATATCTCGGAAACGTGACACTTTAGGTTACCATATTGACTAACATTTTTTGTTTGTATAAGTGTCCTCTACCCAAATATACCACTTACACCGTGCGCCGCCACATTGAAAAAAAATCAAAATGGCGGCGGGTGGCTATGCCAGCTCCCATACAAAAATGTTCGTACCCCTTTGTCTATGAAATAAATTATAGGAAGCAAAATAAACTTAGGCAAGCTATTTGAGGCGAAATTGGTCACAATAATGTGCACTGATAATGATAAAAAGACGATATTGATAAGAAGTGGTTAGAATGCATATATTCGACAACAGATGTCTCTAGCTGCAATCTGGCGAAAAACGAGAAATCGTGATTTAAAATGAAAATAAAATTTTTAGGGACTTATACGTAAAATGTTATGCCATCAATATGTTTCAGTTTTGATCCTGAACAATTTTTGCATCCAACAACAGCGCACTTCATTATTAAAGCAAAATAACATCGCACCCGAACGGGATGCCGATTCATTCGAAACTAAGGTTTTTGGTCCCGCCCACTGTGACGTCATGACCTAATTGATGGCGCGTGACCTAATTGCCTTGCGGCATCTCCGCTTCTTTCTTTCCTCCATGGTCGTGACGCTAAAATTCAAATTGCTTCGCTCTGTACCGGCGAGTCGGCTAGATCCACAGAGAAAAGAATAGATCAAACGCACCCGCGCTGCTCGCCCTTGAACGCGGCACGTGTAGCGATAGGGTTGTATGGATTCTGATGTTCTTAGCTGGATAGGTATCCAGCTAAGAACTAAGATGTAGGCAGGCAGGTGCCTACATCTAACAATCCACCAATATCTTAGGCTACCGCGAGTCTTTCAAGACGCACTGTCTACGAAGAAAACGCTGTCATGGTTGAACGAATATTATAAAATATAAATACAAAGACTGAAGGGGTACGAACATTTTTGTATAGGAGCTGGCATAGCTAACCGCCGCCATTTTAATTTAGCTAGCTATGCCACAAATAATATTTTTGTATGATTACAAACCCCCAGTTGCCAGATACACACAGCCAGACAGAAATTACACACGATACACAAAAATAATAATACTACACATATTTGTTTGTAAGTACCTAGTCCTTTATTTGCAATAAATATGTATGTATTAAGTACTTTAAAGCTCAACAAGTATGTAGGTAACTAAGCATTATGTAAGTTATACATTTTATTGAATTATCTAGGAATAGATGTAGGTACCTACTAAGAATATCACAAGTGCTTATAAAATATGTAGGTAGGTATTGCTCATGATATAGTCTAATACATTGTTATATTAATATAATAAATTCGTATATCTATCAATTTCCACTACACGTTTTTTATTTTCTTTTTTATTAATTTTGGCAAATAATATTTGCTGTAGGTATATATTTTGGAATTTTATGTTCCTTGCCAAAAATAAAATATTATGATCGTTCTGTGCATTAGCATATAATTTTCGATGGAAAATCCATTACTTATACATTTCTGGGCAAGTTCTGGGTACATCTGACAATGGTATTTTAATTTTTGGTATCTTTAAACCTTCCCAATCACCCTGGAACACAGAGACACAATTTTTATATAGACTCATTATAATATACCTACCTATAGTAGATGTATAGGTTTAGTATATTATTTACTCTATGGTATACTTAGGTAAGTTCTTCTTACCTGAAACCGATTTCCATCAGATTTATTGCATTGCATAGAAATTGGAGATTCATTATAAAGAGTATGCAACATATTAACTCTCAAAGGTGTCCAAGGGTTGATGGACATATAGTTCATTCGTGGAGGAGCTTTATAAGAAATAGACATGTTGTCCCATCTGAAATTAGATGTTTATCGATTGTTTTGGTACAATACCTATGTTCGTTTTCGAATCGAGTATAATTATAAATTATTTTGTCGTTATTTATAAATTATTTTGTCATTATTACCTGCGTTCAAACTTGAAATAGTTTTCAAGAGCTTTATTAGAGACAGCGCTCTTACATACTTCGAGATCGGTTGCAGGAAAATAGTGTAAATAATTAACGCACATCTCATCTGTAATAGCATGTCCACCGATCGTGGCATTACCGTTGTCTTCCGTATTATAAATACAGGTGGTCTCCAGAAAATCTCCCTAAAATATTGTTTTAATTAAGCCAATTTGATATTTGAAACAAACAAACCTAACAAATAATTAAAATGCATCCTACCGGTAGAACTCTGACAGGCTGGTGCAAAATTCTGATTTCTTGAAAATGAGTTGAATAATGCTTGTCTCGGTTGAGAATTGGTAGCTCAATGCCGTCCCGTGAATGTCGAGTCCATACAGCAACTCCAGTCAAATGAGTATGTAGTTGGCTACCAAAAACGACTATACCTTCTGTAGGTAATCCCTAGAATACTTTTTGGTTAGCAAATATTTGGACCATAACTGCAGAGATCAGTGAGAGTTAGTTCAGTGGTGTTTGGTGACATCAAAAATCGCAGATTCGAATCCTACAATGAGCTTTCGGTGACGAAAAATATCGTGAGGAATTTATAGCACGGTCGGTAGACCCAATTTTTACCCCATAATTAAATGTCCCGCGCGGGACTCTACTCGACGGTGAAATCATCGTTGGACGTAGAAGTGGGAAATTGTAAAGACAGAAATGCCACCAGTTTCCAAAAAAATATACCGATAGTGTAGTGATCAGGAGTTTTAACAGATAGTTTAAACTCCTGATTATACCTATACATTTTTTTAGTATGTCCCGCTTTCTTCGATAGAATCCCACTTTTTTTACTCAAGAAATTTCAAAATCTCCCTCTGCCCGAAAAAAAACTGGCAGCACTGGTTTATAGTACCCGCCTAGTAGATTACTACCCTCATGTTGAAAATCTAGACAGATTTGTGTGTTCCGACTGTTGCACTTGAGAGCCAGTTGCCTTCTAGGCTTTATCGGTCGGTGACACATTACCAATCACCTTTGCAATGCTCATATCCTCAGGCGATAGACGTGTTAGCCTTCATAAAAAAAGAAACAATATTCTGAAAACTATTACCACTCCAGTGCACTGAGGTACACAATAACCCGTCAAAGGAAAAGCTTTTTGTCCACCAGGTATTGCCATTTTGTCCGTGTATTCCAATCCTAATTCCATTATAGCAGCATCGTAACGACGCCTATTGCTTGTTACATGAAGAACAATCCCTGAACTATCAATCCAATCTATAAAAAAAGCAAAGAAAATGTCAATATGGACAGTAGATATTGATAAAAATCCAGGTACATTTAAAACAACATAACCTTTTCTTAATTCAGGATTATTGTAGTGAACTTCAAGCATGACGAATTTATTAGCCTTAGGACCTCCAAGAGGCAGTCCAGATTCTTTAGGGTATATAAAGGGCGGTGCTCCCATAGCCCAAGCTGATTTGACCTATAAGAAAAAACCTATTATATTTAATTGTATAGAGACATTTGATTTTTTTATATTAATTTGTAGGTATCTAACTACCTTTGAACAAGTTTTTGTTATCTCGGGCCTTTGAGAGGAAAAGCAGTTGCCTTCATAGAGTGGAATATCTTTATTTGGATCAGCATCACAATAGAATACTTCCATATGATGAACTAAGCCTTCGTTGCCCTTTGTAATTGTTGATTCGAACTGGAAACAAATAATACTTATTAAATAAATACCTATACGAGATGTTAATAATAAACCAAACAATTTTTTTTTTTATGATAGTAATATTACTTTTACCTGGATAATATGATGAACTTTCGTCGTAATAAATCGTGGCAATTGTATAATTTTGCACCAATACGTAGTATCACCTCCAGGTACCTTTAGGTCTTTATTTGTTACGCGCAATTGGTATGCATTTACTTTTTGCAATCCTGGAGGAGTTAGTAGTCGAACTCTGATAAATCCATGATTACGAGATGAAGTACAAGTTAAACATAAGCCCTGACTCGAAAACAATTTATCTATACCATGTGCCCAGATTACATGAATAGTTTCGTCCTGAGGAAATAAATTATGTATGAATTAGGTACATACAATTTTAAATAACATTAGTAAGAGAAAATATTCAGTGTGCAAATATAAAGCTTGCTTGAATTACCTCAATAATATAGTCATCATTATCGCAAGTATCGAAGAAACGCTCAAAAATAATACTTTGACTGCCTGTATCTATGTTAAAAGCATCGCAGTCTTGTTTACTGTCGCGAATTAATTTCCCTTCAACATCTGCGTGCATGTCCTATGATAGAAAATAAACTACGACATTATTTATTTGAATACATATATATATAAACTTTATTAACATTAAAATTCTTCAAATTCATTTACCCCAAAATGATGTCGACCTTTGTAATCAGTCCAAAATAGACATACATCAGAATTCTTGAGTTCTCCTCTATCAGAAAATCCTAGAGCAAACCAGTTGAACGTTGGCGCTCCTTCCGATATAACTAATTGGAACTGAATCTTTCGAAGTGAGTAATCAACTCGCCATTTTAGTAACAGCTCACCATTCGGGTCCAGCACTGACTCACTTTCAGCCAATTGTTTCTCTGCTAAAAAGCGGGAAATATTTGCATAAAGAACACATTTAATAAAGTAGGTAGGTAGGTACTTACTGCGTTTTGTTTCACTTACCATCGGATTTCTTTTGTATTGAATACGAACAATGGGAACATATTATTGAAAAAAGCACCACAAGGATGTATCTAGCACTCATTTTCGACAACTAGCGTATACACATTATTTTCATAGAATAGTTTAAGCCGATGTGCTTACTATCGCAGCGGCACCGATAATGAATTGAGGATTTCAAGAAACCGCCGAGATGAGTCCGCTAACCGCTAAGATCCCACCCCTCTAGATATTGAGGGGTAGAGGGTGACATTTTATTTCGAGTAGAGTCAGAAGAAAAACCTTATTATTAAAATCACATGTCATGCTATAATATCAATGTTAGTACCACTCGGAGATAGAGGTCATGAAGATATTTGTTATATTTTTAAATTTTAACCGTTATTTTTTATTCCTCGATCACACCTAGGTATATATATTTTTGTATTATTCTGCCTGGTTTGTAGTAATTTGGATTGTTGTTGTAGTTAAAATGTACTTGGTTATTCCAAATAATTTCGAATCATTCTCTCTCCTCTCCAAGTAGGTACCTAATTGCTGAAATAATTTTGCCAGAATACGAATTTGTACCTAGTTATCGAAATAATTTTGCCAGAATACGAATTTGTACCTAGTTATCGAAATAATTTTGTTCAGTCCGTACATTGCACTGGTATACCGACATTTATTCCAATTTCCATGGTATTAAATACGTGAGAATATGAGAGTCAGCCTACCTAGCTATACTTGTACTTACCATATAGTTGACCCTTCTCTATCGACTTTGCCCGCGATTCCACTCGCGCGAAATTGTACTGGTTTTTTTTTTTAATGTGTTATTTAGATTTACCACAGCTACAACATAAAATAACTTGCACTTTTTATGCTTACCTGCCTACGAGGAAACATTTATATTTTAGCTATAAGTACTTACTTACTTCAGGTATAACCTTCTGAAAATAAAAGTTTCGTGATAATGATCTTGATCTGTATCTATGCTTAGGTATATCTTTTTTATTGTTAATTATTTGGAAAAAAAAACCAAACATAGTCAGTGGTCCAAAAAATATTTAAAAAATGCAACCTTGCTGAGTTTCTTGCCTGATTCTTCTCAGTGGAAGGCCGAGTTCCGAACCGGTGGTATAAATATGACCTTCATAAGTGCCCTTCTGGGGCCTAAATTGAATAAATGGCTAAGACTTTGACTTTTATCCTAATAAACAGATAGACAACTATCGATTTCCATTCCTAGGTACTTATAACCGCAGCTATAATCTACCCTATATCCATGGGGTGGCATTTTCCAAGGAATGCAGCCAGTCAGTACCTAAGCGTCTCCGGGCCAAGCCGTTTATTAAATTCCTGAAGAATTACTGGCGGCTTCAATCCCCTAGCTAGATGAGGCGACCCACCTTGCAAACTAGTTTATCGTTTTAATGAATTTTCACCGGTGTAGTAGGTGCGCTTGGATGAATTTGCTTATTTGAAAACTATTTTGTATGTAAATCTGATTGCTTATTGCTTTCCAATAAGGTTCATTTTCATATCAATTTATCATTTTTGATAGGCCAGTTGGCGCAGTTGGTTATCCACCTATCACGCCGCAGGTCGTGGGTTCGATTCCGACACAAGATTTTTATGTGCATTAACATGTCTGTATGTCCTGAGTCTAGGTGTAATTATGTTTATTAAGTATTTAATTTACAAACAAAAGTAGTATATGTATTATATCAGTTATCTGGTTTGCTGGTTTCCATAGTACAAGCTCTGCTTATTTTGGGATCAGTTAGCCGTGTGTGAGGAATGTCCCAGGATATTTATTTATTATTTATTTATTTATAGGTATATCTCTGATTACTGGCACAAGTTTCGAGCATTATTTTATAACTTTATCGCTCGAAGCTCTAAGTAAAATACCACTTATAGTTTTAGGCATTTCCACTTGCTTTTTGGGCCAGTCAAAGTCAAAGCAATTTATTCAATACACCATAAGGCGATATTTAAGGCGATGATAGCTCAGTGGTAGTGAAGTCGGATACCGAGACGAAGGTCCCGGGTTCGAATCCTACAATGAGCTTGAGCTTTCGGTGAAGGAAAACATCGTGAGGAAACCATAGCACGGTGGTAGGGTACTTTGTAGTACCCGTCTGGCTGGCTACCACCCTCAAGTTGAAAATCTGTCGCCAAGCATCTACCGGTGTGTTCCGACAGCTGCACTTGAGAGCCAGTTCCTTCTAGGCTTTGTGTGCTTACCACCATCGGCCACATCATCACTTACCATGGTGAGATTGTGGTCAAACACAGGCTTAAAAAAAAAAAAAACCATCAGTTCGGAAGTCGGCCTTCAACTGAACCGGCCAACTAACCAGCGAGAAACTCGCCAAGGTTACATCTTTTAATATTTTTTCGGATATACTGACTCGTCTGTTTTTTTTTTGGTAAACTGTTTTGTCCCTTTCTATTGTTAAAATCGAATTAAATAAAAAAATATTTAACGACAATAATCTTTATTACATAACAGTAACATCAAGTATCACTTTTTAAATTATTTTCGCTATTATCTACAACATTTACAGGCTTAACCTTTTCGGCGTCTACAATATTTTCGCTATTATCTACAACATTTACAGGTTTAACCTTTTCGGCGTCTACAATATTTTCTTCGTTTTGAATATTGATTTCTTCATCTATCACCAATTTATCTTCTTCCGTCACATCTTTCTGCAATATAAAACACAAGTGTGTATATTATTACTAAAAAAACGACGTGTAATGCAAATTATATGGTCCTGCAGTTTCACTCGCAATTCCGGGATAAAAAGCTATGTCCGCAGGTAGGGTAGGTAGGTATGATACGGCGAGTCCATGCGATAGGCTCTTGCATGCCAAATTTCATCACGATTTTTGTGTCATTGAGGCATCAAGAGGTAACAAACTTAATTTAGTAGGATTTTAGGGCCATCTCAGTAACTGCGAGTTCTAAAATTCAAATAATATACAAGGGCGCCATATTTAGCGATCAAAACAAAAGTAAGTATGAAATCTTTTTTTAACATAGTTATTTAAACTTTTTATTTTTATTTCAAAAATCCAAGATACAAAAAATCAATACTATGTGAAAGCTTTTAACGAGTGTAAAGGAAAACCTAAGAAGATGTGGTCATTCATTAATGATTTGTCTAGTAATAGGGTTAAGGCAAGTTGTACTAACTTCAAGCTGGATACCCAATTAGGCATAATTACAGACAAGCAACAGGTATGTGAGTATTTCAATGATTTTTTTGCAAATATAGGAACTGTTCTAGCCAATCAAATTATACCACCACTTAATAATAATAGTCAATCTAACAACGTAAGTCATGTTAATAATACGCTAACAAAAAATCTTTCAAAATTTAGACTAGCAACAATTGACGAAATCGACAAAATCATTAATAAATAAATAATAAATATCCTGGGACATTCCTCACACACGGTCATCTGATCCCAAACTAAGCAGAGCTTGTACTATGGAAACCAGATAACTGATATAATACATATACTACTTTTTGTTTGTAAATACATACTTAATATACATAATTACACCCAGACTCAGGACATTCAGACATGTTCATGCACACAAATGCATGTCCTGTGTGGGAATCGAACCCACGACCAGCGGCACGTAAGGTGAACCTTAACCAACTGCGCCAACTGGCCCGTCTTTACAAATTAATAACGTAATTACAAAGCTAAAGTCGAATACTAGTACCGGAATTGACGGCATCAGCACTAAATCAGTTAAATGTGTGAAAACTCTAATAAGTAAGGATCTAACACAGTGTATAAATAAGAGTCTTTTGAAAGGTTACTTTCCAGATAGTCTGAAGGTGGCTAAAGTAAGTCCAATATATAAAGCTGACAGCAAGGTGGACCCAGGCAACTACCGCCCAATCTCTGTTTTGCCAATAGTTTCTAAAGTATTTGAAAAGATTCTCCATACAAGGCTAAGCGAGTACCTTCATAATATGAACTTCTTATCAAAACAACAATATGGTTTCCGGGAAAAATCTAACACTCTAACAGCCACTGTAGATATGGTCACAAATATTAAACTTAATATAGATAGAAAGAATATAGCCGTAGGTGTTTTCATAGATCTTAAGAAAGCATTTGATACAGTTAGCCATGGCTTATTATTGGACAAATTAGAACGGATCGGTGTTACTAATGATGCTTTAAAAATTATTAACTAAGCTACGCTCAAAAATAATATCACTCACTGGCGCTCTCCGCAACATAGTTCGTTGTCTACCGTTAAATGTACGCTATACAATATATAATTCCCTTGTCAAACCCCATATCGACTACCTGATTGAATTATGGGGCACGGCTGCCAAAACTAATTTAAATACTTTACAGACTGCACAAAATCTAATAATATATATAAAATGCTTTTGTGGGTACGTAAATACGCAGTTTTCTCAATCACCACCAACCCCAATCAACTTCCCGTTGGGGTGGTAAATACCCCTTGGGCTCTAGGTGGTAGTAAGGGAGTTTGGTCGCGGTGGGTGGATGGGGGTGGTTGTGGGTGGCGAAAATTTTAATACATATATTGCTGTCCTTTTCTAACGCATGAGAACTTCTGAAAAGATCTCAAAATTTCTGGAATGGAAAGTTCCAAAATGTGTAAAACGGTTATAATCGATCTGGAATGTTCTAGAAAGTTCAACAAATATCTGGAATGATCTAGAAAATTCTAGAGTGAATGCAAACTATTATAATCGATATAGCATGTTTTGAGAAAGTTCTACAAATTTTTGGCTTCATCTAGAAAGTTCATAAATGTCCAAAACTGTTATTATCGAGTTAGAATGTTCGAGAACGTTCTAGAAATTTCCAGAATGATCTGGAAAGTTTCAAAATGAGTGCAATTTATTATGATCGATTTAGAATGTTCGAGAAATTTCTTGAATGATCTAGAAAGTTCCAAAATGTCCAAAACTGTTATTATCGAGTTAGAATGTTCGAGAAATTTCTTGAATGATCTAGAAAGTTCCAAAATGAGTAAAATTGTTATAATTTATCTGGAGTGTTCTAGAAAGTTCAACAAATATCTGGAATGATCTAGAAAATTCTAGAATGAATGCAAACTATTATAATCGATATAGAATATTTGAAAAAGCTCTACAAATTTCTGGCTTCATCTAGAAAGTTCCAAAATGTCCAAAACTATTATTATCGAGTTAGAATGTTCAAGAACGTTCCACAAATTTCTGGCTTCCATCTAGAAAGTTCCAAAATGTCCCAAAACTGTTATTATCGAGTTAGAATGTTCGAGAACGTTCTAGAAATTTACCGAATGATCTGGAAAGTTCCAAAATGAGTGCAATTTATTATGAACGATTTAGAATGTTCGAGAAAGTTTTAGAAATTTCTAGAATGATCTGGAAAATTACAAAATGAGTGCAATTTATTATGATCGATTTAGAATGATCGAGAAAGTTCCAAAAATTTTCCGAAGGAAAGTTCCAAAATGAATGAAACTTATTATGATCGATTTAGAATGTTCGAGAAGGTTCTAGAAAATTCTTAGATTTATTAGAAGCAATTTAAATTGTTCGAGAAAGTTCTAGAAATTTCTAGAATGATCTAGAAAATTCCAAAATGTGTAAAACGGTTATAATTGATCTGGAATTTTCTAGAAAGTTCCAAATTGAGTGCAGTTTATTATGATCGATCTAGAATGATTTAGAAAGTTCTAGAAATTTTCCGAAGGATCTGGAAAATTCCAAAATGAGTGCAATTTATTATAAACGATTTAAAATGTTCGAGAAAGTTCTAAATATTTCTAGAATGATCTATAAAATTCTAAAATGAGTTCAATTTATTATAAGCGATTTAAAATGTTCTAGAAAGTTCAAATTTTTTTTGGATTGTTCTGGAAAGTTCCAAAATATGTACGAGTGTTATTATTGATCTATAAAAACCAAATCGAAGTGATGTACATCTAAATATTCTAGAGTGATCTGGTACTGGAAATTTCGGTATATAAATCGAAATTCAGTAACATTTCGTCAGTTCAATTGTGATTGCAGTCGAGTAAAAAAAAAGAACAAACTATTTGAATGTTCTGGAAAGTCTCTCAATATCGAAAATAGAAATCTATAATATGTTAAAAAATGTATACTTATATATTTTTTATACCATTAAACATGCGATGTATTTTAACCCGAGCAACGCCGGGTTTCGCTGCTAGTAAAATCATAAAATTATTGTTCCGCTATGAACGCCGAACGCCGACTAGAGAAGTTTATAAAAGTACAAAATTAATGAATATTTCAAATACATACATATATAACACGTGCATTTTGATAAGAAAAATATTGAACCGTGACATACATTGCCAAATAACTTTTACTAAAAAAATACACATACAAAAACGGATTACAAGACAAGCAAATAACATAATACTTTATATGCCACGGACTAATATTGGTAAAAGAAATATAATGTATGAGGGAGCACGGCTATACAATAAATTACCTAGAGATGTTAAGGAATCTAAGTCATTGTACACGTTTAAAAAATCATTGAAACGCCACATCCTAAATGTTTTCTGTTAACTATAAATATGGAATTAGCTTATACACTTTACATTTTTCTTTTTTATACATACTATTTTAATCAAATGTATTGATGTACCTATTTACCTATTTTAAATTGATATATTATTATAATGAATTGATTAATTGTAAATAATTTTATACTAATTTTATTCTCATATGTAATGACTTTTTATTTACTTCATGTTTTAGCTATTTATAAATTGATTATTTATTGTGAACTATTTTAACATAAACTATAATTTTAAGACTTGGAAATGTTAGAAATTTTTTAGCTGTTTAACTGTCGATTAACTGTCTTTGGTGGTGTAACCTGTCTGTATAATTGTTGGTTTTTTTTTCATGTACCTACTATATTTTTCATATTTTTATTTAACTCTTTTGCCATCCACCAACATAAGCTCAACACTATATTATTACTTTAGTTTTTTAATTTCTCATGTGAAGTGATTTGTAATCTTTTGAGAAATAAATGTCTTAAACCTATTTTTATTTTATTTCAGTCAAATTATTTTTAACTTTCCTGCTACTGTTAATTTTATTCTTGGCGAAAGTATTTCGATTGGGTTTTTCTTGCTGTTTGTTGTGTTTCGGCTGATATTTCATTATTTCTTCTTTAATTAGGCCAAGTGACGTTTTTATATTAATTATATCAAAAACGCCATCAAACCCTATTTAGCATTGACTGAAATTGTCAGGGCTAATTGAATTGCGAGGGAATATTAAAGGTATATAAAAATATCATTCTTATTTTGTATCTTTAAAATTATTCGTCGGTCTTTATCAACAATCCACAGCAGTATTCGACGATTCATAGACAAATTATTTCTTGAGAAGAGGACATTGCAGGAAATAGTGTACTTCAAGAAGAGATAACCAAAAGACCGAAGAACCCGCGCCGCAAATAACGGCTATTCAATCCAGATAATTTGATTCGTTGAGTACCAGTAAGTGAAGCCTTCTTCGTAGAAGCTAATTTAGGCTAATTCGTACCCGCTAAAGCCCCGAAACTTGTGGTACACCATGGCCAGTAGACAAGATGGTTATCGACAGTAAACGATCAACCTTTGTATGAGGTAGACATTTCAAATCGAAATATCACGTGATTTTTTACAATCTCTTATGTCAATGTCGAATGTCGACAATCATCTTGTCTAGGGGAGAATACAATAAAAGGATTAACGGATTTTAATCAAGAACATCGTTTATGACACAGGCAGGAATCAATGGAGTGAAGTTTTATTCAGCATTAAAAATACAAAACGGATATTATGAAACGACGGTGACGTACAGTGGAAGATCAGTAGTTGTGTAATCAATCAAACTGAACATACCTTAATTTCCCTCTCGAACAAAATAGCAAGTTCGACATGCTTGGTATCTGGGAACATATCAACGGGCACGGCCCGCACCGGCAGGAAGGGGGCGCCGCGCAACGTCTTCGATGACGGACGTGACAGGTCTATAAAGTTCTTCAGCGCTGATGATGGACTGCACGATATGTACACTAAGCGCGATACTTTCTTCGTGTTCCGCAACTGGGTTACTGCCCGCATGTCTGTTTGACAAATATTTTGTAGATTTTAGTGGTTTTTATGGAATTCCAGATTTTCATATCGCAGAAGGGAAATTAGTATGGAGACATGCCAATAATAATAAGATTTTAGAATTGATGGTACCAGAAGAAAACTTCGACAACTCTAAAACTTCTGTGTACGAGGTGTTCAATAAAGCATATTATATAACTTTTATATGACATAATTTTATTTAGTCAGCAGCATAATTTTATTTTTCTAGATCTTAATGTTCTAATAAAAATGTTACTTACGTAATCCGGCCCTAGGCGGGTCTACGATAGCAATGATGTCTTCACCGTTAGCTCTCGCCAACACCGACGGTAGAATATCTTCTGCTTTGCCAGTGAAGAAGTCACAATTCTGAATACTGTTCAATTCTGCATTCGCTTTCGCATCTCTTACTGCTTCTGCGATCAACTCCAGCCCTAGTATGCTGCCGCAATGCTGTAAAATAAGACGCTGTTCAGTGGTATGCCTCAGGGGTCTATATTGGCGCCTATGTTGTTTTTGCTTTACAGTGACGCAACTTCGAATTTCCAATAATATTAGAATTTTCAAAATTGGTGTTGAACCAAAAATTAAGGTGTATTGTTTAGCTTCAATTTATCAAGCATATTTATGAGGAGTTTTCCTTACCTTTGCAAAACACAAGCCTATTGTGCCGGTCCCGCAGCAAATGTCCACCACAGTTGAATCACTTTTAACTTGACTCATGTCTATAGCACTCTGGTATAATATTTCAGCACCTGCTGTATTTATCTGAAATCAATTAATTTCTATGAGAATTTAAGTGAGTTAAGACTTAAATTTAATCTCAACGTATTTATATTATTGTTATAAACAAGTTTGAAAGTCTTAAAGAACTAGGTGTCAGCTGTGAGAAATTACAGTACCCAGTGGTAGTTCCCAAATAAGAGATATAATCATTCAACTACCACAAACTGCTTGCTGTAAAGCGCAATCAGACTAAGTTTACTATAAAATATTACTTACCTGAAAGAAAGCTTCTGGGGATATCCTAAATTGCCTTCCAAGAATAGTGTCAATAATGTGCGTAGAGCCCATCAAATGTACCGGTTTAGATCCATCTTCACCAACTCTCCTAAAATACAAAGTTAGTAACATAAACAACTTAATTGAGAATATTTGAGGAAAGGAATGAAAAAGGCTTCTTGTTTTTTCCAACATTAAAAAGGAACAGATTTCACACCTACTATCAAATGAGCCATTACCAACTTATTTTGAGGCCTACATTCAGCAGTCCATAGTATTAGTAAAGATGATCTTAAGGTGAACTACTTACTTTTTCTTTATAATCTCTATATACAATGACTTGATGCCACAAGTAACAGCTTTTTCTGAACTAAAATGCTCCACTAAGTTTTGTTTTAACTTGGTTAATTCTTCTTCAGACAAGTTCTAAAAACATTTAAATATACTGATGAACATGATGGTAAATATACTGAATAACCTATAACGTTATTTATATAAGGTCTTTCTAAAGTTGTGGCGGATATTTTTAGGGATAAATGTAAAGGTCATTAGTAATCAAAAAACAATATTAGAAAAATAATCCGCATATTGAAAATACTACATTATTTATAAATTAATACTTGGTACCTACATAAAGTTCAATGTTGTTTTTTTTTTCTTGAACCATCAAACGGATTTTTTTATGTTTTTTTGATTACTAATGACCTTTAAATTCATCCCTAAAAATATCCGCCATAACTTTAGAAAGACCTTATATACAGGATACTATAAATAATATACTATTCTGTTTAAATAAATGTATGTAAGCAAATATTTGGAAAAAGTATGATGTATCTACTAACCTGTGGATGCATAGCTACAATCAACATGACATCACCAGTAGATGTTGAATGCCTCACAGTCAGATATCTCCAGTACCCCGAGTAATCAGCGGGGGAAAATGGAGCCATTTCTGATTTACGGACAAATTCTTGGAACAACTGGAAATTTTACAATTATTATTATTTGGGTTAACTAGCTGTTTCAAGTCTTTCCAGAACTTGTATTGGTTTTATTTGTAATTATTTTAAATAACTGTGAAAAGAAAGAGAATGCAGATTGTTTGCATGAAAGTTCAATAAAATGTATGTAGGATGAAAGTGGCACTCTGGAGCGATAATCAGGCTTAGAAGTGAGGAGCTTATGAAGCAAAGTGGTGTATGTAATTATATTATTGCTTATTGCTAAAAAATAGGCTACTAGATATACGCATTGAAGTTGTTCGTGAAATTATAAGCGACAATCAGTTTTATCAAGTTACCACTTCATTATAATGAAGCGAGGATAAGAAATTATGCATAAAATGCACCACTTACCAAAACAGCCTGTTTTGTCCTTTCAGAAATATGAATCATGGAATGTATGGGAGCAACACCAACCATCCCAGTTACGTAGCTGCCTAGTCTGAATCCAACCGTGGGTAATTTGGTCTCATCATCAATACCCACAGTGAATTCACACTTATTTCTATAACCCACTGTAATTGGGGATTTTTGTATTTCTTTTAATTCAAAACTAAGGCCATTGTGAAGTTTACGTTTAGTTTCTAAGTCATCTCGCCTATCCTTGCTTATTTTCCATATTTCATTGTCAAATTTCATTAGCAGATGTTTTATCTCTTTCTCTTTAAGATTGAGCTGAAAATAATAAATAGCAACTATAATTCTATTAATAAATACTGGATCAATAGCATATCTACTTATTTCAGAAATATTGCTGTTATAAGCAAAGTGTAATTTGATCATAAAACATTGTTATCATTATAATAAAGATAGCATGTCAACCTGTTCCTCATAAGGTATTTCCCAATATGGAGTGGTGGCATCCTTCAGACGCATCTCCTGACTTCTGTTGCTATCCTCTTTTTTCTTCTTGTCTTGAACTGGGTTTTCTTCTTCTTGTTTTCTCTTTCTTACTAATGGGTCAGGGGCAGGTTTTGCTTCTTCAGCTATTAATGTCTTTCCTATAACATTATTTTATTCAATTAACATAGCATCTAGAATTGGTAAATAGGCATAGGTCCCAGGCATTACCCCCTAAAGAGTCTTAGGCCTTTCAAGACAATTTTATTAAGATAAACTATGCCCTTTATAGCATGCTATTTGGATGCAAATAACATACTATATTTAGTAGATAATAGAAAATTAAAATAATTCAAAACTCAGCTAGGGTCTCTATATCTATAGAAGTAGAGATGCAAATGATTCATGTGACGCATAACCCTATTGATGGTCTTAATAGTGACTGCTTACTTGGCTGTTACCTTTCCATGAATATCCATTAAGTGCTGCAATGGCTTTGGTTCGCTCCTCGTCATTCTGGAAGCAAGCGTACAGCCAGTGGCTACCATTCTTGGGTCTCTTGATCTTGCTTGTATTGAGACCTAGCTTTTGATTCATTAGTTTCTTCAGCTCCTGAAAATTTGATGAAATAGAGGTAAAGCTTTACATTAGGTGACAACTCTAAAAATTACGCCAATTTTTTTTAGGTAGTGTGGGTCATGTCTATTGTATATTTGAAGTCGGGAAAACTAGGAAAAGTATAGGAAAAATATGAAAAATGAAAACTCATTCGAACTTCTTGTATAAAGTCTAAGTTTCGGTTGAAATGTATTGGCATGTTTTAGCGACTTTCAGATATCAACGGCTCTGGTGCTGTGGAAAAAGCAGTCTCTTCTCCATTGTGTAACAAACTACAGACATCCAGCTGGCGGAGACTGCTCTCCCTCCGCGCCTCCGACTTTATAAAAACACTCTAGGGGTGAGACGGACAAGTACTATACGGAGTCGGGGTTGGCAGATTCTGTTTTGTAACAGTATTTATCAATAAAAAACACAACTCCAGTAGGTACACTACACTCGCGCCGCGCCATTTTACACGTATTTCATTCGATTCAGCATCAAAGAAGAAATGAATAAGAATAAAGAAAATAATTAGGAATTGGACGAAAATCGAAAATTAAAAAAAAAAAAAAAAAACATTTTCGAACGAAATCCTTTGGTAAATATGTTTATAATAGTAAATACAAAACAAACTGCAATCTAAAGCTTATTTTGAAGAGTAATTAATGAGTTAAGTGCCGGCTATTCTCAGCATATGCAACCTTTCGAACTGGTATTAGATTCAGACTAATTATAAGGTGCCTGCTAAAGTATGTTTGAATAAATAGTAATTTAACCCAGGAATGCACATTAACCTGAGTTTTTTGGCTCCTCATATACGCTTTCTTTTTAGGCAGAGGTAGACTCCTAAAATGATATATGAACCAAATGAAACTTACCGCAATGCCGTAGTATTTTGGTAAGCCACGAAGTTCAATTTTAAATTTCTCTGAAGAAAATCCACCGCGATCTAAATAAGCATATTCATCATCAATCTTTACTTCTCCTGGAGTTAATTCTTTCATAGAATCAGTTTCTTCCGTCATTTTAACAGAGATTAATGTTTCATAAACGAGGCACTTTAGTTTTAATCTCTGAGAATAACAAGTTATTTACTTTACAGGTTATATTTGAACTCGTTTCGCTCGTCTGTCACTGACATAGATAATGTAGATAATACACTATATACTATACTCTATTTCACATAGGATGAGTCGTCAAGGTCAAGGGTTTTTTACCAATATCTAGTGAAATTCCATTTGATTACTCTGAAATAATATTCACAATATTTCGTGAAACCTAGCTCTATCATAGTATTCCTTTATTATATCGAAATGAACATTAACCATTGAGAAATTTAATAAAATACCATGTGTCACCGAACTCATGTTATTTGAAATAGACTATAGAGAGTCACTGACAAACAAGTGCAGTGCTGCCAGTATGAATGAATTCTCTAAAAAATACATAAATTATTTTCATTCTTAGCATGTTACTATCAAAGCTTAGCATGCTATAAACTACAGAGGATCTAGCGCGAATCAAGAAAGTCCGGTGCCCGACATGTGTATGGCGATCATCGAAATATACAGAAGATAATATATCGATGGTGGCGATGAACCCGATTTCATTCTTTTCTGTTCCATTCTAGGTAGAACAGAACAGAAACGGTAGGTATGTGGCTTGCAAGTTCCCGCCAAAAAGTCGATAAAAGTGACTGGTAAAACTGTCATTTTATTATTTGACTAGGGAGCTAACATGAATTTAATATACAAACAGGATTGAGCTCTTGGGCCAAAAACGCGAGCAGAGAGAGATAACGCATACCGAGGCTGTTTATCCCATTCTAATAGGGTGACCAAACATTTTTATAACGAACAGGAAAGTTGGATTTGAGAGATAATTTGTGTCCGGTTGACACTTCTTCTTCCTAGTCGTGCACTCTTGGCAGAGTGGTCGTGGTCATTGTTAGTCCCTTTCGCGCACAATCGCTGCATTGCAAAGTTCCTCCAATTTTGTCTGTTTGTGGCGTTTTGACACTAGTTGATTTCAAATTATTGTTTGTATTACAAAAATATTAACATTATGTTACTTAAAATAGTGAAATAATAATTTATAGAAAAAATAAGAGATAAAACCATAGTGAAAAACTATAGATATCGAGATACTTTTTCGCGAAAACCCATTATTTGAAACTGAACATTGTTATGTTCTATGTGGGTGTTGAATCGTGTACGCACGATTAATCAAGATATAAATTTCCAATATTAGCTGACCTCTCATTGTACAGAAATCCTATACAATGCGAGATCAGTTTATACTGGAAATGTATAGCTTGATGTGTAGCCGTGTATACCCATGTTTTTGAGAAAAGTTATGATTAATTTTTGAGTTACGTTTTGTGTCGAATCATCAAATATTACGTATGAATAGGCAAGGTTGCATGCAGAATTTCGTTCTGGGACCACGGCTTTTTCCCTTGCTCTTTTTTCAGTTTGCTCTACAGAGCTGTTATTTGGGAATTAAAATATAGCAAAGGGAAATAAAACTCGAATGTGCTTGACAAAGTAGGTATTTATTAAAATTAAACACGGCTAAACAAAATCGTTTTATTTAGTTTCTGCCTTAGGCCAATCTCACTGCCTAAGTTTCTGAATGCATTACATTTCGCGTGGTGAATAGGTACGAATTATTAGCCAATGCTTTTACTAGTTACAGTTTTTGCGGTTCTTCATCTGTTATGCATTGGAAAGGATGCGGTGGAATAATAAGATGTTTCAATCTTGTGGAAAACATTTGTTTTAATCGCATCAAAAATTGCATTTTTGCTTCATTTCTTCTTTCGATGGAAAGCTGTAACAAACATAAAAAATAATGCTATTTCAATTATGCGATACATAGGTACAAATTATTTATACAATAGGTACACATTACAACACACAATAAACATTATACTTAGTTTTAAAAAGAATTACACTAACTTTAGTGTCTTCCGTCTACAATTTTTTTTAATAAACCATGGTCAAACTACTTATGACTCACCATTGTTAGTAAATAAAATCATCGTTATTCCTTACTTGTGAAATAAAATCCCACAACCAGCACATGATTCACTTTTACATGTCTTGATACAATTTTTTTTCACCATTTTCACGATAAAAAGTATAAACAAAATGCGTTTCCACAAAACAACAGAAAAAGTCGCCATGTTGCCATGACACCACTGATTTTTTTTTTTTTTTTTTTGGGATTTTATGGCCTGGTTACTAAGACCTTTAAGCCACGACTTTATTATTCCGGAACCACTTTTCAGATTTTGTATTTTCAGTTTTATAATTTTACCACCGTATTTTTAATGTATTTAAATATTGGTTTATAAGTTTTAATGTCTTTTAATAGTTCTTTAAGCGGCGGCGGGCGGGAAGAAAAATCACTATAATTATTTTGCCACACTTCACTTAGTTCACTCGCGAGTACGTGGCTTAAAGGTCTTAGTAACCAGGCCATAAAATCCCAAAAAAAAAAAAAAAAAACTCGCGAGTACCAATCTGTCAATAAGGAACTTTTGACAGCTGAATATAATGTGGTCCACTGTTCCTTCTTCAACTCCGCAAAATGTACAGACATTGCTTTGAATTATATTTAACTTTGCTAGGTGTGATGGTGCTTTATTATGTCCATAACGTAGTCGGTTTATGGTGGTAATAAAATCACGACTGGCTCTTTGCAGGCTATCATACCATGGCTTTACTGGTAAGTTTTCTTGAATGCTACCGTACCACCGTCCTTTCGTTTCTTGGTCTTTCTTCCACATTTGCTCCCATAACATACTTATAGCTAGCCTTACATTACTCAAATAATCAGTCATAGGTACATACATAGTATCGGAGACATCGAGTGCATTTACTCCTCCGTAAGCGGCTTTGTCGGCCATTTCATTTCCAGTGATTCCTCTATGAGAGGGCACCCACATAAATGAAATTAGTTTCCCTGTATGATAATATTTGTATAACAATTCTTTAATTATGTACAGAATGAAATTAGTTTTAAAGTGAATCTTTAAATAGCTCAATCCTCTTATAAAACTTAAGGAATCTGTTACAATTAGAAAATATTTACAATTATCTACATTTCCAATTTGCAGAAGAGCCTGATATACTGCATAGGCTTCTGCGGTGAATATTGTACAAACATTCTGCAAAAGAAAACTCTGAGAAGAATTTTTTTGAGGATCATACACAGCACAGCGCACATAATCCTTACCCTTACTACCATCTGTATATAAAGTGTAGTAATTATTTTCTGATAAAAATTGCAACATCTCTGAATTATTTGTAATTGAATCTATTACTGTAATTGGGTGCATTATGCTTTTGAACTGGGAAGAATAGCAGGGCCAAGGGCACTGTTTTTTGAGTTTATAGCTGTTGTTTTCAATTTCCAGAAAAATGTGATACAACATTGGGGAGTTACCAATAAGGAGGCTCTCACCAGTTGCTAAAGGACCTGACACATTGATTCTACAAGGTATAATCTTGTTAATAATTTGCATGTTATCAGAGTACAGTAGTTTAAGGCAATACCGTTCGGCAAGTAGGAGACGTCTCAAGATCAGTGGCATAATTTTAGTCTCTACTTCCATGGCCCTTATGGGAGTTGAGCACATTGCACCCGATATTATTCTCAGAGATTTATTCTGCAGGATATCTAATTTTTTGGCATGGTAGCTATTCATATATGCCAAAGAACTATAGTCAAAATGACTTCTCACAATAGCTTTATATAGAATAGACAATATTTTGGGGTCAGCACCCCATGACACTCCAGCCAGACATCTTATTATGTTAATAGCTCTTAAAGCATTTTTAGAAATATACCGAACATGTTCTTCGAAAGTCAGTTTTTGGTCTATGATGATTCCTAAGAATTTCTTTGAATGTACTCTGTTTATAGATTCTCCACAATACGAAATAACACTAGATGGATCATCATCACCAAAAATCATTAAACTGCTTTTTGTAGCATTGATCTTTAAACGTAATCTATCATTATAGTATAGACTCAACTGATTTAATGCTCTATTCATATTATCTATAGCAACTTGCAAGTTCTGACTGCTACTATACAAAACAATGTCATCTGCGAATTGCAAAATATTTACTTCACTAGTATTTACAAATTTACATATTTCACATGTGTACAAATTATATAGTAATGGTGAAAGAGTGGCGCCTTGCATTGTGCCTTTCGATGCACTTCTAGGACCATGTAAGATGTTATTATACTTAACATATAAGGTTCTATCATTTAAATAATTATAGATCCACTGACATAGTAGACCAGGTATACCCACATCAGACATAATGTTGACCAAGATACCTGGGTCGACATTATCAAAAGCTCCTTGGACATCTAAAAATACACAAACAGTGTGTGATTTTAAATTATTTGCACGTTTCAGGTCTGAGATGAGTGACATGAAGCTGTCAGCGCAACTACGCCCACGACGGAAACCATACTGCACATGTGGGATGATACCATTAGCCTCTACAAACCAGTCCAGACGGACTTTAATCATATTTTCGAATAGTTTACCGAGACATGAGGACAAAGATATAGGACGATACGAACTGGACTGTTCTGGAGATTTATCAGGCTTCAGTATTGGGATAACACACTGTGTTTTCCATGATTCAGGGATAATTTGTTTGAGCCATAAAGCATTAAGAATGTCAAGAAAGAGGTGCTGAACAGATGTATGGAGTTCTTTAATTACAATATATGGAAAGTTATCTAGACCTGGACTTGAGTTACGCCTAGATTGTAGACTTGATGTGAATTCATTCCATGTAAATGGTTCCAATAAAAATTTTGAATTGCTATTATTATTGTTACTGTTAAAATAGTTGATTAAGTTACTAGTCTCTTTTAAACCACTATTATCAGACAGTTTATCTAAAAAGGTAGGTATGAACTCATCTTTATGGGATCTAATGCTAGACTTAACACCCTTAAAAATCTTAATCATGTTCCATATTTTGCTTATAGGGGTAGTTCTATTAAAAGTATTGCACAAATCATTCCATCCAGTTGACTTCTGCTCAGAAATGGTTCTCTTTTTTAATGCATCAAGTCTCTTATAATTTATATAGTTATCTATTGTAGAATCACTTCTGTAAAGTTTCAAAGCATTATAGGATGCTATTACACTTTGTTCGCAAACCTCATTCCACCAAGGTGCTGGAGGTCTGCTAGCAAAGTGGGCAGACTTAGTGAACTTTGGAACAACTATTTGCATAAGGGAGTCAAGACGTATACAAAAATCGGTATAGGAAGAGAGTGGGTCTACTTGATTAATTGTAAAATCGCCAAACGCATTTTTTGAAAGTTCATTATATTGGCGCCAATCAGCTCTTTTGTACAAAAATTTATCAATGGGAGGGTTAATTTGGTATTTTTGTATGGATAGGGATATTTCGGTTATAGTTGGATAATGGTAACTTCCCATACAATCATCATGTACAGACCACTCGCATAACGGTGCTAAGCATGCGCTAGCAAAGGTGACGTCAATGGCTGAAGCGTTGGTTCTAGGACGGTTCACTGTAGTGAAACTGCCATCATTTAAGATGCACAAATCACACTCATCTATAACATCATATAAATCTTGTCCGCGGCCCTTAGTAGATAGGCAACCAAATGCAATATGGTGAGCATTAAAATCACCACTTATAAAAATAGGTTTAGGTAGGTCTCGAATTATATTGCGCAGTCTATGCAATCTTATGTGCCCACTGGAAGGAGGACAATATACGCAGAGTATAGTCACACTGCCACGCTCGGTAGATATTGACATAGCTATAGTTTGAATGTCCTCATAGAATGTTGTGTTTAAAATATTATATTTAGTCTCTGGTTTAATTAATATTGCTACACCATTGTGAGGATTCTTAGATGTTCTGGAATGGAGATTATAACCGGGGATTCTAAAATTGTGATGGTCTTTAAACCAAGTTTCATTAAGCAAGCATACATCAATATTTTGTTCTAGCATAAACTTAGTTAATAAGGGCTTTTTACTATTGGCACTTTGGATGTTAAACTGCGCAATCCGTAATTGGGACGTTTTAGGGGGACTTAAATCCATTATGGGGATAAATTTTTAACTAATATTTCTTCAATGAATAATGAAGTAATTGGGGTGGGATCAGACTTATTACCAATCTCTACCAATGTTTTTACTAGGGCCGCTCGTACTTCTTTATTAGCTATAACCTGGGCAATGAAGTCCATAGGGTGATCTTGTGGGTTCAGCGCCTGTGCAGCAGGCTTGTTATTAACATTTTTTTTAACATTTTTCTTTTCAGTATTTACTGGAATATTTACATTATTTACAGGGGGATTTACAAGTTGACTCTTGACAATGGCAATGCAGGGTATTCGATCGACTTTGTTTGTGCGATACTCGCGTATGTTATTTTACTTTTCTTTTCTTCTATTTTTCTTAATTTAATGGGACATTCTCTTGCTATTGCTAGGTGTGGGCCTTGGCAATTAGCGCAACATATCTCTTTAGGTTTATCACAATCTTTGTAAAAGTGTTCACCAGAGCAGATCGAACACTTCTGTTTGCCATTACATATTTTAGCCGAGTGATTAAATTTCATACATTTGTAACATTGTTGCAGCGGTGGGATATATTCAAATACCCTGTATGAGAATAGATCATATTGTACATTGTCAGGTAAGATATTGGATAAGAAAGTGATACTGACTGTTTGCAGAGGAACTCTGTCCCGTCCTACTTTTTTTGTGAATCGTCGTATACAGATAATTTCGTAAATGGAACTCAACTTAGTGTATAAGTCCTTATTTGAGATATTTGCTGGGACAAATCTTATGATGCCAGTTTTTTCTATTTGGGTAGCCGGTATGTAAGCCTTTACGTTGTACTTTTCTAAGAATGCAGTGTTATTTAGAAAGTTGTTTGCTGTATTATATTGTTTGAACATTACTGCTATTTTATTTGCATTCAATCGCTGTATTGCCATCACACCTTTAACATCCGTCGTGAAAATATGATTGAGATATATAGGACTTTTGTTGCCCAATCTATCTTTGTGGTTGATATGCTCAACAAAAACTTTAAACTCTGTTTTATTTGAGTTTTCTGGATACTGTCTTTTATAATTAGGTTTAAAATAAGGCACATAAAGTACATCAGAACGCTCACCGCCACCGCTATCATCATTCACTTCATCAGTCCGAAGCCGCTTGGAGGAGTTGGGCGGGTTGTCCCCGCCCCCCTCATTCCCATCCATTTTATTTTTTTGGTATTAATTAAAAGTGAATTTATTCTTTTACACAATAAAAAAATAATTACAAAATGTAATTTCAAATTTTTCCGCGTGCGCTTTTTTCAATTTCCCGCCAAGGAATCTGACACCACTGATATCAGATTTCAGTGCTACCAGAATAATTTTATGATAGCTACCAAACAATCATATTATTTTGATTATTTTACTTAAATACAATTATTTATTATTATGTACAGATGTAAACCTACAAAATAAAATGATTTAAAACTAGTTTAATAGCAAAAAAATATTTATACGTAATATATTTTACTTGTTGTGGTGAAATATTTTCTACCATCTTTAACATTTTTATCTTTTGGCAATTGAGGAAAAGGGACAAACGGCCTCGGTTCGGGCTATCTCTCTCGGCTCGTTTTGCCTCGGCTAAGATAACTAACAAAAGTAAACCCTAACGTGCATGACTTATGGTTTATTTTTGTATGATAAAATTTTTGGAGAGTTCAATCCTGTTTGTATATTAAATCCATGGGAGCTAATGATATATCGATGTCAAAAGTCACAAACATCGATATCGTTCATTCATTCCATTCCGTTGTGGTCTGCTCACAAATTATAAAGTAATATTACAAGTAGTCTGCTGATCGACGAAATCACTACCTATCACGTTAGCTTCACTGTGCTTTCTATTATATTATATTCATCGTCCATAAAAGTCGTATTTATGTATAATGTTAAATTATAGTAAAAGGCCCATTTGTACTATAACTTTTCACGGACTTTTTGAAAACGGACAACTCGAAAAGTGTATTCATTTTACTTTACTGATGCACATGGATGAATTCATCAAAAAATTGTTATTTCCAGCGGTATTTTGTTTTTTTTATTATCATCATTAAAAATCTTTTCATTTGAAAAAAATGTGTTGTAAACTACAAAAAATAGCATGCTGTTTATGAGCGACTTTTTGTAGCTCGTGTGTGTTTCAGTATTGAACTTTGAATGTTCTATATTACAATAGTTCCGGACCGAAGGTTATTTCTAATAACGCAGGAAGCCAATTCTCACACAATCGAAAAAAGTACGAATACAAACTTTTAGTGCTTTTATCAAGTGAAAATCACGTTACATTATTCTGGCAATGTCGAGCGAGGCCGGCATTTTTAGAAGGAAAACTAGTCAACTAGAGCTTTGACGTCGTATAGGACTCGAACCGTATGTTCGACAATGTTGCCAACGTAGGCGATTTATCGCCATTTAGGCTACTCAGGACGAAAATTGGCGATGAATAATGAAGAATGTTCACTAATTTTGAATTTTAGCTCATCGCATTTTCTGTAGAAAATAAAAACGTACGTGTGAATAGTGGTACACTATTCACACGTACGGCACTTTTAAGCTATATTTGGTAACTTCAGTAGCTTTGACCTTCATAAGTGCCCTACTAGGGCCTCAATTGAATAAATGGAATAGATTTAAGAGAGGTATAGCGATTATTTTTGCTCAAAGAACAGCTCGACTGGGGAAGAACCTCCACCATACTTCATACCGTAACAAAATAGTTCCTGCGCGTGCTTAAGGTCGCCAGAGTTCATTGGGGAGGGTGGAAGGGTCGGTAACGCGTGAGTGATGTCCCGTGAATTGCAAGCGTCCATATGGCTATAGTAACCGCTTACCCAGCAGTCCCGTACGCTTGTTTACCGACTTTTTTGTATTATTTAAAAAATGGTTTCACTTTGACACATAAGTTATAATTGTTTTTTTATAGTAGGAATATATAAATTAATGAGCGTTTTTCTCATTATACCTCTATGTTCCAAAAACCTGTCAACGCTCATTGAAATAATTTTTTATAGCATTATTGTGGAATGTGGGCTACCTGCTCAAAATTTGGCTACTTTAGGCTATCTAAGCTGTGAAAAATGGCAATATCAGGCCCTGTTTCGTTGGCAACACTGATGTTCGATTCGAAGGTTATTTCGAAGGACGCGATAATAGGGATGTTGCCTGGGTAAAAATATAATAACTCTAATTTGTATATTAAATCCATGCTCTAATTAGTCCGTCAGTTAGATTATCAAAAAATATTGAACACGTATTTTTTGCTTGAGGGAGTGAGGGCTCGTGACGTCACTTGTTCCTAAAAAGTGTACCACTACGTGACGTCACGCGGAACTTCAACACACGATATCTTCGTATTTTTTTGTTTAATTGACAAAAGAAAAAATACGTGTCTAATATTTTTTGATAATGTAAATGACGGACTAATTAGTTTATTTCAGGAAAGTAGCCTATTGTGTCCCGACCTAATTCTATACAACAGTTTGATACGCTTTCATGCCTTATCCGCTGAACCGATCGCGATGAAATTTGGCATGCACATAGAGAAAGATATGGACTACTTTTTAATCTGGAATCGCGAGTGAAACCGTGGGGGACAGCTAGTTTATAATATCAGTAAAATTAGCAGATCACAACGGCTTCATGATGACGGTGATGATGATGATGAATCCGGAAAAAAGTAACCCCATGTCCTACTCCACTAATTGAACTATCTCCCTGCCAAATTTCATTAAGATCCGTCCAGTGGTTAAGCCGTGAAAAGATTACAAACAGACTGACAAAATATCCAGAGTTGCGTGCTCTTGCATCGTGACGTCATCGCTTTACAAGCTCCCGCTTCCATTTTAATTAAGCCGTTTTTAACTTAGTAATATCATAATAAAATAAATAAAATAAAATAAACTTCATCATTTGTTGATGGATTTTAAAAATTAAAAAAACATGCTCAGAAATGGTATGTGCTTTCTCTGTAGTAATCAAAAAGTTTACTTTTGATTATGCGATTGATCCTCATTGCGACAAAGTAACATAATTGCCCTGGATATGCGTGTATTTGATTACAATCTTCTCAGCATGGTTAGAAATTATGTGAATTTATGAATGCTATGCATTGAATGCATAACATTCATTGGCGTATATCTTTTTTTATTGGAAGTCCATGTTTGGAATCAATGATACATTAAAAATCAATGATACATTAAAAATCAATGATATTATGATAGAGATATGCTACCTTCATACTAAGCGGCGTTCAGTTATTGTTGAATTAGGTGAATGCGATAGATAATACGGAACGTATGGTACAGAAAGAGATAGCTATATGTGGCCGCTATGCAAAATTACGACAATTGTCTGAATTTGTCTGCAACAATTAGCGTGCGTTAATGCGATATCTACCTCTTTTTATTATAATACATTGTTAAAAATATATGATGGTTAAAACAACATAAATCTAGAGGCATCATTTAATTATTATGTACAATAAATTCATATGAAATGTATAAATAGACATCTTTTTTTGGTATAAGTATACGTTTAACTATTTAACATTAGCAAATTAAATATTAATATTAACATTATTAAATATTAATAATCGTGACACAAAGATTTTTATATATAAGGTACAATATTTCAGCGAATAAAGGATAATGTAACTAATTATTTAGGAATAACGTAACATAATAAAATCTATAGGGCAGGAGCCCCGGTTTTGGCCAGTACCCCGGTTGTGGCCACTTGCAATTTAGAAAGTCAGTAAATAAGGCGTTGAAGCCTGACTCGTTTATTGTCTAAGTTGTTAAATAAAATCTTTGATGATTATTGCTTTTGACGACCAATTACAGTGGTGCGGTAAGTGTATTGGAACTTTTTTGTGACACTGTAAAAGCAAAAATAATAATTTCTTAACAGAAACCATTAGCGACCCTTGATAATTATTCGATAAATATCTTGCTCTAATTTTATTTTTTGCGTTTATTCTAATTGAAGCATATTAAATTAATGTCTAGGAACTTGATTTTGATGTTATTTTGACAGTCAATGAATTCCCCTAGCTGGAAACTTAGGTAGCCAATGGGTGGCAACAACTGGATCAGTAGCGATTTTACACCTTTCTTATTTAAAAATTAATTTAAAAAAGTATAGTCGCAATACACACTTATACAAAACCTGAAAGCTAAATAAATGACCTACTTTATTAATGTAATTAATCAACACGATGTCCATTTTTGAATTAGAGGCGAATTTTTTTATATAAAAATATCCTTAAGGTGGCCAAAGCACATTATTTATATGAACACATGTAGAACAACCCCCTGACCAAACATAGGTCCTGCCGGTGGCTTAACTAAGGTGACAGAGCTGGCAAAATGTCACGGGACTCCAGCCTGAGAAAACAAAACAAAATTTAGTAAAACATATTTACGAATCTAATATTAACTAAAACCTATTTATGGAAGTTTATGGGACAAGACAGGCTACGTAACCTGGCTATTCTGTCTATTGAAATTTCTATGACCTTTAAACTTTGATGATATTATTGATAGTTTTGCGAAACAGAATACTCGGAGAAAAGAATTTCATTAATAAAATATTGTTAAGATTAAAATTGTTAATTTCTTAAAAATATTTAAATTTGAAAATTAAATTAATAGATATTTAACTAAAATGCACATAATATTAGGTTACCTATGAAATTGCCGTTTTGTATGAAAAAATTTAAACGAATTTTTTTCATGTATTTTTTATTTGTATTAATCGAAGTAATCACCCATGCAATCAATGCATCTTTGCCAACGCAGTGGCAATTTATTGATGCCCTTCTTAAAGAAATCAGCTGGACGGGAGGCAACAAATTCTTCAAAGGCATTTTGTACTGCTTCTCGGGTATTGAATTTTTTTCCCGCCAAGAAGTTATCCAAATTCTGGAAAAAAGTACTAGTCTGTAGGCGCCTACTCACCAGACCTTGGTCTGGTGAGTAGGGCGGATAACGGTGAACTTCCAACCCCAGTTCTTGCAACTTGGAGACCGTCTGCTGTGCAGTATGAGGTCGCGCGTTATCGTGCAGGAGCAGCGGAGACGAGCGATTGACCAATGCTGGTTGGAGATGTGCCAGCTTCTCCATCATTGTGTTCAGTTCTTCACAGTACACATCTGCAGTAATGCTCACCCCGTTTGGTAAGAAGCTGTGATGAATCACACCGGCGCTAGACCACCAAACAGTGACCATTACTTTTCTAGGGGTAAGTTTTCGTTTAGGGCATTGTTTAGGTGCTGAACCAGGATCCAACCAACTTGCTGAGCGCTTGCGGTTATCAAACAGAATCCATTTTTCATCGCAGGTAACAATGCGGTTCAAAATTCCTTCATTTGTGTGTCTGTTGAGCAGTGCAAGGCACGTTTCGACGCGTACTTCGCGCTGGCGATCATTGAGTTCGTGGGGCACCCATTTGTCAAGCTTTTTTACCTTGCCAATTTGTCGCAAATGGACCAATATTGTTTTGACGCTAACGTCGAAAGCTGCTGCTAATTCAGCCGTCGATTGTGTATCATCAGCTTCCACAATCGCCTTTAATTCGTCATTGTCGACCAAAGTCTTCGGACGACCGCGAGGTCGAAATTCCCAGAACGGAAGCGAGCAAACCAATAACAGGTGATGCGTTGGTTTGTAGTGTTAGCTCCGTAAACGTCGTTGATGTTGCGTGCCGCTTGTGCCGCGTTGCTGCCACGACGGTACTCATATTCCATAATTACTCGAATTTTTTACGTATCCATGATGACGAAAAAGATTGAAATGCGATGAAAATGTAACACAAATCAATAAAGAAATGACTACTTTTAGAAAAGGAATTCCATGTTTTTAAAATAAAATTAATTTGAAATTAGAATTCTTAGACAAACAAAAATTATTTTGATTTGAAATGGCCAGTACTGCAGAACGGCAATTTCATAGGTAAAGACCTATTATTAGAAATACTGTGGGGTAACTACTTCAGTGATTTATTAAAAATTACAACGTGACGATTTATACTGGGGTCCCATCAAATGATTAAGCCACGGGCCTCAGATGGTTTAGTTACGCCACTGGGTCCTAGCTACGACCCTGGCGTTGATCATCTAATCTTCGCAGTGGGTGTTGGGCTTACGACGCAGATATAACATAATCCCACCAAAAACATTTTTATGTAAAATGTTGCCAAGACATATGGCTCGCACTGTCACAAGTCAAACGTTAAAAGTTATCACTATCAAAAGTTATCATGTAGAGCCAAGCTTATAACTCTACATGCACTTACCTCTACAAGCCCTAACTTCACAAACTCTACACCTTAGTCAAAATATGTGGCTTGGACGCATATTTACTAGAGTGAATGAGATTTTTAGGGGAATCCCTCTGTGCATATGGAAGTTATGAAGATTAGGTTAAAAAAAATAATACGAAACTTTGCAATCTACAAATGTTTTCACCTCGAATCAATTATTACATGGATACGTAACAAAAGCTCTCCACGAGTGTCCGTCGGTCATGCAATCTTCTATATCTATCTTTTTTACCTTTCTTCTATCTTTTTGCCTTAGATTGAATTTTTAACCTATTTGATCGCGTTAACGTTAACTAGGTACTATTTATATGAAAAGCAAGTAGCGCCATCTAGTAACAATAACGGCAAACTCATTGCCATCCATACTAATCGTAGTTAACGTTCACGGGATCGAATAGGTAAAAAAATATGCACTAGGCAATCTGACAGACACAATCACTCGTTTGACACGGATATAAGAGCGCCAACATTCTTACTCTGTCCATATAATAATTGGTCCTAGGTTTCCACAATCACCCATATAATTGTATGGGCATTTTTTTTAAAGGAGTATATTCCATGAACACTTTCATGTTGAGTGTTGTCCACTTCCTGTCCCTCCAATAGCCTTCTAGCATTAGCGCCAGCCTAAAGCAGCATAAAGCCCATCACAGACGTAGCTATAATATATATTAATATGCCGAACTATACTAATATAAATTAAAGTGCAGGTTGGCGAAGTATAAGAAGTTATTATAGCTGCGTGTGCAGTATCTCAAAGATTAGTATTGGTAATTGACAAAACTGTTTTACAAAAAACTTAAACTGACTTCAAAGTACACTAAGAAGTAATCATATCCGGACCAAACGGGAAGTGTACCCTTCCAAATAAAAAAAGAATTATCCAAATCGGTTAATAAATGATGGAGTTGTGAGGTAAAAAACATTAAAAAAAATACGATCGAATTGAGATCCTCCTCCTTTTTTGAAGTCGGTTAAAAGTATATCGTCAAATGCTTTACTATTATTTATATTAATATTTATTATAGCTACGTCTGTGATGGGCTTAATGTGTCTCAGTTTTTATATCTCTTGTTTGACTGTGATGAAAAAACAGAATTAAAGATAAAAGGTTCTGAATAAAGCTATCTGAAAGACTTCGGATTTGCAGCTGTATAAGGCCCCATAACTTTTTTTATGAACCTTACCTTTTCCGTATTTTTGTCCATGCTGAGATTTAAAGATTCTTCTTGTCCATAAATAATTTCTTCAAAGCATCTTTATCTTGTTCTTCTTTTTCTCGTCTCAGCTTTTTAATGTTTTCCAATTCTTTATCCACTGTTGAAGCGATGGCTGGGTTGACATGTTTTAGTTTTATAAAGTCATTCTCTGCTTGGTCTGGATTCCAGGCTCCTACGTGTGCCTTTGCTCTTCGATATAATGCTTTCTCGTTTTCTGTAAATAAAATGTGCATGAAAATGTTTTTTTTGTTTATTCACACAGTGTACATACACTATAAAAAGCCTTTATAAAGCGAGCGAAAACCTTTCTAGGTTTATCTGTCACTTTAATATTGTATATACAAGTTGTTGTTTTGGTCAGCGACTCAGGGTCGATAATATAAATGGTACGGGTGCTAAAAAAATAATTTTAATTGGAAAATCATATAATAAGCTAAAGTGTAGACGTAATCATCAAGTGCGAGGGAGTAAAGGGATGGGGTGATGGCGGCTTGCGCGTATTCTGTGCACGTGGCTAGTGACTATACTTTGCGGTAATTTTATTTCAAATTGAATAAGGTATTTCTCAATGCATTTACAGTATTTAATGGAATTAAGTCCATTTTTGGAAAATGTATATTAAAACTTGACCGTTATTTGAAACCTTATAAAATGAGATAGGCCTTCCTTGTTTTCTGCTCTAGACTTCCTTCTTTGTCTACCCAAATATTGCCGTCTCGCTCGCACATCTCCCCACTATTCACCCAGGCAGAGCGCGAGCTTGAGCCACGCGCGCTATCTCGTCATTGGCGTCCTGTTTTCTGCAACGGACGGTTGTGCCTAGCCTAGCCTAGGCACTCGTAAGTTATTTGTATATTTTATATACCTTTGTTCCTTCTTAGTTTATTAAAATAATAATATAATGATTTTAACGGTGTTACCGTTCGATATTTTAATTTAATTTTGATATTTTATGTTCATGTCTTTGAACAGCTAATTCTTAAACTATTTAATCTACCCACTTTTTATTGATAATTTTGCTTTTATTAATTTATTATCCTTGGTTTTTCCTAGGTTAGTTCCTGTTTTGTTCACAGTTGAACATTAATATTTAAATTACATCAAGTGCTAACTGTATAAATCACAACGTGCGAATAGTGATAACGGATACTGCCCTGAGCAAAAATGATCTAAAAGGCAGCGTAACACTGGGTCGAGTAAGGTCCTCAAGTAAATCCAAATGCCTCATATATCTGATTCTCGGATCTATAATAAAATTAATAATGACCGCAGGCGATGTTAAGGTGTCGAAAACGTTAGCAGTGCCGTCTAAATAACAATTTATTATATAGTTAAATATTTTAAAGAAATTTGCCGCTGTAACAACTTTGTGCTAGCTTGTGTGTTACTAGTTACTTAAATAAACCTCTGTTGAGGATCTTGCAATGAAGCGGTGATTAAAAGTGAAAAGTGAAAGAAGTTGATTGATAATAAAAAAGAATTTAAAGTGTTATGTAGTGAATTAGAATTATTACAACTTATTTGTACTGAAATTATTCAAATGAGGAATTGTGATCCGCTAACCAGATATTTCGCCTGCCATTATTGCTAGTCTAGTTACAGTGCTTAAAAAAGTTTAAACATTTTTGCCTCTAATAAAAAGGATCAAATGCTCCTGCTTAGCAAGCTAGTCTGATCCATACACCAACCCGCGCAGGGCCAGGTGACTCAAAACATACCCGCGCAGGGTATTTTCGTGGATGTTGTGCCCGTACGCACATTCCCCATTATTATTAGCCCCGCGCAGGGGCAGTGACTTAAATGATACCCGCGCAGGGTATTGTCTTAGATCTTGTGCCAGTACGCATATTCCTTATTATTATTAACCCCGCGCAGGGGCAGGTGACTTAGAACGTACTCGCGCAGAGTATTTGCTTGGATGTTGGGCCGGCACGCACATTCCCCATTATTATTAACTCCACGCAGGGGCAGTCACTGAAATGTACCGGTGCGGGGTATTTATTCTCTTGGATGTTGTGCCCTTACTCCGTATGCACATTCCCCGTAATAATCAACCCTTTGCAGGGGCAGGTGAGTTGAAATATACCCTCGCGTGTGTTCTTTTGAGATGTTGTGCCAGTACTCCGTATGCACATTACCAATAATAGTCAACCCCTTGAAGGGGCAGATGAGTTGAAATGTAGCCTCGTGAGGTATTTTCTTGGATGTTATGCCTGTACACACGTTCCCCATATTAATCAACCGCTTGCAGGGACAGAAATGTACCCTCGCAGGGTATTATTTTGGATTTTCTGCCCGTACGCACATTTTCCATCATAATCAACCTCTTACAGGGTGACTTGAAATGGACCCTTCAAGTCTGGTTTCAAATACATCATGTCGCGCCTGACGCATATAAATCTTTGCGTGACCTTAGAATACACTCTCGCAGGGTACTACGTTTGGATGGTGTGTCTACGCACATTAACGATGAATGGATTAAAAAGGCAGTGTGGTGTTTGAAAACCTATTTTGCTTTTCAATTAAAAATTAAATGATCCTGCTTTAGAAACAGGTCAAAGCAGATTTTTACTCTATCCCTGCCTCGTAGGGAAAAGGGACTCGAAATATATACCCTCAACGCAGGGTACTTTACCTAGATATTGTGCCTCTTCTCACAATCTTCATCTAAATCAACCCATGCAAGGACAGGTGATTTGAAATGTTCTGTCGCACAGTCTCTAATATAACCACCAACATGGGAATAGTTGGTTTTAAAATGTACATTTGCAAAGTCCTATGCCGAGATGCCTCTACGCATATTTCCCATATTTATCAAATCTCACAGGGGCTAGTAACTGGAAAATGTACCCTTACAGCGTACTCTTAAGTACTTGACTTGGAGGTTGGTGCCCTTACGGACTTGTTCTTATATATTTATCCCTCGCAGGGGTCTTACCATACTCGTTTTTTGCAAGGTGCTTAAAGATTGACATTTAATAATTTCAAAGCGGGACAATAAATTCTATTCCACCAGCAGGGTGACATCTAAGCACCCCCGGTTTATATACTGAAAATAATATAATACATGGTCGATGCGTATTGTTTTACCAAAAAACCGTTGGTAATGTCTAGTCATTCGGTTCAGTACTGTGGTATCAGATATCCACCCGCACCATTGAACATTGTCTGCTGATGCTAAAAAGTGGTGAATCTCAGTTCTCAGTTTAAGTGTATTCCGAACCGGTGGTAAATTCAACTGTATGTAACAAATTAACGTTTATAAGTGCCTTATCAGGACCTAAACTGAATAAATGACTTTTTGATTTTGATTTGATCTCACTGACCTATTATAACGTGTGATACGAATTAAATGTTTACCGTATCGCTGATTTATTTCAACCCTGACTGTTTGTGCAAAATTCAGATCTCAGGCATGTTTTCACTAGTAAATGTGAGCAACGCACATACGAATCTATGACCAATAATGGCAACTATATTATACATAGATAACTTGCCTACCTTTCGGTCTCAGCCAAAAGTTTTTTGCTTAATTAACCAATGGGGTAACAAGCATATAGGGAATAAGGAATACCTATTATCGATTATTTGAATGACTTTCTCCTGCCTTCCAAGGCGTTATGTTTTAATTCTAAAACAAGAATGAATAAAATTGTGCTGCAGAGGCTTACACTATGTTGACAAATTTACCCACCCTCGCAGGGTTTTTGGGGTTCAATGGAATACTAGAAATATTATTGATTTTCTTTCAAAATCACCTTAGAGCCTAATCGGTCTATTGAACTTATCGAGCTTGGTAATATCCCAAAAGAGTCTGCACTACCGTGATTCAGCATACTTTTTTGATTCAACTGCAATCGCAATCTCATTTTCTATTGAAATTTATAATCAGATGAAGCCTGTAAGCGCACTAAACAGTCGAACAGTTGTTTAGCCAGGAAAATGTTGCATTGCAATAACAAAGCACTCCTCGCTATCTCGAAAGCATGACAATATCTAAATTAAACGTCACCTATGTTCGGAATGTGGGTGACAATCATCTGATGAACCGTATCATCGTCATATGAATGTAACATTCCAATTTCTTTCATATATTAGATTAGATCCTCGTCTATTGTTACTGATTACCAACTACTGCTCGAGGAGCACTTACACAGCGGATACGCCTGCACAATAATATGGAATGTACATACTTAGTTGAAAGTTTTGTATTTAGACTAAAGCATGAATAAATGTTTTACGAAGAAAAAGCACCTTTGTTCCACGTGGAATTACCACCTAGCATAACATTACCCTCTATCTTGTTTAATCTCTAAACTGCTACCAAAGCTAAATTGGTTCGAAACAAACTTTTAGTAACTAATTCCTCGATAGTATTTCGGAGGGCAGACCTCAAGTTCAGAGCTTTGACAGTCCCATTCACGATACAGCGCTATCGATAGATACATGGACGGTTTTTCTACCTCCAAGTAGGTACCATAAGATGGTCTGGAATTATAGAAATATGAGTATTGGATTGCTTGTTGTAACCATGACATTTTTGTTGAAAAATCGCTTCTAACCGTAGCTTGTTTGAAATAAAATGAACAAACTTAAGTAGTCCATTTGTCACAATGACTCCTGTACTAATAAAGTTATTAACTACTTGCTTCTTACACTTAGATGAATGTTCATTATGCTGAATAAGTCAGTGGTATCAAATGTATGCAGTTTTAGTTCTCATGTGTTGGTTGGACATATTTTGATATATATTGATACGATAGATAGTCGATTGACTCGTGTAATGTTTAGAAACATATCTAAAATTTAAGTAACGAATTTTGTATATCCAGACCGACACAGCGTTGTCTTAATTTTGTAGTGTGTTAAGGTTGCCTTCAACCTTGTACCTTGTGTAAGTACCCTTGTACCTACATGACTTCACTTTCCAGTTTTAGAACAAGTAAAAGTTATGTTATGATGTTACTTGTGTCGGTCTTTAAAACTTATATTTCTGGTTAATGTTTATGCAGTAATGTTGCTGGTGATTATAGCAAAATACCACATGTAAGTAAATATGTACTGTATGTAATTAACGTTTTGATTAGAATATATGATGTACCTACACGTGTCGGAGAATAATAATGTCGGTAGGTACATAGACTATAGCAAAACATATAGCTATACATTACTGTGTGTACAGATTGTATTCGCCTTTTATACGATAAACGTAACACAGCAAAATCCACCAACTATTGACAAGACCTGCCAAAGCTGCATCTTTAATAGGGTGCGAAATAGAATAATTCATCCCTGGTGCTGGCATAATCAGTTCAGATCCACTAAATCTGGTCTCATGCCCATTAGAGATCTGCAACCCTTTCAGACAGTTACCATATAGCTGATAATAAGCCACTAATCGCGGGATCACATTATCTTCGCATGATTAATTAAATACTTGAATGTTGCTTTTCAATCACATACGATACATGTTTTTATGCTCATCAATGATTTGATTAAGATCTTTGCTTCTAGCCATTTACACCTACATATTTCGTTTGTACTTTATAAATAAAATTACAGTACCTCGCACATCTTAGTATTTTTGATACCTATTCTCTCTCACGATACCTTCAGACTTACACAGAAGTCTGTACACGTATGACCTATACTGGAGACATCACACCTACCTATGTCACAAATAACTTTATGCTACAAGCATAAAATCACATTGGCATCCACTTTCACCAGGCGAAAACAAACACGTCTCATTTTATAAGGTTTCAAATAACGGTCAAGTTTTAATAGAAGCGTTTTACCTGAAAATAAAACGCATATTAAATACTTACCTTATTTGAAACCTTAATTTTTAGTTCTGCCTGGTATTTCGACTCAATGACGAGATAGCGCGCGTGGCTCAAGCTCGCGCTCTGCCTGGGTGAATAGTGGGGAGATGTGCGAGCGAGACGGCAATATTTGGGTAGACAAAGAAGGAAGTCTAGAGCAGAAAACAAGGAAGGCCTATCTCATTTTATAAGGTTTCAAATAAGGTAAGTATTTAATATGCGTTTTATTTTCAGGTAAAACGCTTCTATTTTGTACTACCGCTCCTGTGTCGCTCGTCGCCGACCAATAAAACATCCTGTATATAAGTTAAATTGCTCTTTATTGATTTTTAATAAAAATATTTTTTTTTTTATTTATTCACCTGGTTCATGCTCTAATACTGAAGAGCAATGTTCTATGACCGGGTAGTATTCACCTTTGACTAATTTACACTGAGTGTAGTTGAGTAATATTGGTAGTTTCACTTTGTTTATGTTCACCCATTCCTCATCACCTTTTCTTTCCCTGTATTTTCAAATATATATAAAAAGTGCAATACTTCTGAAAACATTGCAAGAAATTGAAGCATGACATGACCTTATGATTCATGCAAATTGCCTACTATGTCACATGATAGTGTTATATGGAGAGTGGTTGATATTAATGTGACGATTTTAAGATTAATTCTATTAGTGTCCTAAAATAAGGCTGTGTAAACTAATACCTGACCATAAGCTGTTCACATATAGCTATAGCTTGACTGTAGGCCTGTTCAGCAGCTTCATACAGTTTCTGTCCATAATACTTGTTGCCTCTTTCTTTGAGCACAGGAATAAAATCAATTCTCTCTTCAATGCTCAGTTGCCATACTTCTTTCTCATATTCATCAGCATTTTCCACTTTAAGGAGTTCTGCAAATTATAATTTCTTATTAGTAATAACATAAGCTTTATATGCAGTGACCATTGAGACTTACTCATCAAGGCAAAAATCCCTTTCAAGTAAACCAAGGATTAACTCTGATTTGAACAGTAAAGACCAATCACTATCCCCCTTATGAATAAATAAGGTGTAAATCAGTCTTGTAATAATCATCATCCCTCATCCCTTTTTGTTTTTATGACAGAAAGTGATGGATATATTTTAATCCTAGGTTAGCTATACTTGACTTACACCTTATTTATTAATAAAACGGTAAATGTTTAGTGTGGTCTTGACTTAGTTATTTAGAGTGCATGAGTCTGACTAAGCCAATCAGAGCGCATTGTCAGTGTTGTTGCGCTTGTGTATTAATTTTTATTACAGCATAACAAAGAGATCTCCTGTTGCTGTGTGATCTAGATCACTATATAAGCCAATCAATAACTCTCTTTTGAAATTCTTCTAAATTTCAGACTTTTGTATTTAATGTGTGTTCATTTTATTATACAGCAGCGTGACATATTTATTTATTTATTTATTCATCTTCATAATGTACATAACAGTTTGTGGCCAAAGCGTACAGAATGATCAAAAAAAATTCTATGACTGTTCTAAATATCTCACGGCACTTCTGCGAATTTCAGCCACCGATGAGTGAAATATATCCAGCCCCATATTTTCCCTGACCATACAGTTAAGCATTCTCAAAGCACACGAAAAAGGGCGACTCCGCATTAAATTGGTCCTGGCAGAGGGTAATGCAAAAATTCGGTGAATCCTAACGTTAGCACCTCTTTTTGGTACATATAATGACACCTCCGCCAACAACGCTGGCAAATACGTTTTACCTTGCATCAGATCACATACATATAATATAAGTGCTACATTACGCCTCAATTCCAAGGTGTTGTAGCCTGTCATACCCAATATAAACTTAGAAGGATATAGGTAGGGAAAGTAGCCCAAGGTCTTTTTATAAAGATGTCTTAAGAACAATCTTTGTACTTTTTCCAGCATAAGAGTATACTTACTCTCCGCTGGGCTCCAGATAATTGCGTTAAACTCTAACCTACTACGCACAAAGGAATTATATAGCAGAGACATTGTGCTTGGGTTTTTGAAATCACGCGCTTGTCTCAGAACCCATCCTAGATTTTTTCTTGCTTTTGCACAAGTCTCTTTAATATGACACCGAAAATTTAGATCAGCGGTGAACGTAACTCCTAAATCTTTTACTGATTCTGTTAATCGCTTCAGTTCTGATCCTGCAAGCATGTATTGATGTTCAATACAGTCACGGGATCGAGAAAAGGTCATGACTGCGCACTTCCCTACGTTGAGGTCAAGTCTATTCTGAATGCTCCACCGATATACAATGTCTATACATTCTTGAAGTCGCATACAGTCTTGCTCCGACTCAATTGATGCTACAAGTTTGACATCGTCTGCAAACAGAAGTACAAGGCATTGAGGAACAAACGATGGAAGGTCATTTATAAAAATCAAAAATTCCAAAGGGCCAAGATTACTACCCTGACTGATACCTGATCTCGTAAAAAACGGTTCTGACCTGCATTGACCGAACTGAACGTATTGCATTCGGTTTTGGAAATAGCTTGAGAACAGATAGAGCAGTCTAGGAGTGAAGCCAGCATATGCCATCTTTTCCAGCAAGACATCATTATCGACACGGTCGAATGCCTTGCGGAAATCAAAATATGCAACGTCAACCTGTTTTCCAGCGTCCAGCTCTTTAGCAGTGTAATTAACGAATGTTAATAAATTAGATGCTGTCGACCGACCAGGTAAAAAACCATGCTGTGAGTTTGAAATCCATGGTAAAAATTGGGTACTAATTACGTTGTAGAGTAGGCTTTCGAACAGTTTCCCAAATGGCGACTGAACGGCAATTGGTCTGTAGTTCGAAACGTCAGCTTTATCTCCTGATTTAAAAACCGGAATGACTCTCGATACCTTCCATTGTTGCGGATAAACACCTGTTCGAATGATGATATTAAATATATGCACCAGAGGATGCACCAGAGCTCCACCACAATCTCTCACTAGGAACGGAGGGATACCATCCGGTCCACATGAGAACTTAGGTTTTAAGCGCTGCAATGCTAGTTCTATTTCGCGAAGAGTGATCCGTTCTACATCAATTCTATTAGCTATATTCCCTTCCATCTCGTTTCTAAGAATATTTGGAATATTGAGACTTGGAGCGTTTTCAAGAAATACACTTTTAAAATGTGAAGCAAAATTCTTTACAACATCCACATCAGATTCTGTGAAGTCAGTTTCCATAAGATGCTTACGTTTTTCTTTCACGTAAGTCCAAAACATATTACAATTGATTTTCATAGAATGTTCCATATTGTTAGTATAATTTTGAAATGCGAGATTAATCTCTCTTTTGATTATAGACCTAAGGTTTGAAAATGTATCGTAGTAACTCTTCAATTTAAATTTTTTGAATAATTTTAAGTACTTATATTTTGATTTTATGTCGCGAATAATATTGGCTGTGTACCACACGGGATAACTGTACCGGTGGTCACCACCAGCTCGCTTTTTCTTAGGAACGCAATCATCTATGATAGAATTAATAGTTTTATACAAGTAACCTACAGCCGCCTCACTATCATTTATATTATATAAGTCACACCAATCAATTTCCAACATTTTTGAATATAGCTTATGGTAATCTGCTTTTCTAAAATTCCAAAACATTTCAGAGGTGGCCAAGGTGTCACTATTAATACCCACAGGTGGTTGACCAAGTTGAATTGATACTTCTACTAACAGGGGCGGATGGTAGCCCGACTTAGCCACCACTCCTTCGCGCGCTTCGATTACACTTACTGATTTTGTAGGTATATTACTAAGAACCAAGTCAAGGACTCGATCTAAACTATTTGTGACATTGTTATGTTGGCTCAAATTGCAGTATGACGTGAAATATTCAAAGCAGTCGCGTACATCGCTAGACGTAGAGTACAAATTAAAGTCACCAAGAACAACTATATCTAAATTATACAAGTTAGTCAACTCCTCAACATAATTGAAAAAATTATAATAGACAGATTCAGCAATACGAGGTGGGAGATATACTACACAACATATAAATTTATAGACCTTATAGATAAGTATAGAACACACAAACTCAATTTCTTTCATTACATGGTTGGGCACTATAGGACGCATGGTGATTGTATTTTTAACTGCAAGTAATACTCCGCCTCCTCTACGACCATCTCCCCGATCACGGCGCAATACTTTATAATCTTTTGGAATCACCTCTGAATCATACACGCTATCATCCAGCCATGTTTCTGTCAATGCCAGAATATCAAATTCCATTGATCTTAGAGTGATATTAATACTATTAATACGCCCCTTGATACCTCCAACATTCTGGTATAATGTAGAAAATAAGAGCTTAGTACTTCTAAAACTCCACGTATGTTTATCGAAATGTTTGCCATTGAGATAACCGTGTACCTGCAGGCCATGTATGAACATCCAAGAAATAACTTACGTGTTCTTCCGGTACTCCAACTTTGAAAGAGGTATATCTCGTGCTCTTTATATTAAGTTTAAACACTTCATACCCCATATATGGCTGCCTTCTTTTAAGGAAGTCCAGTACATCGTCGGCCGTCGTATTCACACTCAAACCCCATACATAAATATATTTGAGAATATCTACGGCTTTCAGCACATCGTCAGTTGCCCCCACCGCCATAATAGGTTTATTCTTATGTAGAACTTTACGGCGACGTTGTGATGCTTCTTGAAACTCCGCTTCATCCTCACGCTGTTGTTGGATACTGCTCTGCTGAAATGCTGACAGATTTGCCGTATTATCTAATTCCACGGCCTGTACACTATTCCTGGCGTTTGTTAGAAGAGAGTTCTTAGTTACACTAAGATCTTCTTTATCTGGACGCTGGCGCTTGTTGTCCCGTTTCGTAGATTTAGCCTCCTTTGGAGCCGGTCCTTTCGGTAATTGAGACTCTATTGGAGTGGCGGTATCTATCTTTGATGTTTCACCCTGCTCGACGATATTTTGAGATATCGAGCAATTATCTGGACGCTGGCGCTTGTTGTCCCATTTTGTAGATTTAGCCTCCTTTGGAGCCGGTCCTTTCGGTAATTGAGACTCTATTGGAGTGGCGGTATCTATCCTTGATGTTTCACCCTGTCCGGAAATATTTTGAGTTATCGAACAATTCATGCACTGGTTACGACATTGATTTCCAAATGTTTTTAGGCGCGTATCCATAGTAATTAACAACTCAGCATATTCGTTGATCTTTTCATTACTTTTTTTGAGGAGAGATACGGCATTAGAAAGCTGGTTACCCATCTGTAAGACCTCCTCACGGAGAGCTTGAACTTCAGCTGTTAAAGATGCTACATTTGTACCACAATCATGCATCAAAGTGGTTGCATTTGTGCCTGGTGTTAGATTCACCTGGGGCGCAGGCTGCTTGGCCACCTGGCTATGTTTCCTCAGAGTGATATTTGCGTCGCGGGCTCTCTTCGACGCTCCGACAGGGGTACCACTGTTATCCCCACCCTTCTTGAACGCACAGTTGCACTCCGGACAAATCCAATTGAGTTTCTCATCCAACTTCGCATTAGTGCATAGAAGGTGAAAGTATTTACCACATGTTTCAATCGTGCATCGAAGCGATTCCTCTTCCTGTGCGAACTCAGCACAACACGCCGAACACTTCATGATAGGCCGTAGCACAAACAGATACAGTCGAAAGTCGTAGCGCACCACACTGTTGCAGTCGTAGGCTCGTAGCGCGTTAGCGCGTCTATCGTAGCGGGACTTGTCACTGCTACGGCACTCGTAGCGCAGTAATGCTAATGACGTCACCTGAGCGTAGCACACCGATGCGTAGCACTTGTAGCGGTTGAATCCGGTACGTATTTACGTCGATGCGGCTATATGCCCGGTGACTCCGGTGACTCTGCGCTTCAGATGCGACTGCCCCAATCCGATGCGCCCCGGGTTCGATTCTCGTGGCACGAGCTGCGACTCACCAATTAGTATAAAGAGATTTTGGTGCAGTTAGCAAATATAGATCTATCCTCTTCTAGGACAGCCCAATGGGCGGAGCCTACAGTACTTTGTTACTAAGGAGTAAGCAGGAATTGAATTTAACACTGTGCAACCAATCACGATTTTTAAAACTGATTTTACTCAATTGTGGAGCAGCAAAGCTTACACACAACCACCCTGTACAAACGACGTACGACGATATGGCATCAGGCATATTATAACATATGTTATAATATGCCTGAAGGGAACATCAATTCTTATTAAAATACAAGACTCTCAAAGGCAATTATCTTCTTAACTTCAATTCTAATTGTTACCCATCAAAATAGTTACCAAAAATAAATTCCAAGTCACTGGGCTCTCCAATCAGTTCATCTAAGTCTGGATATCCAATGCCTTCTGTGTGGAGTGTCATTGTGCAAGAGTGCTTCAACTTGTGACGTGGCTGTCCCAACTCACGCAGAGTCTTTGATACAAAGGGGTAACTGAATACCAGCTGTTGACACAGTTAATATTAAAGATAAAGGTATTGAATGAAACACAATAACTCATTCCCCCTTATAACAAAACATGGTTTAAAGCAAACCCAGGTTTTAGCCTCGTCTCTTTTTGTCATATGATGTTAGAAAGTGCCTGAGCAACTGTTTTTACTAAACATGCAACTAATCAATTTACTACACTATATTCTTTCTTCTTACTGACTATATGGTGCTGTATTATTATATTACACCCCTGAAACCACCAAACATTTACTAGGAAAATAGGAACACAGGGACAGCTAATTGTTACTTACTTCCTTTTTAACTTCGAAACTGGCCACTTCTCCTACAGCCATCATCTTAACAATCGCTTCCCAGACTTCCAGTTTGAATTTGTTACCAATTATCAACACCATTGGTTCTTTTTTGCCTATCATACGGCTGTCGTCTAATAGGACTCTTCTTTTACCTATTTTCCATGTTTGGAAGTGGAATTGTGCCTAAGAAATAAGTTATTTTATCTATTAGATGATATTTGTATCCGTAGATAGACTAGGTAGGTATAAATTATGATAACAAATTCTGTACCTTACTCCCATCCGCAATTGGGACATATTTCTGTCCTTTGTAAATTACTTTTTTCACAACAGGGGCGTCGCCACTCATTTTAGTTTAAAATATAAGCAACAATGTAAGAAATTACTAGTTTCTTTAGTCAGAGAAAATCAAATTTATATCGTTGTTTGCCTTGCGAATGTCAAAAATGAATGAAAAAAATCACAAACAAGGGTACATTCCGAATTGGATAATATCGCTCACAGTGCTCACAGCAATAATTTGCGTACCGAGTTAAATATCACGTTAATGACAGCTGAGAAGTGTCAACAATTCGGAACGCTCGTTATCGCACATTTGAGAATAATCTGAATTAACAATGCGCTAGGACTCCTTATATCTTTTATAATTTGGCTCGCAAAAAGGAATATCCGCGTTTTTTATTATTTTTCTCTCATAAAATCATAAAAAGTATCTTTGCTAAATAGAAAACCAAGAATCTTTCTTATTAGATTTTTGCCGAAAACACAATAAATAACCGTCACTTTTGACAGCGCTCACGGTGATATCAGTTTAGGGCATGGTCGGTGTGAGCGCAATATGGCGGATGTCATGACGTCATCTATGACGTTTCACGGGATATCGTTAGCTGTCTGTCATGGACCAATTCGGTACAGTAGGGCGATTACGTAACAAAATTTCAATCATTTTCGAATTGAAATCGGTTCAATATAGCGGTTTTCTGATAACTTTTTTACGTTCTGATAACTGCAAATACAAACAGTGGTTCATTAGAAATGGAACCATTTCCGATTTTGTGATATTTCTACCGATTCAGAGGTTATTTCAATCTGAATTTCATTGAAATTAAGTTAGGTAATCGCCCTACAGGTTTAAGCACGCTCAACGGCTCAAATCGATTACAGCGATTACAGCGTCAATTCGGAATGCAACCTTAAACGTACCCCAGGGCTGTGTTCAGTAACTACACACCGTGTGACCGGTGCGATCGTCCGACGAATCGTCCGACTATCGCACCACATACTATTGAACTGTTACTGTTATAATTAAACCAGAAATACCATTAGAAAACTTGGCTTTATTCAACTAAAACACAAGATATATTTATACGTAACAGAAAGATAAAGAGTATGTCAAAACGTCAGCCAAGTGATGATGGAACACCATAGTCAATGTCATAGACACACCACATTCACCCCCACCAGACTCATTTTCAGTTAGGGACATAATCTTGAAATTTTGCTGGTGGCCGCCTTTGGCGGGTGGACCGACGCAGAGGCTGTTCAGCCAGTTCTGATTCTGCAATTTCGTGTTCTGAATCCTCTTGCGTTGAATCTTCAGAGCATGATTCTTCAGAGTCTAGATCCTCGGTAGGTAGTGGCGCTAGTTGTCTATTGGAAACAGTAGACTCTCGGCCATCAGGCAAGCGGACATACGAGTAAGATGGATTTCCATGTAACAGCTCCACTTCATCTACGATTGGATCATATTTCGAAGTTCTTACATTCCTTTTCATAAGCACTTGACCTGGTGACAATAACCATGAAGGAATTGACCCACCTGTCGGAGATCGTCTAGTATGGAAGAAAAAGCGCTCATGGGGAGTTTCATTTGTCGCTGTACATAATAGAGATCGAATTGAATGCAGCGCAGTAGGTAATGCTCGTTCCCAGTCCGCAGTTTGCATCTGTCTCGATTTAAGAAATAATTGGATTGTTTTCCATAGAGTCCCATTTAGCCTCTCTACTTGGCCATTTCCCTCTGGGTTGTAGGGAGTTGTCCTGCTAGAGGCAACATTATAAGTAGCCAGAAATTGTTTTAGCTCTTGAGACATAAATGCTGTTCCCCTATCTGAGTGAACATAAGCTGGGGAACCAAAAGTAAGGAACAAGTCTTTTAGACATTTAATTACTGTTTGTGCTGAAAGATCGCTGCAAGGATAGGCGAATGGAAATCTTGAGTATTCATCAATGATAGTCAGTATGTACTTATTATGAGTGTTAGATGGCAGAGGTCCTTTAAAGTCGATGTTGAGGCGCTGGAAAGGTTCGATAGCTTTAATGAGATTACTCTTGGTTTTCATAAAACGGGGCTTCAATTCCGCGCAGACACGGCAAGATGCTGTCATAGATTTAACATCGTTAATTGTATAGGGAAGATTCTTTGTACGAACCCAATGCGCCATTCTGACGATACCTGGATGGCAAAGAGAATTATGTAATTCGTATAATTTATCCGTGTCCATTAAAGCACAAATTCTAGAGAGTGCGTCTGCGGAAACATTTTCCCTACCCGGGCGATATATTACATCGTATTTAAAACAAGACAGTTCCAATCGCCACCGTTCAATCTTTTCATTTTTTATTTTGTTAGCGTGTTTTTGATTGAGCATAAAAGACACAGACTTTTGATCCGTTATTAATAGGAAGTGTCTTCCAAGTAAATAATTACGTCATTTCCGTAAGGATTCTACAATCGCATATGCTTCCTTTTCTATGGACGGGTGCTTTTTCTCTGAATCGTTGAGTGAACGAGAAAAGAATGCGACAGGCCGGCCACATTGAGATAGGGTGCCAGCGATAGCATACTCAGAAGCGTCAGTTTCTACGGTAAGTAAATCAGTATCGTTAATGGCTACTAACGCGGCTTTGGCGATTTCAGATTTCAATAGCTGAAAGCATTCAGTTGATTCTTGGTTTAGCGGAATGCTCGCACGAATTAGTGTTTGTATTTTTGAAGAAAAGTTCGGTATCCACTTCGAGTAGTGTGCAAACATACCAAGAGTTCTTTTAAGACTGCTACTGTCATTTGGTAATGGTAGGTCCAAAAGAGGCTTAAGTCGGTTCTCATCTGGTTTTATAATGTTATTGTGAATTGTATATCCGAGTAAATTTATTTCTTCAGCGCTAAATATACATTTTTGTTCATTCAAAGTTAAATTGTATTTAGTAACTGCATCCATAAATCTTTTTAGATTCTTATCATGATCTTCTTTTGTTTTTCCACAGACCGTGACGTCATCAAGGTATGCAAAAGTGCCATCTAGCTTTTCGGTTTCTATGACAAAAGACAATGTTCTTTGAAAGGCAGCTACGCCATTGGTAACGCCAAATGGTATTCGTGTAAATTGATATAAATTACCACAAGCTTCGAATGCTGTCATAGGTTTTTCTTTCGATAAGATTGGCACTTGATGATACGCAGATTTTAGGTCTATTTGACTAAAGAAGTTGTATTTTGAAACTTTGGATATAATGGATTCTATTTTCGGCAGAGGGAAAGCATCCAATTCAGTGTACCGGTTTATAGTACGAGAGTAATCTATTACCATTCGTCTGCGGTGTGTGGTACCTCCAGTTACTAAAACCTGGGCCCTCCATGGCGACATGCTCGGTTCGATTATGCCACTATTTAATAAATTAGACACTTCCTCTTTGATAAACCGTTCATCTTCTTCAGAGTAGGTTCTGGACTTGATAGAAATCGGCCTTACATCGAGTGAGAGGTTAGAAAAGACAGAGGCCGGAGGCACAGATGCTTGCATAACGTTACATATATGTAGAGGTTCTCTTTCACCACCGAATTGGAATTCTAGAGACCGATGGTGTTTCAGGAGATCATGGCCAATAATTACATCAGCACACAGATTCTGTACGATGAGAAGAGGATGTTGTTTGTAGGTATGTTTGTCAAGTTTAATAGTCGCTTCACATAATCCATTGACGAATGATACATGATTTAAAGAAGCCAATGCAACGGATTGTTTAATGTTCTTCCTTCTGAGATTCATTGTATTTGATAAAGCCTCGTCGATAAAACTTACAGAACTTCCCGTGTCAATCAGGGCATCAGCACGAGTTTCATTCAATAAGATAGGTATAGTAGCTTTCCGTAGACTAGACGGAGAAGCAGCCGAAATACATGCATTACTTTCGTCATTGTTGACCGCTGCATTCGCAACAAGTTTCGAAGATCGACATACACTCGCTAAGTGCCCTTTTTTTGAACAAAGTTGGCATATAGAGTTGAAAGCGGGGCACTTGATGCGTTGATGTAGAGTATTAGACCCACAAAAGAAACAACGTCTTGTCCCTCGTGTCGAAGCTGCTAAGTTTGAGATTTGGCTTGCTTCAGAAGGTTGAACATGATTATGTGATGTTACAGCATTAAGTAGTGATGGATCAAGGGAGTTGACAAATGCAAGACTGTTTTTCTCAGCTGATTCAATTGCAATAGCCTGTCTAAAAGCATCATCTAGGCTTAGTACTGTGTTTTCTAGCAGTCTTTGGCGTATCTTTTGCGAAGAAATTCCTGATATGAACGCATCACGTATGAATTCTTGCTTATATTCATCAGCAGTAACATTTTTAAAAGTACACGCTTGGGCAAGTTCTTTCAATGCTTGAATATATTTAGATATCGATTCATCTGATTGCTGCTTACGAGATGATAAAACATGACGTGAATGTATTTCATTGACAGGTTTGATATATATCTCATTAAGCCGTTTAATTGCATCGTCGAACGAATCGCATTCGTTGATAAAAATGTAGATTGTTGGAGCAAGATGATTTGTTAATAATTTTAGTTTCATGAGATCGGAAATACTAGAATCTTCTTCATTTAAAAAATTTGAGAATGTCGCAAACCAGTGTCTCCATTTTGTATCGGCTGCCACTGCTCCGGGTTCGATGTCAAAACGGTCTGGTCGGAGATATCGCATCATGCTTGTAGATTTTTGGGATTTTTGCGTACCCAATATTGTATCATTTTCAGCCATATTTTTAGTTGAATAAATTGTTATAATTAAACCAGAAATACCATTAGAAAACTTGGCTTTATTCAACTAAAACACAAGATATATTTATACGTAACAGAAAGATAAAGAGTATGTCAAAACGTCAGCCAAGTGATGATGGAACACCATAGTCAATGTCATAGACACACCACAGTTACTGAACGACTTTTTGGCGGGAACTTGTAGAGTGACGTTGTGTTTTCATTTTTATTTTGATAAATTCGTGTATTTTGAGTTTTATTGCGTATTATCGGTGGTATTTTATCCAATAAAGATCAATAATGTGCACCAGTGAAGTGAAATGAAATGAATTATGTGTATCGTGACTTTTTAAGTTGTCTCAAGAAGGCCGTGAAGTTTTAGTACAATAACCACCATTGTACCAAAACATGACTTTTATGGACGATGACTGACTGAGGACTATGTGAAAGTGATTAATTGTGACTAGAACTTATAATATTACTGGAAATTTGCAAAATACCGTAATATGGGGTGAATAGGGACAAAACCCAACTTCATGGAAGGTTTTCAGGCAGATTTTTACACATATATTGCTGTAAAGGATCTAAATGATTGAGTCTTGACGGTATCTCTATAATTAAATTTTAAATAATGCGATTAGGATTTTGATTTTAGCAATAAACTCCAAAATGTATGCTATCCCTATTCACCCGGAAATTGGGGTTAATAGGGATGAGAATAGACTCAATAGGGAAATTCATTAGGGCTGACACCTATTAATTTTGTTTACCTTCTTAAATAGCATGCTAATCGTTATTATCTTGTACTCATATTATATCATACTGATTTTTGATTTGCATACAATACTATTTCCATAAAGAGAAATAACATAAGAAGGCAAGTGGTAAAGATAGTCAGGCAAAATGAGTGTCACCAGTATATATCCAATCATTCTTGATCAATAGATGAAAAAAAAACCCTTGATTTTCCTAGTTTATTTTTAGTAAACATTATAATAACATGGATAATAAATTTTATAATATGGCTTAACGATTTCAACTAGGGATTTATTCCCAGTTTCATAGATTTTTATAGCAGTTTTTAATATTAAGAGATTATATCTCTCATATGGCCTTGAAAGATATACACGCAAGTCATGTCTGAAAAAAGAAAAACAACAGATTATTGAAGAATTTGACACTCGAAACACCCCTTCTTTTATATCAAATAAAATCATACTTATATATATCATGCTTATAATATTTGAAACATTCTAAAGTTCTAAACAAAAACATTTAATTAACCAAATGATTAAATATACAATGAAACACATCTTATCTGCGTAGTGATAACCCTATAAAGCTGTACCTTTTCACCCATAAGTCGTTCCTATTGAACTCATTCACATCCCTATCTACCCCCTTTTCGTTGCTATTCATACCTGAGACGTCTCTATTAACCCCAAAATCAACACATTTTCCCTGTATTTCTATTTTATCAAAAATCATTAAAGTTAATACATTCTGGGACTTACTTTTTATTTTAAATGATACTCCATAGACGAAATAACGTATTTATTACACAACCACCTTCATTAACTATGAAATAAATTGTAGAGAGCAAAGTTTATATCACTATAAAAAAAATGCGTCGCGAGAGGTTACTTTCAAATATAGTTTCTGGCAATTTGCTGCTAATGTCATGCTTAATCAGTGTTCCCATATATTTTTTAAATAATCTACTATTGATCTTACAAAAAATTGTACAAATTGTAATGAACTGGTAACTATTATTCAACGTTGAAAATATTTCCTGGTTTTATCCCTATTCACCTCTTGATCCCTATTCCCCCCAAATTACGGTACACAAGCCGTGTGACGCCATTAAAGAGAAAAAAAAAAAAAAAAAACTGTTACTGAACGCTACCATGATCGTCGGGCGATCACACGGCGTTGTTACAGAACGCAGCCCTTGGAAACTAGAATATAATGAATGAACGAAATGAATGATTTCTACTTTCTTCTTTTCTTCAGTTCAGTTCAGTCAGTCAGTCAGTAAATCTAATTCAAGAAACATTATAACTTTTAGATTTTTTAGTAGCTCTTGTAAAACAAGGGATATTTTTTAGTGTAGATTAGGAAATATAAAATAGTTGAGTTTCCCTCGTGAGTGATAATGGCTGATTTTCTGGAATCTGAAGCAGAGAGCGAGGTTAGTGACCGAAGCCTGGTCCTGTTCAATTCATTGCGTAGATACTCGATTATTGATGAAGTGTAATTACTTTTACAATGTATCCACATTTTGTAGGTCGACTCTGAAGAAGATCAGCCAGCGGAGCGGAAAAAACCTAAGCGTAAGGCAGCAGTTCAAAGTGACGATGAGGACGAAGAAGAGGAAGGTTTGTCTTGTCAATAATTCCAAACTTTCTCGTAGCTCTTGTTACGAAGTTAATTGCTTTTTTCGTATATTATAATGAAAATTTATTAGGTATTAGTCGCTGAAATGGAAACTCAGCGAACCGGTCTGATCGCGTGTTTGATTTATAGTCTATTTTTTGTGCTTTACAATAATATAATAAAAATACTAATGCATGATTGCTTTACAGCAGTTTTACCGTATTTTTTCAATGATTCAATTTTTTTTTAATTTTAATAACCACAAGATACTCCATGATGATCAGTTCGGTTTTACAAGAGGTAAGTCCACTACGGATGCGGGAGCTAAACTTATTAAGCATATTTTTCAGGCCTGGGAGTGCTCACACGATGCTATTGGTATCTTTTGTGATCTCTCCAAGGCATTTGATTGCGTAGATCACCAAACGCTAGCTCTTAAACTTAAGTTATATGGAATTCGCGGAGTGGCCCTCGATCTTGTGGTTTCCTATCTTTCAGGGCGCCAACAAAAAGTAGGAATCAATGGTAGTGTGTCATCGGGCTCCTTAGTCAAATTAGGCGTACCTCAAGGCTCGATTTTAGGCCCATTTCTGTTTCTAGTTTATATAAATGACCTACCTTACATGGTGAAAGAACTATCAGATGTCGTTTTGTTTGCAGATGATACGTCTCTGATATTTAAAGTAGATAGAAAAGACAAAGACCTTTTAAAAGTTAACCACGCTCTGGAAACTGTGTCTCAATGGTTTGCTGCCAACAATCTAATGCTAAATTCTAAAAAAACTAAATGTATAAGATTTTCATTACCAAACGTACCAATAGTTGATACCAATGTTATTGTGGACGGTACTAAACTTAATGTAGTAGATAAGACTGTTTTTCTTGGTCTGACCATAGACTGTAGATTGCAGTGGGGTGCTCACCTGGAAGCCTTAGGTGGTAAACTGAGCTCCGCTGCTTTTGCAGTCAGCAAAATAAGGCAACTGACGGACATTAATACAGCCAGATTAATTTATTTTGCATATTTTCATAGCCTTATGTCTTACGGTATTTTGCTGTGGGGTTCTGCCGCAGACTTGGAATCAATTTTTGTATTGCAAAAAAGAGCAATTCGCGCCATCTACTGTTTGGGGTCTCGCGAATCTCTGCGAAAGGTATTTCCGGAAATTAATATATTAACTTTGCCCTCTCAGTACATTTTTGAAAATATTATGTATGTTCGTAAAAACATTAATTTGTTTCCAGTCAATAGTGATTATCACGATAGAAACACTAGAAACAAAGACAAAATAACTGTGCCTAGATTTAGATTAGCTAAAGTAAATAAGTCCTTTCTTGGGAATTGTATCCAATTTTACAATAAAATTCCTCATAGCGTGACCAGTATGTCCTTTTTTAAATTTAAGGAACATATCAAAAAGCGGTTGTTGAGTAGGGCCTATTATAAAGTGTCTCATTATATTGACGACAAGGATGTATGGAAGTAGCTTCTCTCTGCACCTGCTTCACTTAGCAGCTAGTTCAAGGTCCATTTTAATTCTAAGTATGCTATTATTATTATAAGTTATCTTTTTTTTTATTTTTTGTTTAATTTACAGATTATTACTTATAGTAATTAATTCAATTTAATGTTTTTCATTTATTTCTAAATTCTTCAATAGATTATGTCTGTCTCCTTAATTGTTATATTTTCTATACATATACCTAAATGATATTTAGTATAAACTTGTCAATAGTCACAGTGATAACAAATTGCGTGTTTAGTAGTTTCCCTTTAGTTTATTTTTTATTTCTAAGCCAGACTTAAGTAAGTCATGCTCACTTTAAGGCCTTTGCTTGCGGCGGCGTCGTGTGACGGGTCGCTCACTTCCCTCCAATATGGCGAGGAGGGCGATGGCTGCCACACGCGTCATACTTGTGAACAGGTGCTGCTTGTGGGGGTTGGTCTGCTTAAGTTTGCCATTTATTTATTTACTTATTAAATATAGATTCAGTCTACTTTGTAGTTTTGCGGCCGCGCCGGGGCACGCAAATGTTGTCAGTGCGATTAGAATGTAAATATTATGTAATGAATCTAAGCTTGTTTTGAAAAGAGTAATTGCTGAGTTTATTGCCGGCTCTTCTCAGCAAATGCAACCTTCCGAACCGGTATTAGAGTATTAGAGTCAGACTTTTCATAAGTGCCTGCGAAGGTCTATTTGAATAAATGATTTTGAATTTTGAATTTTGAAAAAATTCGCGTACAAAATACATTGTTCGCAATCACGCACAGTCGAATGTTGACACATGAATGTGCATTTTGTAAAATAAATCTAAAAATATGATATAACCTCACTATTTGTAAGATTGACACACTTTCATTACAACTGTATGGGAAAATACTTGACATATTCTTATTATTATACAATATTAGTGTGTGTTAACAAAACCAGCACCAATAATTTTTTCTAAAACTAATTTGTTTACTACCTTACGCTTGGCATTATAATATGGCCATGCTAAGAAGTCATATTTCCAGTGACCAATTAGGAAGGCCTTAACAAACTCATTAAAAATATAGACTTGATATTGAACAGAGATGTTACCTGTATTGAAGATAAATTATCAAACACCAGTGAATTAAAAATCCAAAAAACATTGAAACATAAACTATGTTGTTGTTTTGACATTACAACATTTTTATACAAAATTTAAATTTCATACTAAAATTGTCATTGAATATTAGAAATTTGAAATGTAAGTGACCATCATTATTATTATAATCTGAAGTCAGATAAAATTTGTTTTATTCTAATTTTAGATGATGAGGAGCGTCTTCGAGAGGAGTTAAAAGATTTGATTGATGACTCACCTATAGAGTCAGGTAGTGATGCAGAAGATTCAGATGCCGGACCAAAGAAACGGAAAAAAAGTGATGATGAATTAGATGACCGATTAGAAGATGAAGATTATGACCTAATTGAAGAGAATCTAGGTGTCAAAGTTGCCAGGGTAAATATTGTTTGTCAAATTGTAGTGTAATTGGGTTTTATGAATCTTGAATCAAAATCAAAAATCTAGGCTGCATACTAATAATGCTAAATTTTATATCTATGTTATCTTTCGGGGCTTCTTCTCTAAATAGTATGAAAAAAAGTGTTTATTTATCTGCTAATTCCTCCTGAACTATGCAACGGATTTCAGTGTGGTTTTCACCATCAGATAGATAATTTTTCAAGTAATATTAATATGTATTATATATCCAAAATCACCGATATACAATAAAACCTAATTAAGTTTATAGAAAAAAAACATATTTTGCAACCAAGTCACCGAATAATAAATTTACATGACTTACTTAGGCTAAACCTTAAGAGATACTTCAAAATGATGTACCAAAGAATTGTGTAACTTAAAAATATCTACAATAAAGAAGGTATATGTATATTAATATCCTACGGTTCACCCACAGTTACCATTTTTATGCGATAGAGATTATTTTTGTATGCAAATGTAATCCTTGTCAAATTAAATCAGTTAGTTACGACGGGCTTTTAATGTACATAAAATTTGCACTTTCTAGCAAATGCAACCTTCCGAACCGGTATTAGAGTCAGACTTTTCATAAGTGCCTGTGAAGGTCTATTTGAATAAATGAATTTGTTAATGATGTGAATGATTTTCATTCATATTTTATAAGATATCATAGATTTAAAATTAGTAAGAAACAGTATTCGCGATACCGTGACCGGGTGGCGCGGGCGGGGCGCGCAAATCGCTCCACTGACACCACATTATGACATTGCACCCGTGCGAAATCGGGGCGTATTGCTAGTTTCTCATAGAATTGGTTTTAACACTCTTATATTATACTTCTCCTGTTCACTATTGATCTATTTACAGAATAAATTCAAGCGTTTACGTCGTTTGGAAGATGATGACAGTGACAATGAAGGTGGGGATGATCCTGAGCTGGAAAGAGATGTCATTGCAGAAAAGTTATTTGTTGCTGGATCAGACGAGGTTAGTACATTATATGATATAGATAGATGAACGAAAATGAACTGGCAACCTTATATTTTGCCAAAACTACACTATTACACCTTAATAAAAAATAAAAATATCCTGGTACAAATGTCCCACTCAATAGGTTCCCCTTTCAGTGTTTTTGTGGTTGATAAAAGTGGTATTTTTCTATCTTTCAGGAAGATGAAAATCGTTCTGAATCGGCGGCGCCACGTGAAGTGGAGTATGATGACGAAAACGAGGACTTGGAGTCTGACGCTGATGATTTCATTGTTGATGATGATGGCAGGCCTATAGCTGAGCGCAAGAAGAAACGCAAGCCAATATTTACTGATGCGTAAGTTATAATAACTTCAATAACAATATTATTGTATTATATGATGATTTGACCAAATGCCTTTAAAACTCCTTAACTATGGAATAATAATAATAAATCCTTTGATAGAACTGTATGCGCTGTTACAGCTATTCTATTTCTCGAAGTCAATTTGCAGGTGTGTTCTAAATAGGGTTGCCAGGTGTCCGGCTAAAGCTCACGCGAACGAGTATCAACACGCTTAATTGTTCATTCTCAAAATAGAATAACTAATAACACATTATAGTATGTATTTGAATTAACTATTTTTCTAATGATTCATAAAATTGTAGATCACTTCAAGAAGGTCAAGACATTTTTGGTGTAGACTTTGACTATGATGAATTTGAGAAGTATGGTGAAGAGGACTATGAAGATGAAGAAGAAGAAGACCTTGATGAATATCTGGAGGATGAGGAAGAGGAAGGTAACTAATTTTTTGTAATAAACTTGCTGTCGTAGTTTTCCCAAGAGACCACAGAGCAACATGGGAACATCACGAAGGGTGTGAAGGGATTTTTTGCTTGGTCTATAGACTATGGTAGCTGCTTACCAACAGGCAGGCCATGCACCTTAGTGGTAGTATGTAGTGAAAGGGTAAGTTTTAATTATAACTTTTTGATTACAAGTTGTCATTTGATTGTTAGGTGAAAGAAGGAGGACAAAGAAGGGCAAAGCTAAGCGTCCAAGTAAGAAGTCAATCTTTGAGATCTACGAGCCGAGCGAGTTGAAGAGAAGCCATTTCACTGATCTTGATAATGAGGTTTGTAATTTTTACACAGTAACTTTCAATTGATGTTTGTATGTTATTTACTTACTTTTTTTTCTTTTAATCAATACAGTTTATCAATTCAGTAGTTGGTAACAATTTGATGTCCATTCTCTTATAGGCTTTGTGTGCTTTCGGGCATATCATCTCTGGCCACTTTGAGAATCCAGTCTCAGCCCATCCATCACAATAAAAACCTTTGTCACTTTGCCTAGATACGTAAAACAGACGTACCGGAGCGTATGCAGATTCGTGAAGTGCCCATAACTGCAGTGGAGGAAGGCAGCACAGAACTGGAGGATGAGGCTGAATGGATATACAAGCAGGCCTTCTTGAAGCCTTCTGTCTCTAAGGCTGATTCACAGGATGCCCGGGAGAGGTCCCGCAGGTGATTATCAAAAGATAACCAAACTGTTTGGCGATGCAGTTAAATATAATTATGTTGAAATGTGGATGTTAGTCGAAACATATTTCTGGTAATAATCTATGCGTACACAGACTCAATATTTTAATAAAAATATGCCTTTAAATCGACGTATAACATACAAGGTATAGTAATTTGTTTTTAATACGAAAATAGATTTCACTAATAAAATGGTGGAAGTTAAACTTAGTATATGCAAAATTTCAAAATTATTATTACATTTTGCTTTTATTCCACTCAGGGGCTCAAGCACAATTACAAAAATTCGTCAAGCACTTGACTTCATGAGGAATCAAACTTTAGAAGTGCCATTCATAGCGTTTTACCGTAAAGAATATGTGCAGCCAGAATTGAGCATCAATGATCTCTGGAAAGTCTACAAATATGATGCTAAGGTAATTTCAACTACATACATTTATGAATATTTTTAACTTTTAGTAGACATGGGGTTCTTAAAAAACATATTGGTAAATATCCTGGTATTGCAAATGATTGCGGTGACCACCACAGTGGGCTCAGCCTGTTTATCTTATCTTTGTCATTAAATAAGGCAACTGGTCACAATACTAATTGAATTATTTATAAGACATATTCACTCAAATGAATCCAGACAACAAATAAGTAGGTATTTATAATTATTTTCATGAAATCAAATTAAATTTCGACGTTTGTAAATTTTGTGGATGCAGCTATGGGAATTAGTAACTGAAATTTTGCTTTGTTTACAATAATTATTATTTTATTATAATTTCAGTGGTGCCAACTAAAGCAACGTAAAGAGAATCTCCTCAAATTATTGGAGAATATGCGTGAGTTCCAACTGGACAAAGTAATGCAGAACCCAGATGCACCCATACCTGAGAACATGAGACTTATCAGGGATGAAGATATTGAAAGGTACCTACTAGCAGAATTTAAATAAATGGCAGGTCAATAGACACATGAAGTAACTCTCATAAGTTTCTTTATATCAATAACCTTAAAAAAATAGAACCAACTCGATAATAGTTGAGCTGCACTATCATAAAAATAAATTGCTACAAGTATGTAAGAGCATCATTTGAGAATGGCCAGTGGCGTGCATTCCATATAGGCAAATAAGCAATGCTTACCTCATAAGATTCAATAATATGATATATTAATTCAATTAAACTACATAATCATTTTAAATAAAAATTCTAACCTAACATTCAATACAGAATTTCAAACTTTGTCGCGCAGGCACTCGCGAGTTCGTGTAACAAATTCACGCACACTAAAACGATTTCGGCATATGCATACACGCACACACACTTCTTTAGGATAATACGACGAAAGCATAAATCACGTTTTTACTATGCGTAGCACACTGACATTTGACATTCGCGATTTATGGACCAAAAGTAACCATACCTACTCTGTTGTGACACTAGTAACCCAGCCAAATTAAAAAAACTACAGTTTACCAACGTTAGAGCAACTCAAATATAACTTCGCAATTTATTTGTATTGTTTTGTTTTTTTTTGTTTGGCTGGCATTGCAAAGGGCGTACTTTGACAAAATTTATTATCGATAGATTCAAATCGAAGTGACTGATATCGATTAAAAAAAATATATAAAAGATCGATGCTTAGAAAATCAATATTTATATTTTATATTATATTATATATGATATAAAATATATTTCTTAGTTAATAAGTACCAAAAAATATTTTTAAAAATGCACTGTTTATTAGGTTACTAATAATAATACCTATAATTAAACGAATATCGTTATTCGATTAAACTTATACTGTCGAGATTTTTAGGAAAACAACGATTTAGACTCTCTCCGATCGATTTCGGCATTGATGAGAGAGAAAGAGAGTAACGTGTGCTAATTTATTTTTAAAATCTTTAATATTTAACATACTACTGCAAAAAATATCGATTCGAAAATTCGAAATGGAATATTATGGTCTCGTTAAAATCGATTTTCGATCTTTTAATTTTGTGGCGATCTTAAGATCGATCCGTTTCTCCAAAGACGATTTAAAAGATCGAATATTGATTAAACAATCGATTGATTCAACCGAGACTGGAAACCCTAGTTTAGATTTTTTTTTAAATATTTGTTCATGACCATGGACACAAAGTCCTTCAGTCGCATACATTTTATTTATAATATCACTTTCATATAGTCCGCACATAAACTTTTACATAGTCCGCATTATCAGTCACGTTCGTCCGTTCAGTCGTGTTTTAGTAAAATGGTGGTCACTGTACTAAAACTTTTCACGAACTTTTTGAGACAACTTGTAAAATCACGATACACATAATTCATTTCATTTCACTAGTGCACGTGGATTGATCTTTATTGGATAAAATACCACCGATAATATGCAATTAAACTCTCCTAGTACTTGATTGCCTACCTCCTCCGAAAACCAATGCACGCCACTGAGAATGGCTCGACCGATTTGGCTATTTTGTTGTGTGTTCGTAATTGGTAATTGGTAATTGGTTATAAAAAGAAGAAGAAGTAATTTCAAATTCTTCTAACTTGTAACCCAAGTTATTACTAAAATGAAACACAAATGGTCACATAGTAACTTCCCTCACATTTATGTTATAATTATGAGCTGTAAATCTTCTACGCGAAGGTTGAAAAACGTTCAAACACCGGAGGAGCTCCGCGACGTGCACACGCACTTCCTGCTGTACTACTCTACTGACCTGCCTGAGATGCAGAAACTGCAGAAAGTCAAGGAGAGGAAGAGGGACTTGGAAGAGAGGAAGTAAGTTATTGCTAGTGTGTACATAATTACCAACCAATTTATTATCAATGATTCTCTAGTATATTCAGGCAACTCTTCAAATGTCTAAATTATTATTCGTAAGGAATCCATAGCACGGTGGTACTTTATAGCCGTCTAGTATAGTACCCGCCTAGCTCCTGCTGGTGTTTTCTGGCATTTTCGGCTTTATGTGCTTACCACATCATCATTTATCATGGTAAGATTGTGGTCAAACACAAGTCTATCCACAATAAAAAAAACAGTAAATGTGGTTTGACATTAGAGCTCAAAGTAAGGGTAACCTTCGCCTCATTCCAGTGACCTTTAATATAAAGAAACCATTGAAATCTCTAATATAATTAATATTTTATAAAGAAAAATGGCCCGTGAAGAGGCTGAAAGAAATGGTGAGGATGCAGAGGAAGCGGCCGCCGCAGTAGAAGCTGCTGAACCCGAGGAAGAGGAACAGCCTGACGTTAAGTATGCCGTGCGATCTGGACCTTATGAATTGTGCAGAAAGGCCGGAATTGGTACTCATTTTAAATTTACCTTTCTAAATTAAGAGGTTAGTTAGTGCTTTATTGCAGGAAAAAAAATGTTGCATAGGATGTGATTTGCGTTTTTAGATTTTTCTAATCAAGATATTGTGACTGTGGTTGATAACGAATAATAAAAAAAAACATGTTATATTTGATTTTTGGTCCTATGAATGTAAGGTATCTATTCTATTTGTGGATTATGTAGCCTCTGTCGAAATCATTTTTACAAAACAAAATAAAAATGCCACTTAGTTTAAAAATAAATTCTTTGCAACAAAACTGTTGATTTGCTGATACTTTTGCTACTTTTGGTTTCGTTCGCAAATTTTACTTACTTTGTCCATGCAGAGCCCCTAGTGAAGATGTTTGGTCTGACACCGGAGCAGTTTGCGGAAAACGTGCGAGACAACTACCAGCGGCATGAGGTCGACCAGCAACCCGTGCCGCCTTTGGAGGCTGCTGCTTCTTATGTATGTATTTGGTTACTTTTTTTAAGCTATTCTTCATATGACATAGTGTTAAGATAGCGCGTGTAACTTACAACCTGACAGAAGTAAAACTACAGGTATATCTTTTTCTCTCCAAAAAAGACGGAAAATTTACATCCGTAATTTTTAGCGTTTGGAACGTTTCGTTTTGAAACGTTACATACGGAGTTGTTACAAAGTACCCTACTATCGTTCTGTATCGTCACAATGTTTACCTTCACCGAAAGCTCAAGCTTCCGGGACCTTCGTCTCAGTCTCCGACGTCATTACCACTGAGGGTATACTACGAAGAACGATACACGATACTCCGTTTATCGTTGTCAAATATTAAACAATAGAATTGCAGCAAAACTGACGATATGTAAATTGTATGCAGTCCTATTGGCTAATTAAATTACAACGATGATCGGACTATTGTGTATTGTTTTTCGTAGTAGGCCCTCGTGAGTTATTATCGCCTTCCACTTAAGTCAAACATAAAGCTATTTATTCAATTTAGGTCCTAGTAGGGCACTTATGAAGGTGAAAGGTACTGAAGTTACCACCAGTTCGTAATTCGGCCTTCAACTGAGAAGAACAGGCAAGAAACTCAGCAAGGTTACATTATTTTTAATATTTTTTGTATAATCTGACTGTATTTGATATTTTTTCCAAAGTATATGTTTTTGTTTTAACGTAAAATACATAATAAATCTAGAAAATGTAATTTGATTGTTCCAGGCCGGCGCAATGGGTTCAGCGGCGGAGGTGGTCCGTCGCGCGGTGTACATGTGCGGCGTGCAGCTGGCGCGCGAGCCGCTGCTGCGCGCCACGCTAAGGGATGCGCTCAGGGACCGCGCCACCATCACCGTCAAACCCACCGCGCGCGGCATCAAGGAGATCGACGAGAACCACGCTTGCTTTGGGTCAGATTTCATATTATATTGACCCGGTTGGCCTCTTTTTTTAATTCAAAATTAGCTGTCCCCGCTGTTTCATCGGCGTTCCCGGGATAAAAACTGCCTATGTTCTCCATACCATAGGCTGCATGCAAAATTTCATAATGATCCGTTCAGTAGTTGAGGCGTGAAGGCGTAGCGAACAAACAAACTCACTTTCGCATTTATAATATTAGTTAGGATAGTCGGTAAACAATTATACGGCCCGCCTGATGGTAAGCGGTTACCGTAGCCATATGGATGCTTGGCACACACGAGGCATCACTCACTCACGCGTGGACCAATATTTGTGAGTAAAATGTGTTTGTTCTGGATCTGGGTGTTAATATTTGTTAGATTTAGTTTCTTCACACAAACTTTGATTAGCTTGGGATCAAAGTGATGTCCCATACATTCTTCACATATCATTATAAATTAGGTTAATATTTAATTATTGCAATGCTTTATGGGGTGGGACTACTAAAAAAAAAACAAACATTTCATATCAACCTTTTTTGGTCGCAATGTAAGCTATAAGCACACCAATTTTGTGTACTTTTATTTCGTCCTGACATTTTTGAAGATCATTTATCGTACTAGAGCTACGAAATGATACGCTTTCACATACTTATGTATTTTTAATATTTCAGCATGAAGTATATAAAACGAAAGCCGGTACGTGATCTAACAGGTGATCAGTTCCTCAAGTTGTCGATGGCATCAGAAGACAAACTACTAGAAATTAGTATCAGCGAAGTTATAGAGGGAAACACTGGCCCCAACTACTTAGATGAGTTGAAACAATTGTATCAGAAGGTTAGTTGAAACATCTATATGCCATTTCAATGTGTTTTGTATTTTAATTTATTTAAATAAATAGTCGATATGCATATTTATGAGAGCCTTATACATTACTCAAAATTCAAATCTCATTATTTTCCCCATCTTATACAAATGTAGACGAAGCTATTAAATCGTCTCTCAGACAGCCACTGCCTGCGGTGGCGATCAGTTATGTTCGTTTGTAGATTAGGAAATAGTTTTAAAGGAGCGTAAAGCTTAAAAGCCTTAGAGCCATTGGAGATCGGCATCCATGCATCAGCCAAAGAAAAAAAACTATTGTAAAGAATGTGAAACAAAAGATTGCATTTGGTTGTCTCACAGAGAGTATGAAAAGTAGAGTATTCACAGGCTAAAGCCTGTCTTCGTCATGGGCGGTTTAAAGTTATGTAGAGTCCTGAGTGAAGCGCCTCTCGCTTCACTCAGAACTCTACATAACTCCCTCGCTTCGCTCGGTATTTAAGTTCAAATCCCTCGCTACGCTCAGGAGTTAATTCTAAGAGTCCCTCGTTACGCTGAGGGGTCAATTAGCCGCCCGTGGCGTAAGAAACTGCTTTATCCCCTTGGTGCATATTTTAATATACTATTATTATGTATACTATTGTGATAACGTAATATGTATAATAGTTTACTTTAAACATTATTAGGACGAATTTGCGGCCACAGTGGAAGCGTGGAATGAGCTCCGTGCTGAAGCCGTGACAATCGCTCTCACCAAAATCGTGATGCCAGAATTACGTCGCGAACTCAATGCAGTACTTTTGCAGGAGTCCAAGGAATATATCCTCAAGTAAGTCTTATCTATTTTGCTTTTCATCTTATTTTTTGTGTATTAAGGTTCAGGATATTGAGAGATATTTTTTCGTTTAGATGTTGCCGCCGTCGTCTTTACGATTGGTTGAAAGTAGCTCCGTACGAGTCCAGGGTGTCTGATGATGATGACGAAGAATGGGATACATCGAATGGTGAGTGTATTTTACCTATTTTAGTGATTGGTCTGTTTTTGCAAACGTTTATGGTGCTGCAAGCGTCTAAAGGCTACGGCAACTACTTAAGATCAGGCGAGTCATATGCTTGTACAGTAGTACCCAACTAATATGGCTTATCGATGTACCTGCGCAGAAGATACATTTTCGAAGCGCGGGAAACGCTATTGGTCGGCAGCTGCCGCCATTTTAGCGTGCGCCGTGCGGAGGGGCCTTGCGAGTGAGATGGAACCAACAGCTGCAGTGTATTATGAACCTTATATGTAGTAGTGATCTAAGGTTGATTGTAAGTTTTAAGCATTCTTTAGTTAATCTTCGGGGCCATACTTTCTTTCTTATGCGAACGAAGATTCACGAAGCGCCATATCACTACTACTGTACCTTAGACGTAAAAAAACGATGGCTTAAACCTCCTTCAATCATAGTTGAGGAGACTACCTATAATTTTCGAACGTACCCGTACTTAAATAATCGGGCAGACGAAAAGACTGGTCTGTCTGAAACTCCCGGTGTAAAAAATTCATGAGTCAATGTTGTTGTATCAGAGGGTCTACTACGAAAAACAATACACGATAGTACGAGCATCGTTGTCAAATATTAACCGATAGAATTGCAGCAATACAGCCGAGACTTAAATTTTGTGTAATTCTATTGGCTAATTTATTGACAACGATGATCGGACTATCGTGTATCGTTTTTCGTAGTAGACCCTATGGTCTGCGAGTGCTATCTTAATGAATGTTTTTGTGTCAGGTCTGCGAGTGCTATCTATAGCGTACGTGCCGGACCGCAACCACTCGTCGTTCGCGTGCGTAGTGGGCGCGGGCGGGGAGGTGGCCGACCACCTGCGCCTGCCGCACCTGCTCTACCGCCGCAACGCCTGGGACAAGCTCGAGCGGGAGAACAAGGAGGCCGACATGACTGCACTCAGGAGGTACATACAATACGCGCAACGAAACATTACACTTGACGAGTACTACTGCGCACATGGAACAATTAACCCATAGAAGCGCAATGACGTACATTTTGCTTGAAATCTATTCCGCCAATTCCCCACCACCGGCAGTGCGCTGTGATTGGCTCATTCAAGGACACACTAAGATTTAGAGATGAGGGTGAAAATTGTATCGATATCGATACTTGTTGCACTAATATAAATGTAGGAGTATTCTAATATCAGTCGTTTGTCATGGTTTTTTACAAATATTTCTACGTTATCGTAACTAGCAAGTTTGTTTATAATAATTGTTTGCATAGTATATTTTGGTATGAATTCAGCAGTATGATGAATTATGAATGTCACAGCCGAAGGACCCAAAAAAAACCAAGATTTATTAATTTAAAATAAAACTTTAATTATTTATAATTACAAATATGGGTGAATCTAACCGATGTGAGATATAGAATGAATACAAGAAATATTTTATTTAATTAAGAAATGTTAAAATGTTTCCACTGCTGTGTCAGCGTCCTCATTTCCACGGCGACGTAGTGCTGACTCGACGACTCGTGGCTGTTCGCAGTCACGTAGGCTATACAAGTATATTTTGCGGCTCTGCTTGTATAGCAAATTACATAGTAGTGAATACTATAACACCTCCCCCTTCAGAACAGCAATTATTTTTGAATCTTGAGATGAGAAAATATTGCTGACTGTTGCTGTTTAGATGTTTCCGGTTTCTCATCAGGTTGTGCATAAATGGGTTCCGTAGGAGGGCTTTCTGTATACTTGCATTTGAATATGTTATAACGCCGTGCGATCAAGTATAAGGATAGTGCAAGTCCACTCAGTAGTATTAAAGTATAGAGCGGAATTGTTGTGTGGTACAAGGAATAAGATGGAATTTGTTCCACATGTAGAGCAGGTTGCGCCATCAATCTGTGTTGAGCATCGTGTAATTTTTTGAGATTTATTGAATTGAGATGTATTTGACTTGCTTCTTGATTTTCATTTTCATAAGGGATGTGCATTATCTTCAATGGTCGTCCTTTTACTTGATCATTTGTATTCGTGATTGTGAATTCAGAAGTGTGCAGGAAACAGTTCACAGGAACAGTTACTAGATAGCTGCCATTCAATATACTGTAGTCTTCTTTTCCGCATACCGTATGAATTTTTGTTACGTTGGGGAAGGAAATGACGTAGTATTTTTCGTCCAATTCTTCCATGGCTACTCTCGATAGGGTTACTGTAGACATCTCGCAGGTCTTATCCAGTGACTGGTTGATGATGAGGTTTTGCGTGCAGTCCGGTGTCTGACGAAGTTGATGATCCATCTTCTCTCCACAAAGATACCAGTCATCGTACTTCGGGCATTCAGCCTCTATGTACATATAACCCTTCCTGTTGGTTGCTATCAATGGATAAGGAGGGATGAGGGCCTGCCTTTGCTTATTAGGAGCTACAGACAATTTGTAAAGATCATAAATATCTACAGCAAATATGGGAATTCTGAAAATAATTACTATTTGACTGCCTAGGAAATAATAGCCAGGTTTTATAAGATCGTAATATTGTCTTAGTTCTAAATCCAGTACTTGTCTCTTACCATAAATTGTAACTAACCTATTAATCATATGATTTAAAACTTTAATATTAATCATGGAATGATGCGTACTAGACGCGCGGATGAAAGCTAACATATTCTCTAATCTAATTAATTCATCTAAAATATCATTTACGTTTTCAGTTATTATAGCTATGCATTGACCAAACTTAGCGTACCTAATAAGACTGGTTCCCTTATAAGCATCGCTTTCCAAAAGTGCTTGTAATGTTTCATTTATCTTTACTTGGTTTTCCGTCAGTTTAGTCATAATGTCGGTATATTGGGCTATCCACTCTTTACTGAAATGAAATGAAATGAAATAATTTATTCATTCAAATAGGCCTTCACAGGCACTTATGAATAGTCAAACTCTAATACTCTAATGCACTAATGCACGGTTCGGAAGGTTGATTTTGCTGAGAAGAGCCGGCAATAAACTCAGCAATTACTCTTTTCAAAAACAAACTTAAATTTATTACATCAGATGTTTCCTGCGAGAGCGAGCGCTACAACCACGCATTTTTATCATTTAAATATTCTTTAATATTGTAGTAAGCCTTCTGTACTAAAGCGGCCTTTATACGTTTCTTAAACTTTAGTGACGGTAAATTTAAAATTTCATTAGGGATCTTATTATAAAATTGTACACTCAGTCCTAAAAATGAACCTTGCACTTTTTGGAGTCTATAAGAAGAGGTCAAAAGTTTATGCTTATTTCTAGTATTAAAAGAGTGCACGTCACTTTTTTTTACAAAAAGATTAATATTCTGATGTACAAATAATATGTTTGCATAAATATACTGCGATGCTACTGTAAGGATACCTATATTTTTAAACTTATCTCTGAGGGAAGCTCGAGAACTCATATTATAAATAGCTCGCACTGCTTTTTTTTGCAAAATAAAAATGGTTTCTATATCAGCAGCTTTACCCCAAAGTAAAACTTAAATGGTTATTGAATTCATGAGTGATTTGGTTATCATTATCTTGTAGGATTTTTATAGCATTATTATACCTTATAGCATCAGATTCATCTAAATTACCGGTAATGCTTTTAATGACTGAGCCTAAACCATCAATGAGACCTCTTTTTACTCTATTTGGCTCTAATGATTCTAAATGACTTAAGACCTTTACCATTTTACTAGAAAGATATTCTAATTGGAGTTCATATAGCATATAAGTATCATTTTTCAATTTAATCTTAAAGTCCGATAATTGATTTTCTAATATCGTAATTTTGTCACTAATTTCATCGAGACGTATATACTGTACAAATGTATGATAGTGTGTTATAAGTCTTGTAGTTCCGAGTCGGAAGGGTAGTAGTCCGGGGCCATCATCTAGACTCTCAAATTTTATTTCTTGGTTGGTTTCCTGGGCTGCTATCAAATGAACAGTCAGGACCAGTAGCACCCTGCAACAATTGGGCACTTTTAGGAACTTTTTTCAAACGACTTTTAGCTACGGGTCCACGTTTACGTGAAGTATATATGTGAATAGGTAAATCGGCAAGAACCGTATCTTGGGTATATCTGGGGGCTACTTTCTGACGACTAGCTAAAGGATTACTTACAAAGATACGTTGTTGAGGTTGGTACTCTACTTCGCGATCCCGACTCTTATTAAGATTGTCAATAATATTAGTACGAGTAGCGAGAGAGGATTCGTTAATCGTCTCATATACCAATTTCATCTGTTCCCGGTGGTTTTGAATATATTGTTGCATGAGATGTTTTGTCAGATCTACATCAAATGGATCGCGGGGGTCGAAGTGACCTGTTATAATATCAAATGGCCTACATTTAGTAAAACTATGTATGGAGCTATTGTAGGCTAATATACCGTATGGGATGAGGTTAACTATGTCTTCATTTTTATTACGTAACTTCAGAATACGAAGATGTTCTAATAAAGTCGAGTGAAATCTTTCTACTATACCATTGTCATTTGGTGAGTGCGGCAATGTTCTATGGTGGATTATCTTATGCATATTGATAAATTCATTAAATAACTGGTTGGTAAATTCTGTACCATTGTCCGAAACAATGGTTAACGGTAAACCATGATGAGTGCAAAATTTAATAAGAGCTTGTAAAATGCTGATGGCAGTACCATCTCTTAACCGATAAGCTTGTGCATATTTTGAAAAAACGTCTACTATAGTTAAATATTTCTCATTCTGAACTGTGAACAAATCTACATGAACAATTTCAAAGGGTCTAGTAGCAGGTGGGACTACGTTAAACTGTTGTTTGATAGGCTTTCGGTCGTACTTAGCTTGGCCGCAAATAGTACAGTCATTAATGTATTTCGTGATTTGATCTTTCATCTTTGGCCAATAGTAACGTTTAGAAAGGGCTAAGTAACATTCGGTAATCCCGCGATGGTTCGTTTTACCTTCGTGGTAATTCTTAATTATCTCCTGTTGTTTGAGATATTCCTTAACGTTATCTACTTCCGTCTTAGCTAGTACTAAATTCATTGCTGAATTCTTAAAGTTTTCCTGAATAATAGGTATTACGTCATACATAGACAAAGGTGGGTTAATAAGCATCGCGGTTTTAACCTTTGGGTTAACGTATTCCTTAATGACATCTACAACATCATTTTCTAAATTGGTCATAGATACTTGAACAACGGTTCTAGTATGTGTCTCGAAAGGCTTGGATGCTGTGGTACGCTTTTTAATATCACCGACAACAGTTATGTGTAACTGCCTATGGAATTTATTCAATGGTTCATCTACGATTGGAACTTCGAGAATAGGATTCTCCTGACTTGTATGAACAGACGTTGTTGATGATCCATCAATAGATATTGGTCGCTCGGATGCGTTTGCGACCATGGAACTCGTTTCCTCATTATGAATTTCTACCCTAGAAAGAGCGTCAGCATTGGTATTATTCTGACCTTTCTTATAGATTACAGTGTAATCATATTCGGATAACTTAAGTTTCCACCGAGTCAACCGTGAATTTGGTTCCTTGAGGTTCATAACCCATTGAAGAGGCTTATGATCCGTAACTATCTTAAATTTTCTGCCGAAGATATATGGCCTAAAATACTTAGTGGCCCATACTATTGCGAGGAGCTCTTTTTCAATAGTGCTATAGTTTATTTCGCTCTCATTAAGAGTGCGAGATGCGTAACAGACTGGCTTGTCCGATCCTATAGTTCCCTGGGACAGTATCGCGCCTAAAGCTACATTTGAGGCATCGGTTGTTAAAACAAAATCCTTACTAAAATCAGGATACTGCAAAATCGGATCATTAGTTAAGAGTGTTTTGCACTTTTCAAAGCAGCCGATGTATTCTGCATTAACCATGAGTTTCCTACCTTTTTTAAGGCATTGCGTGAATGGTTTAGTTATACGCGCAAAATCAGGGATGAATTTCCTATAATAGCCAATTAAACCGAGAAATTGTTTGATCTCCTTGGGAGTTCTTGGTAATGGATATTTCTGAATAGCTAGAATTTTATCAGGGTTAGGCTTAATACCATCCTTTGTAATAACGTGTCCTAAGTACGCGGTTTCTAATTTGAGAAATTCAGACTTGTCCATCTGAATTTTGAAATTCGATTCACGTAGCTTTTGAAAAACCTTTTCAAGATTAATCATATGTTCTTGTAAGGACGTGCTAAAAACGATAATATCGTCTAAATAAACTAGACATACTACGTTCTGAAGGTCTTTAAGGACATTGTCCATGACGCGTTGGAATGTCGATGGAGAATTCTTTAAACCCATGGGCATACGTAAAAATTCGTAGTGTCCATTCTCTACATTAAATGCCGTTTTCGGAATATCAGCAGGATCCATTTCTACCTGGTAAAATCCGCTAGCCAGGTCAAGGGTGGTAAAATACTGGCAGTTACCTAACTTATCTAACACATCCGTGATATTAGGTATTGGATACTTATCATCATGAGTTTTTTCATTAATCTTCCGGAAATCTATAACTAAACGCCATTTAGTCTTGCCAGAGGCATCGGCCTTCTTTGGTACTACCCATATGGGTGAGCTCCAGGCAGACTCAGATGGTTGAATGATACCCTGGTCTAACATCTTAGTGATCTGATCTCTAACTTCATCTCTATGTATGTATGGATAACGGTAGCTTTTTGTATAAACAGGAATTTCGTCCGTAGTCCTAATACTATGTTTTATTTTGTTTGTAAAAGTTAACGCTTCGCCATCTATGTAAAATACGTCAGCATATTTCCCGCATAAAGTTTCTAAGTTAATTCGCTCTTCCGGATTTAAATGACTTGTACGCAATCGAGACAAAACTTCTTTAGCGCGCGTGGACGATTGTTTAGTGCGCGTGCACTCAACAGTGTAGGCTTCCGCATGCAAGGCACGGTCCATTGAAAATATTAAATCATGTGAAGTAGGATTCGAAATCTCTAATATACCACGATTATTAACTACGGAAGTAATGCATTCGTTTATTACGCAATTGGAAATGGTTTGTTCATCAATAAAGACATCCCCGTCTTGTATATTAATAGGGATTTTAACTAATTTCTTAGAGTTGGCTGGAATTACGTCCTCGTATAAGTTGATGTTACGCGAGTTGTACATATGAATAGGGTTAGAAGTATTACGAGTTAAAAGTAATTTATCTTTAAGATCAATTCTAGCCTCCCATTTTTCAAGAAGATCAAGCCCGATAAGCCCATCAAAGAAATCATGAAATCTGTAAAAATTTTTTTATTTATCCTAGGTTACACCTTCTTTAGTGTTCCCTATTCATACTACAATCTAGCCTTAATATTAGGCTAATAAGTAATTTAAATTTAACATAAACTTCTATATTGACTATATGTAAATGAATAACTTAATATGTTAAATGAAATCTGTAAATGAATAACTTAATATGTTCAGTATCTTGAAATTCGGTAAAGCAAGGAATAGTTATTGAATAATTGTTCCTTGTTGTGGCGTGAACGTTAGTTACCTCAAACGGGTCGTAATTTAATGGTACTTCAAAGAAAAATTTCTCTACAGCTTCCGGACTAATGAAAGATTGATTCGCTCCCGTATCTATTAAGAATCTTAAAGGTGGATCTGAAATTTGTATGAATGGGAGTTGTCTTTGTGTTTGCAAATTTAATTCTATTTTGGCTTGTCGAACTTCACATGGTTCTGAAAATCCTGCTCCGAAGTGGAGCTAGTAGATGGATGGGGTTCCTCAATAGGATAATGCGATGGGGGCTCATTCGGTGCTTCATAACTATGTTCGTATACTACGCAGTTGGAGTTAGAATTGTAGTAATCATTGTTAGAATAGCAATAATCATCCGGTTCGTTATAAGAATAACATTCAGGATAGTAATAATCACCGTAATTCGCACATTCGTTCATATTCATCTCTCGTGTTTTAAAATAGTTAGACGGTGGCGGATTACCCTGTCTATGCCAATCGTGACCTGTCCTAGGTAATTCCTTAGCGACGTAGTGACTTACGCCACTCATAGGCTTAGGGCCTTGATGTTGCGGCGGTTGTCTAGGGGGCAACTGGAAATTATTCTGATAAGCGTTATAATTAGTGGGTGGTGCTCGGAACATCTGCTGCGTGCGTGACGGCATACCTATGGGTCTATGTTGCATAGCCTGGTTAGGCTGAAAATTGGGTTTCCACGTTTGTTGAGGTGGCTGCCAGCTAGAGTTAGGTGCTGGCATCCGTGCAGGAAAATTGAATGGTTTAAACGCGGGCATGGCTGCTGGAGCCAGTGGCATAGGTTTAGGTATATTAGGTTTCCTTTCAGCTACCGAATCATTTCGGGTTTGAAGGTACATGACATTCAATTCTTCTTGCACAAACTCAAGCGCCTTCTCGACACTATCAGGACGCATGCAACGAATGCGAGAGCCTAAGGGCTCCTTTAATCCGCGAACAAATGCTTGCATGGTCAATTTCCTATACAATGCACGTTTAGCTTCGATGGTAGTTGAAATGCTTTCATGCAAAGTGACATAGGTCATGATAGTGCTAAAAATGTTCACGCAACGATCATAGAACTCCTGAGGCGAACTATTCCCTTGAGTGGCTAATATAAGATCGTTGTAAAGAGCGGTCTCATCTCTTTGGTCGGAGAAATTGTTGATTAGTGCTTTTTTAATGCTATCCCAATCCTCAGATATACCATTCGAATTAAGAATTTGTGCGGCTGGCCCCTTTATCTTATTTAAAATACCGTTTAAAATGCATAGTTTCACTAGCTCATTCCCTGGATTAGCATTTATATACTCGGCAACGATTTGGTCACACAAATGAATGAACCTGGGGAGTATGTGAGGGTTGCCTTCAAACTCCGGCACAAGGCGCATAGCCTTAAAAATAGTGTCCACGTCGGTCATCTTACGGGATTGAGAAAACTCAGAGCCTACGAAATTATCTAAATTAATTTCTAAATCTACACTAAGGTCTCTATTTATATCTAAGTTCAATCTACGGGCTTCTCTAATACGGGCAGGCCCTTTAGGGGTAGTTTGCCTAGGATGAAAAATCTTAACGATTAAAAATAACTAAAGGGAAATTAGGATTAATTGAAAGCAACACACAGAAACGATTTTGAGTGTACTTACATAAACATCTTGGTACCTCTGGGATCAATGTCTGGATTTCTCCTTCGCTGCGACTTCAGGTTCTTATAACAGGATACTCAAGTCCGGCGATTGCTTGCAACGGTAGCGATGTGGATCTTCGATGTGAGAATAACCCTATCGAACTACCTCGAAACTTTTTTGAGTATCCTACCGACTGCGCCAATTATGAATGTCACAGCCGAAGGACCCAAAAAAAACCAAGATTTATTAATTTAAAATAAAACTTTAATTATTTATAATTACAAATATGGGTGAATCTAACCGATGTGAGATATAGAATGAATACAAGAAATATTTTATTTAATTAAGAAATGTTAAAATGTTTCCACTGCTGTGTCAGCGTCCTCATTTCCACGGCGACGTAGTGCTGACTCGACGACTCGTGGCTGTTCGCAGTCACGTAGGCTATACAAGTATATTTTGCGGCTCTGCTTGTATAGCAAATTACATAGTAGTGAATACTATAACAGATGTAATCATTCTCAATAATGGCTCTATTTTGATAAAAATTGGAATGCGCGGATTTTTGGGAGTAATAAATCAATACTGGTGTTCACGACGAAAACAATATCTACCTTTTTACCTAATATGTTCTTTATTGTTATAGTTTTTAATATTCATTGTAAGTTAGGTATACAAAATATAGTAGTCAGATTCTGTAAACAATAGGTATAAACTGCACAAAACAAGTTAATTTTAAATAGAACTTTATAGAACATTCTGGAAGGTTCTGGAAAACTGTGGAAAGTTCTATAAAAGTAATTGGTATCGATAGAACTTTCAGGAACCTTCTCGAAATCTGTTCTAGAACATTGTGGAAGGTTCGAGAATAATCCCGAATATTTCAGAAAGACATAGTATACCTATCGAAAGATCTCGAACCTAGTTCAGGAAGGTTCTAGATTAAGTTCGTTTGTTTTTCATGAATATTTCCGAACATACTGGATTATTATAGGTATATTATGTTAGAGCAGGATAGCAATATTAACACGTAGTATAAAAGTAAGGCGCCTTGGCGCTACGATTCACCGGTTGAGAGCTTGCTCGCCGCATTGTCCGCGTAAAGGTGTAAAGATTCATTGAATTGTCACTTCTGTCAGTACAAAAAAAAAAAAAAGAGAAGAGCTAAGATTCATTCCTTCACGAGAACTTACATAGTGAACATCTCTTAGAATATTGTGAGTAAATAGTGAATAAAGTAAACCTCCTGCTTGCTTTGAAGAGTACCTATAAGCGTGTTTTACTGTTAAGCCTTCGGTAAGAACAGTCCTATGAAATTAAAGTACTCCAGAAAGAGCTACCGTCTGGAACAACTGGCATCTGTCTAAATATTTATCATGTTCGTATAATAAAATTTTAAGTAAATTAGTAGATATATATATATATATATCTACTAATTTACTTAAAATTATAAATATAATTATATTATAATTATATATATATATATATTATTTTATATTACATTATATTAATTTAGTTATACTTACTTAGGTAAAAAAATTGTTTACTACCTATATGGTTTCAGGGGCTATTTAAGAAGATACTAATAGTAGTAATGAAACAAAGTATATAAAGTCACAATACAAGTGTATAATTTATTTTTAACTTCAACGTCATTGACTGTGTAACCAATTTTTTGAAATTAGGTACCTATGTCAGTGTCACCAGTATGACATAAAAGAGTATGAAGATACCTAGTACGTGATAATAATAAAGTTAGGAACTTACAGTACCACAGACATATTTATTTTATATTCTAATAATAAATACATCCGCGTTAAAAATATTGCAAATCCTTTTATCTTCGCTGTTATGTATTCCAGTATTAATACAATATTGTAAACTGAAACATTTTTCTCTCCGAACAAAATAAGTTTGCTAATATCGATAATGATTTTCTTATCCAAGCCCAACACTAGCGGGCAGGCGCGATCATCGAAAGAAAAGGATGAACATAGAAATATAACGGGTGAAAGTGAGATGGAGATAAATGACGTCAACGCGTGCGTCCAGTATATCTTGAGCTGTGATGAAAAATAAGTAAATTCATGTAATAAATTGTTACTAACCGATGAAAAGTGATTCCGTTTGTTTTATAACTAGAATTTCGACTGTTATTCCCACACCACTTAATTGAACAGCAAGACATTGTGAAATATTGACAAAAAGTATATGTTTGATACGTACGCGCGGATCGAGGTTTTGGTCGATACTGTACAAGGGCGCTCATGAGCAGATATAATTCAGTGACAAATCACTGACTAGTTGCGGAATCGGATTGCACGGTATTACTACTCTAGGGATTGTTCCTCGATGACTGCGCACGTACCGTACCGCGCCTCCCGCGCTCATTCCGCCGCCCCGATGACGCCCTGTCCCTTACCGCCTCAGACCTCATACCGCTAACTAATGAGACGTCATCATCAACGACGTTGGACGTCAATCACGCGGTGTGTCAAGTATCATCATTAGTGATACACCACGATAACTAGCAAACATACTACCAATCCATATATTGTTTTCAATGAGGTTGAGCTGTGTCCAAATGACACATAAGAGAACTATGCGAAGTGATGTTTCTTCCGCTCTTTTCAGAGTGGATCATTTGTCTCGTCAACGTTATCAAATCTAGATCTTACGTTAATCATTCATGTATATGATAAATGAAATAGGACCAAAAATAGACCCTTGAGAGATACCGATTTATTTTCCGAGTAAAAAAAAATATGAATTCAAAAAGTGGTGCTATGCTATTCTAATTTTATATTAATTCTACTACAGATTTATCCTCCGCAAGAAACCCCACGTAATAGTAATAGGCGGCGAATCTCGAGAGGCACTCAACGTAAAGGCAGATGTGTCTGACTGTGTACAGCAGTTAGTTGAGGATGAACAGTTTCCCAGGATACCTATCGAGATAGCAGATAACCATATTAGCAAGATTTATAGCAACAGTATACGTGGAAGGGTAGGTGTTATGATTACATTTCAAAATAATTTGGGTCTGTTTTATAGTACTAGTCCAAAATAGTCCCTTTCATTGAAGAGAAACTCTTGTATTAAAACATTTTATAGGTGTAAAATATGTCCAACTATTATGAGAGCCATTTATATAAAGATTGACGATAGTAATAATTTTGAAATAATATGACCTTACCATGATTACTCATCTTAGATTCCTTAGATAATTTATCATCATTTCCGTTGGCTTTTTTCTAGAATGACTTTAGAGAATACCCAGACACACTACGCCAAGCTATTTGCCAAGCGCGTTTATTACAAGATCCCCTAATGGAAATTTCACAACTCTGCGGGCCCGATGAAGAAATATTATGTCTCAGATATCATCCATTCCAAGATCAAATAACTAAGGAGGACTTACTTGAGGGCATTGAACTAGAATTTGTTAATAGAATCAATGAAGTCGGTGTAGACGTAAACGAAGCTATATTAACTGGTCGTGGTACAGAGCTCTTACAATTTGTATGCGGTCTCGGTCCAAGAAAAGCCCAAGCGTTGATTAAACTCTTCAAACAAACCAACCAGAAACTAGAAAACAGAACGCAACTCGTCACGGTGTGCCACATGGGACCGAAAGTATTCATCAATTGTTCAGGTTTCATCAAAATCGATACGAGCAGTCTCGGTGATAGTACCGAAGCGTACATCGAAGTGCTTGACGGATCCCGAGTCCACCCGGAAACGTACGAATGGGCGCGAAAGATGGCTGTCGATGCGCTAGAGTACGAGGACGAGGACGCGAACCCTGCTGGAGCTTTAGAAGAAATTCTAGAATCACCAGAAAGATTAAAAGACTTAGATTTGGATGCATTCGCTGAAGAATTAGAGCGTCAA